>WNGS01000018.1:177894-210170 GCA_020271785.1 Procambarus virginalis
ATTACTCTCCATATAAATATCTTACTGTATTCACGAGGTACAAATAGTTAAATCATCAAGCGGGCTTCGTTTTATTTGATAATTAAAAAAGCATATGAAGATGACGTTTCCAATACAAATGATAAAAATAACTTTGTTAAATCTATAGAATTTTTGTATAGAGTTCATTATTTTAAGTTTATATTATAACGTCAAAATACTCCTAAATTGTATGTTTTTTTTAATACAACACTGAAAGAAAGAAAACGGAAATATTGCCAAAATCGTCAATATTTGGTTTAAATCACATGAGAGAAAATGGGATGATAAACGTCAAAATATTGCTAAATTCGATGATTTTTTATGAAACTTTTTTCGATTTTTTCGATTTTCGATGATTTTTGATGAAACTTTTCTGATAAAACTTTGATTTTCGATGATTTTGATGAAACTTTTTTCGATTTTTTTCGATTTTGATGAAACTTTTCGTTTCATTTTTTATGAAACTTTTTCCGATTTTTTCTATTTTCGATGATTTTTGATGAAACTTTTCTGATGAAACTTTGATTTTTGATGAAACGTTTTTCTATTTTTGATGAAACTTTTCGTTTCATTTTTGATGAAACGATTTTCGATGAAACAAAATACAATGTAATTTGCTAAAAATTATCGAGCGGAGTGTAGAGCGGAGCTTCGTGTTATTTAGATCATTAAAAGCATATGAAAATGTCGTTCCCAATTGATGAAAATAACTGTGTTTTCAATAGAATTTAATATAGAGATCATGATTTTAAGTTTATATTACCTAAAGGAGATGCACACGTAAAACAGCTCTAATCCGGCTAAAACGTCTATATATGCAATAAAAACTGAATTTCTCTCCTTATCAATATCTCACCCACTGTATTAACGAAGTACAAATAGATAAATCATCAATCGGGCTTTGTGGTAATTAGATCATTAAAGAAGCATATGAAAATGACGTTTCAATACAAATGATAAAAATAACTCTTTCAATAGAATTTACAATGGAGATCATGATTTTAAGTTTATATTGCCTACAGGAGATGTACACGTAAAACAGCTCTAATCTGGCTGAAACGTCGATATATGCAATAAAGACTGGATTACTCTCCATATAAATATCTTACTGTATTCACGAGGTACAAATAGTTAAATCATCAAGCGGGCTTCGTGTTATTTGATAATTAAAGAAGCATATGAAGATGACGTTTCCAATACAAATGATAAAAATAACTGTGTTAAATCTATAGAATTTTGTATAGAGTTCATGATTTTAAGTTTATATTATAACGTCAAAATACTCCTAAATTGTATGTTTTTTTTAATACAACACTGAAAGAAAGAAAACGGGAAATATTGCCAAAATCTTCAATATTTGGTTTAAATCACATGAGAGAAAATGGGATGATAAACGTCAAAATATTGCTAAATTCGATGATTTTTTATGAAACTTTTTTCGATTTTTTCGATTTTCGATGATTTTTGATGAAACTTTTCTGATGAAACTTTGATTTTCGATGATTTTGATGAAACTTTTTTCGATTTTTTTCGATTTTTGATGAAACTTTTCGTTTCATTTTTATGAAACTTTTTTCGATTTTTTCTATTTTCGATGATTTTTGATGAAACTTTTCTGATGAAACTTTGATTTTCGATGATTTTTGATGAAACTTTTTCTATTTTTGATGAAACTTTTCGTTTCATTTTTGATGAAACGATTTTCGATGAAACAAAATACAAGGTAACTTGCTAAAAATTATCGAGCGGAGTGTAGAGCGGAGCTTCGTGTTATTTAGATCATTAAAAGCATATGAAAATGTCGTTCCCAATGCAATTGATGAAAATAACTGTGTTTTCAATAGAATTTAATATAGAGATCATGATTTTAAGTTTATATTACCTAAAGGAGATGCACACGTAAAACAGCTCTAATCCGGCTAAAACGTCTATATATGCAATAAAAACTGAATTTCTCTCCTTATCAATATCTCACCCACTGTATTAACGAAGTACAAATAGATAAATCATCAATCGGGCTTTGTGGTAATTAGATCATTAAAGAAGCATATGAAAATGACGTTTCAATACAAATGATAAAAATAACTCTTTCAATAGAATTTACAATGGAGATCATGATTTTAAGTTTATATTGCCTACAGGAGATGTACACGTAAAACAGCTCTAATCTGGCTGAAACGTCGATATATGCAATAAAGACTGGATTACTCTCCATATAAATATCTTACTGTATTCACGAGGTACAAATAGTTAAATCATCAAGCGGGCTTCGTGTTATTTAGATAATTAAAGAAGCATATGAAGATGACGTTTCCAATACAAATGATAAAAATAACTGTGATAAATCTATAGAATTTTGTATAGAGTATATGATTTTAAGTTTATATTATAACGTCAAAATACTCCTAAATTGTATGTTTTTTTTAATACAACACTGAAAGAAAGAAAACGGGAAATATTGCCAAAATCTTCAATATTTGGTTTAAATCACATGAGAGAAAATGGGATGATAAACGTCAAAATATTGCTAAATTCGATGATTTTTTATGAAACTTTTTTCGATTTTTTCGATTTTCGATGATTTTTGATGAAACTTTTCTGATGAAACTTTGATTTTCGATGATTTTTGATGAAACTTTTTTCGATTTTTTTCGATTTTTGATGAAACTTTTCGTTTCATTTTTTATTAAACTTTTTTCGATTTTTTCTATTTTCGATGATTTTTGATGAAACTTTTCTGATGAAACTTTGATTTTCGATGATTTTTGATGAAACTTTTTTCGATTTTTGATGAAACTTTTCGTTTCATTTTTGATGAAACGATTTTTGATGAAACGATTTTCGATGAAACAAAATACAATGTAATTTGCTAAAAATTATCGAGCGGAGTGTAGAGCGGAGCTTCGTGTTATTTAGATCATTAAAAGCATACGAAAATGTCGTTCCCAATGCAATTGATGAAAATAACTGTGTTTTCAATAGAATTTAATATAGAGATCATGATTTTTAAGTTTATATTACCTAAAGGAGATGCACACGTAAAACAGCTCTAATCCGGCTAAACCGTCTATATATGCAATAAAAACTGAATTTCTCTCACTCACTGTATTAACGAAGTACAAATAGATAAATCATCAATCGGGCTTTGTGGTAATTAGATCATTAAAGAAGCATATGAAAATGACGTTTCAATACAAATGATAAAAATAACTCTTTCAATAGAATTTACAATGGAGATCATGATTTTAAGTTTATATTGCCTACAGGAGATGTACACGTAAAACAGCTCTAATCTGGCTGAAACGTCGATATATGCAATAAAGACTGGATTACTCTCCATATAAATATCTTACTGTATTCACGAGGTACAAATAGTTAAATCATCAAGCGGGCTTCGTGTTATGTAGATAATTAAAGAAGCATATGAAGATGACGTTTCCAATACAAATGATAAAAATAACTGTGTTAAATCTATAGAATTTTGTATAGAGTTCATGATTTTAAGTTTATATTATAACGTCAAAATACTCCTAAATTGTATGTTTTTTTAATACAACACTGAAAGAAAGAAAACGGGAAATATTGCCAAAATCTTCAATATTTGGTTTAAATCACATGAGAGAAAATGGGATGATAAACGTCAAAATATTGCTAAATTCGATGATTTTTTATGAAACTTTTTCGATTTTTTCGATTTTCGATGATTTTTATGAAACTTTTCTGATGAAACTTTGATTTTCGATGATTTTGATGAAACTTTTTTCGATTTTTTTCGATTTTGATGAAACTTTTCGTTTCATTTTTTATTAAACTTTTTTCGATTTTTTCTATTTTCGATGATTTTTGATGAAACTTTTCTGATGAAACTTTGATTTTCGATGATTTTTGATGAAACTTTTTTCTATTTTTGATGAAACTTTTCGTTTCATTTTTGATGAACGATTTTTGATGAAACGATTTCGATGAAACAAATACAATGTAACTTGCTAAAAATTATCGAGCGGAGTGTAGAGCGGAGCTTCGTGTTATTTAGATCATTAAAAGCATATGAAAATGTCGTTCCCAATGCAATTGATGAAAATAACTGTGTTTTCAATAGAATTTAATATAGAGATCATGATTTTAAGTTTATATTACCTAAAGGAGATGCACACGTAAAACAGCTCTAATCCGGCTAAAACGTCTATATGCAATAAAAACTGAATTTCTCTCCACTCACTGTAATTATTACGAAGTACAAATAGATAAATCATCAATCGGGCTTTGTGGTAATTAGATCATTAAAGAAGCATATGAAAATGACGTTTCAATACAAATGATAAAAATAACTCTTTCAATAGAATTTACAATGGAGATCATGATTTTAAGTTTATATTGCCTACAGGAGATGTACACGTAAAACAGCTCTAATCTGGCTGAAACGTCGATATATGCAATAAAGACTGGATTACTCTCCATATAAATATCTTACTGTATTCACGAGGTACAAATAGTTAAATCATCAAGCGGGCTTCGTGTTATTTAGATAATTAAAGAAGCATATGAAGATGACGTTTCCAATACAAATGATAAAAATAACTGTGATAAATCTATAGAATTTTGTATAGAGTTCATGATTTTAAGTTTATATTATAACGTCAAAATACTCCTAAATTGTATGTTTTTTTTAATACAACACTGAAAGAAAGAAACGGGAAATATTGCCAAAATCTTCAATATTTGTTTTAAATCACATGAGAGAAAATGGGATGATAAACGTCAAATATTGCTAAATTCGATGATTTTTTATGAAACTTTTTTCGATTTTTTCGATTTTCGATGATTTTTGATGAAACTTTTCTGATGAAACTTTGATTTTCGATGATTTTTGATGAAACTTTTTTCGATTTTTTTCGATTTTTGATGAAACTTTTCGTTTCATTTTTTTTTATTAAACTTTTTTCGATTTTTTCTATTTTCGATGATTTTTGATGAAACTTTTCTGATGAAACTTGATTTTCGATGATTTTTGATGAAACGTTTTTCTATTTTTGATGAAACTTTTCGTTTCATTTTTGATGAAACGATTTTCGATGAAACAAAATACAAGGTAATTTGCTAAAAATTATCGAGCGGAGTGTAGAGCTGAGCTTCGTGTTATTTAGATCATTAAAAGCATATGAAAATGTCGTTCCCAATTGATGAAAATACTGTGTTTTCAATAGAATTTAATATAGAGATCATGATTTTAAGTTTATATTACCTAAAGGAGATGCACACGTAAAACAGCTCTAATCCGGCTAAAACGTCTATATATGCAATAAAAACTGAATTTCTCTCCTTATCAATATCTCACCCACTGTATTAACGAAGTACAAATAGATAAATCATCAATCGGGCTTTGTGGTAATTAGATCATTAAAGAAGCATATGAAAATGACGTTTCAATACAAATGATAAAAATAACTCTTTCAATAGAATTTACAATGGAGATCATGATTTTAAGTTTATATTGCCTACAGGAGATGTACACGTAAAACAGCTCTAATCTGGCTGAAACGTCGATATATGCAATAAAGACTGGATTACTCTCCATATAAATATCTTACTGTATTCACGAGGTACAAATAGTTAAATCATCAAGCGGGCTTCGTGTTATTTGATAATTAAAGAAGCATATGAAGATGACGTTTCCAATACAAATGATAAAAATAACTTTGTTAAATCTATAGAATTTTGTATAGAGTTCATGATTTTAAGTTTATATTATAACGTCAAAATACTCCTAAATTGTTTTTTTTTAATACAACACTGAAAGAAAGAAAACGGGAAATATTGCCAAAATCTTCAATATTTGGTTTAAATCACATGAGAGAAAATGGGATGATAAACGTCAAAATATTGCTAAATTCGATGATTTTTTATGAAACTTTTTTCGATTTTTTCGATTTTCGATGATTTTTGATGAAACTTTTCTGATGAAACTTTGATTTTCGATGATTTTTGATGAAACGTTTTTCTATTTTTGAAGAAACTTTTCGTCTCATTTTTGATGAAACGATTTTCGATGAAACAAAATACAAGGTAATTTGCTAAAAATTATCGAGCGGAGTGTAGAGCGGAGCTTCGTGTTATTTAGATCATTAAAAGCATATGAAAATGTCGTTCCCAATGCAATTGATGAAATAACTGTGTTTTCAATAGAATTTAATATAGAGATCATGATTTTAAGTTTATATTACCTAAAGGAGATGCACACGTAAAACAGCTCTAATCCGGCTAAAACGTCTATATATGCAATAAAAACTGAATTTCTCTCCTTATCAATATCTCACCCACTGTATTAACGAAGTACAAATAGATAAATCATCAATCGGGCTTTGTGGTAATTAGATCATTAAAGAAGCATATGAAAATGACGTTTCAATACAAATGATAAAAATAACTTTCAATAGAATTTACAATGGAGATCATGATTTTAAGTTTATATTGCCTACAGGAGATGTACACGTAAAACAGCTCTAATCTGGCTGAAACGTCGATATATGCAATAAAGACTGGATTACTCTCCATATAAATATCTTACTGTATTCACGAGGTACAAATAGTTAAATCATCAAGCGGGCTTCGTTTTATTTGATAATTAAAGAAGCATATGAAGATGACGTTTCCAATACAAATGATAAAAATAACTTGTTAAATCTATAGAATTTTGTATAGAGTTCATGATTTTAAGTTTATATTATAACGTCAAAATACTCCTAAATTGTATGTTTTTTTTAATACAACACTGAAAGAAAGAAAACGGGAAATATTGCCAAAATCTTCAATATTTGGTTTAAATCACATGAGAGAAAATGGGATGATAAACGTCAAAATATTGCTAAATTCGATGATTTTTTATGAAACTTTTTTCGATTTTTTCGATTTTCGATGATTTTTGATGAAACTTTTCTGATGAAACTTTGATTTTCGATGATTTTGATGAAACTTTTTTCGATTTTTTTCGATTTTTGATGAAACTTTTCGTTTCATTTTTATGAAACTTTTTTCGATTTTTTCTATTTTCGATGATTTTTGATGAAACTTTTCTGATGAAACTTTGATTTTCGATGATTTTTGATGAAACTTTTTTCTATTTTTGATGAAACTTTTCGTTTCATTTTTGATGAAACGATTTTCGATGAAACAAAATACAAGGTAACTTGCTAAAAATTATCGAGCGGAGTGTAGAGCGGAGCTTCGTGTTATTTAGATCATTAAAAGCATATGAAAATGACGTTCCCAATGCAATTGATGAAAATAACTGTGTTTTCAATAGAATTTAATATAGAGATCATGATTTTAAGTTTATATTACCTAAAGGAGATGCACACGTAAAACAGCTCTAATCCGGCTAAAACGTCTATATATGCAATAAAAACTGAATTTCTCTCCTTATCAATATCTCACCCACTGTATTAACGAAGTACAAATAGATAAATCATCAATCGGGCTTTGTGGTAATTAGATCATTAAAGAAGCATATGAAAATGACGTTTCAATACAAATGATAAAAATAACTGTTTCAATAGTATTTACAATGGAGATCATGATTTTAAGTTTATATTGCCTACAGGAGATGTACACGTAAAACAGCTCTAATCTGGCTGAAACATCGATATATGCAATAAAGACTGGATTACTCTCCATATAAATATGTCACTGTATTCACGAGGTACAAATAGTTAAATCATCAAGCGGGCTTCGTGTTATTTAGAAAATTAAAGAAGCATATGAAGATGACGTTTCCAATACAAATGATAAAAATAACTGTGTTAAATCTATAGAATTTTGTATAGAGTTCATGATTTTAAGTTTATATTATAACGTCAAAATACTCCTAAATTGTATGTTTTTTTTAATACAACACTGAAAGAAAGAAAACGGGAAATATTGCCAAAATCTTCAATATTTGGTTTAAATCACATGAGAGAAAATGGGATGATAAACGTCAAAATATTGCTAAATTCGATGATTTTTTATGAAACTTTTTTCGATTTTTTCGATTTTCGATGATTTTTGATGAAACTTTTCTGATGAAACTTTGATTTTCGATGATTTTTGATGAAACTTTTTTCGATTTTTTTCGACTTTTGATGAAACTTTTCGTTTCATTTTTGATGAAACTTTTTTCGATTTTTTCTATTTTCGATGATTTTTGATGAAACTTTTCTGATGAAACTTTGATTTTCGATGATTTTTGATGAAACTTTTTTCTATTTTTGATGAAACTTTTCGTTTCATTTTTGATGAAACGATTTTCGATGAAACAAAATACAAGGTAACTTGCTAAAAATTATCGAGCGGAGTGTAGAGCGGAGCTTCGTGTTATTTAGATCATGTAAAAGCATATGAAAATGACGTTCCCAATGCAATTGATGAAAATAACTGTGTTTTCAATAGAATTTAATATAGAGATCATGATTTTAAGTTTATATTACCTAAAGGAGACGTACACGTAAAACAGCTCTAATCCGGCTAAAACGTCTATATATGCAATAAAAACTGGATTTCTCTCCTTATCAATATCTCACCCACTGTATTAACAAAGTACAAATAGATAAATCATCAATCGGGCTTTGTGGTAATTAGATCATTAAAGAAGCATATGAAAATGACGTTTCAAAACAAATGATAAAAATAACTGTTTCAATAGTATTTACAATGGAGATCATGATTTTAAGTTTATATTGCCTACAGGAGATGTACACGTAAAACAGCTCTAATCTGGCTGAAACATCGATATATGCAATAAAGACTGGATTACATATAAATATGTCACTGTATTCACGAGGTACAAATAGTTAAATCATCAAGCGGGCTTCGTGTTATTTAGAAAATTAAAGAAGCATATGAAGATGACGTTTCCAATACAAATGATAAAAATAACTGTGTTAAATCTATAGAATTTTGTATAGAGTTCATCATTTTAAGTTTATATTATAACGTCAAAATACTCCTAAATTGTATGTTTTTTTTAATACAACACTGAAAGAAAGAAAACGGGAAATATTGCCAAAATCTTCAATATTTGGTTTAAATCACATGAGAGAAAATGGGATGATAAACGTCAAAATATTGCTAAATTCGATGATTTTTTATGAAACTTTTTTCGATTTTTTCGATTTTCGATGATTTTTGATGAAACTTTTCTGATGAAACTTTGATTTTCAATGATTTTTTATGAAACTTTCTTCGATTTTTTTCGATTTTTGATGAAACTTTTCGTTTCATTTTTTATGAAACTTTTATCGATTTTTTCTATTTTCGATGATTTTTGATGAAACTTTTCTAATGAAACTTTGATTTTCGATGATTTTTGATGAAACTTTTTTCTATTTTTGATGAAACTTTTCGTTTCATTTTTGATGAAACGATTTTCGATGAAACAAAATACAAGGTAACTTGCTAAAAATTATCGAGCGGAGTGTAGAGCGGAGCTTCGTGTTATTTAGATCATGTAAAAGCATATGAAAATGACGTTCCCAATGCAATTGATGAAAATAACTGTGTTTTCAATAGAATTTAATATAGAGATCATGATTTTAAGTTTATATTACCTAAAGGAGACGTACACGTAAAACAGCTCTAATCCGGCTAAAACGTCTATATATGCAATAAAAACTGGATTTCTCTCCTTATCAATATCTCACCCACTGTATTAACAAAGTACAAATAGATAAATCATCAATCGGGCTTTGTGGTAATTAGATCATTAAAGAAGCATATGAAAATGACGTTTCAAAACAAAGATAAAAATAACTGTTTCAATAGTATTTACAATGGAGATCATGATTTTAAGTTTATATTGCCTACAGGAGATGTACACGTAAAACAGCTCTAATCTGGCTGAAACATCGATATATGCAATAAAGACTGGATTACTCTCCATATAAATATGTCACTGTATTCACGAGGTACAAATAGTTAAATCATCAAGCGGGCTTCGTGTTATTTAAAAATTAAAGAAGCATATGAAGATGACGTTTCCAATACAAATGATAAAAATAACTGTGTTAAATCTATAGAATTTTGTATAGAGTTCATCATTTTAAGTTTATATTATAACGTCAAAATACTCCTAAATTGTATGTTTTTTTTAATACAACACTGAAAGAAAGAAAACGGGAAATATTGCCAAAATCTTCAATATTTGGTTTAAATCACATGAGAGAAAATGGGATGATAAACGTCAAAATATTGCTAAATTCGATGATTTTTTATGAAACTTTTTTCGATTTTTTCGATTTTCGATGATTTTTGATGAAACTTTTCTGATGAAACTTTGATTTTCAATGATTTTTGATGAAACTTTCTTCGATTTTTTTCGATTTTTGATGAAACTTTTCGTTTCATTTTTGATGAAACTTTTTTCGATTTTTTCTATTTTCGATGATTTTTGATGAAACTTTTCTAATGAAACTTTGATTTTCGATGATTTTTGATGAAACTTTTTTCTATTTTTGATGAAACTTTTCGTTTCATTTTTGATGAAACGATTTTCGATGAAACAAAATACAAGGTAACTTGCTAAAAATTATCGAGCGGAGTGTAGAGCGGAGCTTCGTGTTATTTAGATCATGTAAAAGCATATGAAAATGACGTTCCCAATGCAATTGATGAAAATAACTGTGTTTTCAATAGAATTTAATATAGAGATCATGATTTTAAGTTTATATTACCTAAAGGAGACGTACACGTAAAACAGCTCTAATCCGGCTAAAACGTCTATATATGCAATAAAAACTGGATTTCTCTCCTTATCAATATCTCACCCACTGTATTAACAAAGTACAAATAGATAAATCATCAATCGGGCTTTGTGGTAATTAGATCATTAAAGAAGCATATGAAAATGACGTTTCAAAACAAATGATAAAAATAACTGTTTCAATAGTATTTACAATGGAGATCATGATTTTAAGTTTATATTGCCTACAGGAGATGTACACGTAAAACAGCTCTAATCTGGCTGAAACATCGATATATGCAATAAAGACTGGATTACATATAAATATGTCACTGTATTCACGAGGTACAAATAGTTAAATCATCAAGCGGGCTTCGTGTTATTTAGAAAATTAAAGAAGCATATGAAGATGACGTTTCCAATACAAATGATAAAAATAACTGTGTTAAATCTATAGAATTTTGTATAGAGTTCATCATTTTAAGTTTATATTATAACGTCAAAATACTCCTAAATTGTATGTTTTTTTTAATACAACACTGAAAGAAAGAAAACGGGAAATATTGCCAAAATCTTCAATATTTGGTTTAAATCACATGAGAGAAAATGGGATGATAAACGTCAAAATATTGCTAAATTCGATGATTTTTTATGAAACTTTTTTCGATTTTTTCGATTTTCGATGATTTTTGATGAAACTTTTCTGATGAAACTTTGATTTTCAATGATTTTTGATGAAACTTTCTTCGATTTTTTTCGATTTTTGATGAAACTTTTCGTTTCATTTTTGATGAAACTTTTTTCGATTTTTTCTATTTTCGATGATTTTTGATGAAACTTTTCTAATGAAACTTTGATTTTCGATGATTTTTGATGAAACTTTTTTCTATTTTTGATGAAACTTTTCGTTTCATTTTTGATGAAACGATTTTCGATGAAACAAAATACAAGGTAACTTGCTAAAAATTATCGAGCGGAGTGTAGAGCGGAGCTTCGTGTTATTTAGATCATGTAAAAGCATATGAAAATGACGTTCCCAATGCAATTGATGAAAATAACTGTGTTTTCAATAGAATTTAATATAGAGATCATGATTTTAAGTTTATATTACCTAAAGGAGACGTACACGTAAAACAGCTCTAATCCGGCTAAAACGTCTATATATGCAATAAAAACTGGATTTCTCTCCTTATCAATATCTCACCCACTGTATTAACAAAGTACAAATAGATAAATCATCAATCGGGCTTTGTGGTAATTAGATCATTAAAGAAGCATATGAAAATGACGTTTCAAAACAAATGATAAAAATAACTGTTTCAATAGTATTTACAATGGAGATCATGATTTTAAGTTTATATTGCCTACAGGAGATGTACACGTAAAACAGCTCTAATCTGGCTGAAACATCGATATATGCAATAAAGACTGGATTACTCTCCATATAAATATGTCACTGTATTCACGAGGTACAAATAGTTAAATCATCAAGCGGGCTTCGTGTTATTTAGAAAATTAAAGAAGCATATGAAGATGACGTTTCCAATACAAATGATAAAAATAACTGTGTTAAATCTATAGAATTTTGTATAGAGTTCATCATTTTAAGTTTATATTATAACGTCAAAATACTCCTAAATTGTATGTTTTTTTTAATACAACACTGAAAGAAAGAAAACGGGAAATATTGCCAAAATCTTCAATATTTGGTTTAAATCACATGAGAGAAAATGGGATGATAAACGTCAAAATATTGCTAAATTCGATGATTTTTTATGAAACTTTTTTCGATTTTTTCGATTTTCGATGATTTTTGATGAAACTTTTCTGATGAAACTTTGATTTTCAATGATTTTTGATGAAACTTTCTTCGATTTTTTTCGATTTTTGATGAAACTTTTCGTTTCATTTTTGATGAAACTTTTTTCGATTTTTTCTATTTTCGATGATTTTTGATGAAACTTTTCTAATGAAACTTTGATTTTCGATGATTTTTGATGAAACTTTTTTCTATTTTTGATGAAACTTTTCGTTTCATTTTTGATGAAACGATTTTCGATGAAACAAAATACAAGGTAACTTGCTAAAAATTATCGAGCGGAGTGTAGAGCGGAGCTTCGTGTTATTTAGATCATGTAAAAGCATATGAAAATGACGTTCCCAATGCAATTGATGAAAATAACTGTGTTTTCAATAGAATTTAATATAGAGATCATGATTTTAAGTTTATATTACCTAAAGGAGACGTACACGTAAAACAGCTCTAATCCGGCTAAAACGTCTATATATGCAATAAAAACTGGATTTCTCTCCTTATCAATATCTCACCCACTGTATTAACAAAGTACAAATAGATAAATCATCAATCGGGCTTTGTGGTAATTAGATCATTAAAGAAGCATATGAAAATGACGTTTCAAAACAAATGATAAAAATAACTGTTTCAATAGTATTTACAATGGAGATCATGATTTTAAGTTTATATTGCCTACAGGAGATGTACACGTAAAACAGCTCTAATCTGGCTGAAACATCGATATATGCAATAAAGACTGGATTACATATAAATATGTCACTGTATTCACGAGGTACAAATAGTTAAATCATCAAGCGGGCTTCGTGTTATTTAGAAAATTAAAGAAGCATATGAAGATGACGTTTCCAATACAAATGATAAAAATAACTGTGTTAAATCTATAGAATTTTGTATAGAGTTCATCATTTTAAGTTTATATTATAACGTCAAAATACTCCTAAATTGTATGTTTTTTTTAATACAACACTGAAAGAAAGAAAACGGGAAATATTGCCAAAATCTTCAATATTTGGTTTAAATCACATGAGAGAAAATGGGATGATAAACGTCAAAATATTGCTAAATTCGATGATTTTTTATGAAACTTTTTTCGATTTTTTCGATTTTCGATGATTTTTGATGAAACTTTTCTGATGAAACTTTGATTTTCAATGATTTTTGATGAAACTTTCTTCGATTTTTTTCGATTTTTGATGAAACTTTTCGTTTCATTTTTGATGAAACTTTTTCGATTTTTTCTATTTTCGATGATTTTTGATGAAACTTTTCTAATGAAACTTTGATTTTCGATGATTTTTGATGAAACTTTTTTCTATTTTTGATGAAACTTTTCGTTTCATTTTTGATGAAACGATTTTCGATGAAACAAAATACAAGGTAACTTGCTAAAAATTATCGAGCGGAGTGTAGAGCGGAGCTTCGTGTTATTTAGATCATGTAAAAGCATATGAAAATGACGTTCCCAATGCAATTGATGAAAATAACTGTGTTTTCAATATAATTTAATATAGAGATCATGATTTTAAGTTTATATTACCTAAAGGAGACGTACACGTAAAACAGCTCTAATCCGGCTAAAACGTCTATATATGCAATAAAAACTGGATTTCTCTCCTTATCAATATCTCACCCACTGTATTAACAAAGTACAAATAGATAAATCATCAATCGGGCTTTGTGGTAATTAGATCATTAAAGAAGCATATGAAAATGACGTTTCAAAACAAAAGATAAAAATAACTGTTTCAATAGTATTTACAATGGAGATCATGATTTTAAGTTTATATTGCCTACAGGAGATGTACACGTAAAACAGCTCTAATCTGGCTGAAACATCGATATATGCAATAAAGACTGGATTACTCTCCATATAAATATGTCACTGTATTCACGAGGTACAAATAGTTAAATCATCAAGCGGGCTTCGTGTTATTTAAAAATTAAAGAAGCATATGAAGATGACGTTTCCAATACAAATGATAAAAATAACTGTGTTAAATCTATAGAATTTTGTATAGAGTTCATCATTTTAAGTTTATATTATAACGTCAAAATACTCCTAAATTGTATGTTTTTTTTAATACAACACTGAAAGAAAGAAAACGGGAAATATTGCCAAAATCTTCAATATTTGGTTTAAATCACATGAGAGAAAATGGGATGATAAACGTCAAAATATTGCTAAATTCGATGATTTTTTATGAAACTTTTTTCGATTTTTTCGATTTTCGATGATTTTTGATGAAACTTTTCTGATGAAACTTTGATTTTCAATGATTTTTGATGAAACTTTCTTCGATTTTTTTCGATTTTTGATGAAACTTTTCGTTTCATTTTTGATGAAACTTTTTTCGATTTTTTCTATTTTCGATGATTTTTGATGAAACTTTTCTAATGAAACTTTGATTTTCGATGATTTTTGATGAAACTTTTTTCTATTTTTGATGAAACTTTTCGTTTCATTTTTGATGAAACGATTTTCGATGAAACAAAATACAAGGTAACTTGCTAAAAATTATCGAGCGGAGTGTAGAGCGGAGCTTCGTGTTATTTAGATCATGTAAAAGCATATGAAAATGACGTTCCCAATGCAATTGATGAAAATAACTGTGTTTTCAATAGAATTTAATATAGAGATCATGATTTTAAGTTTATATTACCTAAAGGAGACGTACACGTAAAACAGCTCTAATCCGGCTAAAACGTCTATATATGCAATAAAAACTGGATTTCTCTCCTTATCAATATCTCACCCACTGTATTAACAAAGTACAAATAGATAAATCATCAATCGGGCTTTGTGGTAATTAGATCATTAAAGAAGCATATGAAAATGACGTTTCAAAACAAATGATAAAAATAACTGTTTCAATAGTATTTACAATGGAGATCATGATTTTAAGTTTATATTGCCTACAGGAGATGTACACGTAAAACAGCTCTAATCTGGCTGAAACATCGATATATGCAATAAAGACTGGATTACATATAAATATGTCACTGTATTCACGAGGTACAAATAGTTAAATCATCAAGCGGGCTTCGTGTTATTTAAAAATTAAAGAAGCATATGAAGATGACGTTTCCAATACAAATGATAAAAATAACTGTGTTAAATCTATAGAATTTTGTATAGAGTTCATCATTTTAAGTTTATATTATAACGTCAAAATACTCCTAAATTGTATGTTTTTTTTAATACAACACTGAAAGAAAGAAAACGGGAAATATTGCCAAAATCTTCAATATTTGGTTTAAATCACATGAGAGAAAATGGGATGATAAACGTCAAAATATTGCTAAATTCGATGATTTTTTATGAAACTTTTTTCGATTTTTTCGATTTTCGATGATTTTTGATGAAACTTTTCTGATGAAACTTTGATTTTCAATGATTTTTTATGAAACTTTCTTCGATTTTTTTCGATTTTTGATGAAACTTTTCGTTTCATTTTTGATGAAACTTTTTTCGATTTTTCTATTTTCGATGATTTTTGATGAAACTTTTCTAATGAAACTTTGATTTTCGATGATTTTTGATGAAACTTTTTTCTATTTTTGATGAAACTTTTCGTTTCATTTTTGATGAAACGATTTTCGATGAAACAAAATACAAGGTAACTTGCTAAAAATTATCGAGCGGAGTGTAGAGCGGAGCTTCGTGTTATTTAGATCATGTAAAAGCATATGAAAATGACGTTCCCAATGCAATTGATGAAAATAACTGTGTTTTCAATATAATTTAATATAGAGATCATGATTTTAAGTTTATATTACCTAAAGGAGACGTACACGTAAAACAGCTCTAATCCGGCTAAAACGTCTATATATGCAATAAAAACTGGATTTCTCTCCTTATCAATATCTCACCCACTGTATTAACAAAGTACAAATAGATAAATCATCAATCGGGCTTTGTGGTAATTAGATCATTAAAGAAGCATATGAAAATGACGTTTCAAAACAAAGATAAAATAACTGTTTCAATAGTATTTACAATGGAGATCATGATTTTAAGTTTATATTGCCTACAGGAGATGTACACGTAAAACAGCTCTAATCTGGCTGAAACATCGATATATGCAATAAAGACTGGATTACTCTCCATATAAATATGTCACTGTATTCACGAGGTACAAATAGTTAAATCATCAAGCGGGCTTCGTGTTATTTAAAAAATTAAAGAAGCATATGAAGATGACGTTTCCAATACAAATGATAAAAATAACTGTGTTAAATCTATAGAATTTTGTATAGAGTTCATCATTTTAAGTTTATATTATAACGTCAAAAATACTCCTAAATTGTATGTTTTTTTTTAATACAACACTGAAAGAAAGAAAACGGGAAATATTGCCAAAATCTTCAATATTTGGTTTAAATCACATGAGAGAAAATGGGATGATATATGTCAAAATATTGCTAAATTCGATGATTTTTTATGAAACTTTTTTCGATTTTTTCGATTTTCGATGATTTTTGATGAAACTTTTCTGATGAAACTTTGATTTTCAATGATTTTTTATGAAACTTTCTTCGATTTTTTTTCGATTTTTGATGAAACTTTTCGTTTCATTTTTTATGAAACTTTTTCGATTTTTTCTATTTTCGATGATTTTTTGATGAAACTTTTCTAATGAAACTTTGATTTTCGATGATTTTGATGAAACTTTTTCTATTTTTGATGAAACTTTTCGTTTCATTTTTGATGAAACGATTTTCGATGAAACAAAATACAAGGTAACTTGCTAAAAATTATCGAGCGGAGTGTAGAGCGGAGCTTCGTGTTATTTAGATCATGTAAAAGCATATGAAAATGACGTTCCCAATGCAATTGATGAAAATAACTGTGTTTTCAATAGAATTTAATATAGAGATCATGATTTTAAGTTTATATTACCTAAAGGAGATGTACACGTAAAACAGCTCTAATCCGGCTAAAACGTCTATATATGCAATAAAAACTGGATTTCTCTCCTTATCAATATCTCACCCACTGTATTAACAAAGTACAAATAGATAAATCATCAATCGGGCTTTGTGGTAATTAGATCATTAAAGAAGCATATGAAAATGACGTTTCAAATGNATTTTGTATAGAGTTCATCATTTTAGTTTATATTATAACGTCAAAATACTCCTAATTGTATGTTTTTTTTTAATACAACACTGAAAGAAAGAAAACGGGAAATATTGCCAAATCTCTTCAATATTTGGTTAAATCACATGAGAGAAAATGGGATGATATATGTCAAAATATTGCTAAATTCGATGATTTTTTATGAAATTTTTTCGATTTTTTCGATTTTCGATGATTTTTGATGAAACTTTTCTCTGATGAAACTTTGATTTTCAATGATTTTTTGATGAAACTTTCTTCGATTTTTTTTCGATTTTTGATGAAACTTTTCGTTTCATTTTTGATGAAACTTTTTTCGATTTTTTCTATTTTCGATGATTTTTATGAAACTTTTCTAATGAACTTTGATTTTCGATGATTTTTGATGAAACTTTTTTTATTTTTGATGAAACTTTTCGTTTCATTTTTGATGAAACGATTTTCGATGAAACAAATACAAGGTAACTTGCTAAAAATTATCGAGCGGAGTGTAGAGCGGAGCTTCGTGTTATTTAGATCATGTAAAAGCATATGAAAATGACGTTCCCAATGCAATTGATGAAAATAACTGTGTTTTCAATAGAATTTAATATAGAGATCATGATTTTAAGTTTATATTACCTAAAGAAGACGTACACGTAAAACAGCTCTAATCCGGCTAAAACGACTATATATGCAATAAAAACTGGATTTCTCTCCTTATCAATATCTCACCCACTGTATTAACAAAGTACAAATAGATAAATCATCAATCGGGCTTTGTGGTAATTAGATCATTAAAGAAGCATATGAAAATGACGTTTCAAAACAAAATGATAAAAATAACTGTTTCAATAGTATTACAATGGAGATCATGATTTTAAGTTTATATTGCCTACAGGAGATGTACACGTAAAACAGCTCTAATCTGGCTGAAACATCGATATATGCAATAAAGACTGGATGACATATAAATATGTCACTGTATTCACGAGGTACAAATAGTTAAATCATCAAGCGGGCTTCGTGTTATTTAGAAAATTAAAGAAGCATATGAAGATGACGTTTCCAATACAAATGATAAAAATAACTGTGTTAATCTATAGAATTTTGTATAGAGTTCATCATTTTAAGTTTATATTATAACGTCAAAATACTCCTAAATTGTATGTTTTTTTTAATACAACACTGAAAGAAAGAAAACGGGAAATATTGCCAAAATCTTCAATATTTGGTTTAAATCACATGAGAGAAAATGGAATGATATATGTCAAAATATTGCTAAATTCGATGATTTTTTATGAAACTTTCTACGATTTTTTTCGATTTTTGATGAAACTTTTCGTTTCATTTTTGATGAAACTTTTTTTCGACTTTTTCTATTTTCATTGATTTTTGATGAAACTTTCTAATGAAACTTTGATTTTCGATGATTTTTGATGAAACTTTTTTCTATTTTTGATGAAACTTTTCGTTTCATTTTTGATGAAACGATTTTCGATGAAACAAAATACAAGGTAACTTGCTAAAATTATCGAGCGGAGTGTAGAGCGGAGCTTCGTGTTATTTAGATCATGTAAAAGCATATGAAAATGACGTTCCCAATGCAATTGATGAAAATAACTGTGTTTTCAATATAATTTAATATAGAGATCATGATTTTAAGTTTATATTACCTAAAGGAGACGTACACGTAAAACAGCTCTAATCCGGCTAAAACGCCTATATATGCAATAAAAACTGGATTTCTCTCCTTATCAATATCTCACCCACTGTATTAACAAAGTACAAATAGATAAATCATCAATCGGGCTTGTGGTAATTAGATCATTAAAGAAGCATATGAAAATGACGTTTCAAAACAAAAGATAAAAATAACTGTTTCAATAGTATTTACAATGGAGATCATGATTTTAAGTTTATATTGCCTACAGGAGATGTACACGTAAAACAGCTCTAATCTGGCTGAAACATCGATATATGCAATAAAGACTGGATTACTCTCCATATAAATATGTCACTGTATTCACGAGGTACAAATAGTTAAATCATCAAGCGTTCTTCGTGTTATTTATAAAATTAAAGAAGCATATGAAGATGACGTTTCCAATACAAATGATAAAAATAACTGTGTTAAATCTATAGAATTTTGTATAGAGTTCATCATTTTAAGTTTATATTATAACGTCAAAATACTCCTAAATTGTATGTTTTTTTTAATACAACACTGAAAGAAAGAAAACGGGAAATATTGCCAAAATCTTCAATATTTGGTTTAAATCACATGAGAGAAAATGGGATGATATATGTCAAAATATTGCTAAATTCGATGATTTTTTATGAAACTTTCTACGATTTTTTTCGATTTTTGATGAAACTTTTCGTTTCATTATTGATGAAACTTTTTTCGACTTTTTCTATTTTCATTGATTTTTGATGAAACTTTTCTAATGAAACTTTGATTTTCGATGATTTTTGATGAAACTTTTTCTATTTTTGATGAAACTTTTCGTTTCATTTTTGATGAAACGATTTTCGATGAAACAAAATACAAGGTAACTTGCTAAAAATTATCGAGCGGAGTGTAGAGCGGAGCTTCGTGTTATTTAGATCATGTAAAAGCATATGAAAATGACGTTCCCAATGCAATTGATGAAAATAACTGTGTTTTCAATATAATTTAATATAGAGATCATGATTTTAAGTTTATATTACCTAAAGGAGACGTACACGTAAAACAGCTCTAATCCGGCTAAAACGTCTATATATGCAATAAAAACTGGATTTCTCTCCTTATCAATATCTCACCCACTGTATTAACAAAGTACAAATAGATAAATCATCAATCGGGCTTTGTGGTAATTAGATCATTAAAGAAGCATATGAAAATGACGTTTCAAAACAAAAGATAAAAATAACTGTTTCAATAGTATTTACAATGGAGATCATGATTTTAAGTTTATATTGCCTACAGGAGATGTACACGTAAAACAGCTCTAATCTGGCTGAAACATCGATATATGCAATAAAGACTGGATTACTCTCCATATAAATATGTCACTGTATTCACGAGGTACAAATAGTTAAATCATCAAGCGGGCTTCGTGTTATTTAAAAATTAAAGAAGCATATGAAGATGACGTTTCCAATACAAATGATAAAAATAACTGTGTTAAATCTATAGAATTTTGTATAGAGTTCATCATTTTAAGTTTATATTATAACGTCAAAATACTCCTAAATTGTATGTTTTTTTTAATACAACACTGAAAGAAAGAAAACGGGAAATATTGCCAAAATCTTCAATATTTGGTTTAAATCACATGAGAGAAAATGGGATGATAAACGTCAAAATATTGCTAAATTCGATGATTTTTTATGAAACTTTTTTCGATTTTTTCGATTTTCGATGATTTTTGATGAAACTTTTCTGATGAAACTTTGATTTTCAATGATTTTTGATGAAACTTTCTTCGATTTTTTTCGATTTTTGATGAAACTTTTCGTTTCATTTTTGATGAAACTTTTTCGATTTTTTCTATTTTCGATGATTTTTGATGAAACTTTTCTAATGAAACTTTGATTTTCGATGATTTTTGATGAAACTTTTTCTATTTTTGATGAAACTTTTCGTTTCATTTTTGATGAAACGATTTTCGATGAAACAAAATACAAGGTAACTTGCTAAAAATTATCGAGCGGAGTGTAGAGCGGAGCTTCGTGTTATTTAGATCATGTAAAAGCATATGAAAATGACGTTCCCAATGCAATTGATGAAAATAACTGTGTTTTCAATAGAATTTAATATAGAGATCATGATTTTAAGTTTATATTACCTAAAGGAGACGTACACGTAAAACAGCTCTAATCCGGCTAAAACGTCTATATATGCAATAAAAACTGGATTTCTCTCCTTATCAATATCTCACCCACTGTATTAACAAAGTACAAATAGATAAATCATCAATCGGGCTTTGTGGTAATTAGATCATTAAAGAAGCATATGAAAATGACGTTTCAAAACAAATGATAAAAATAACTGTTTCAATAGTATTTACAATGGAGATCATGATTTTAAGTTTATATTGCCTACAGGAGATGTACACGTAAAACAGCTCTAATCTGGCTGAAACATCGATATATGCAATAAAGACTGGATGACATATAAATATGTCACTGTATTCACGAGGTACAAATAGTTAAATCATCAAGCGGGCTTCGTGTTATTTAAAAATAAAGAAGCATATGAAGATGACGTTTCCAATACAAATGATAAAAATAACTGTGTTAAATCTATAGAATTTTGTATAGAGTTCATCATTTTAAGTTTATATTATAACGTCAAAATACTCCTAAATTGTATGTTTTTTTAATACAACACTGAAAGAAAGAAAACGGGAAATATTGCCAAAATCTTCAATATTTGGTTTAAATCACATGAGAGAAAATGGGATGATAAACGTCAAAATATTGCTAAATTCGATGATTTTTTATGAAACTTTTTCGATTTTTTCGATTTTCGATGATTTTTGATGAAACTTTTCTGATGAAACTTTGATTTTCAATGATTTTTGATGAAACTTTCTTC
This sequence comes from Procambarus virginalis, assembly GCA_020271785.1. Lineage (NCBI taxonomy): Eukaryota > Metazoa > Arthropoda > Malacostraca > Decapoda > Cambaridae > Procambarus > Procambarus virginalis. The sequence goes on from WNGS01000018.1 coordinate 200,129, forward strand.
GATTTTTTTCGATTTTGATGAAACTTTTCGTTTCATTTTTGATGAAACTTTTTCGATTTTTCTATTTTCGATGATTTTGATGAAACTTTTCTAATGAAACTTGATTTTCGATGATTTTTGATGAACTTTTCTATTTTTGATGAAACTTTTCGTTTCATTTTTGATGAAACGATTTTCGATGAAACAAAATACAAGGTAACTTGCTAAAAATTATCGAGCGGAGTGTAGAGCGGAGCTTCGTGTTATTTAGATCATGTAAAAGCATATGAAAATGACGTTCCCAATGCAATTGATGAAAATAACTGTGTTTTCAATATAATTTAATATAGAGATCATGATTTTAAGTTTATATTACCTAAAGGAGACGTACACGTAAAACAGCTCTAATCCGGCTAAAACGTCTATATATGCAATTAAAAACTGGATTTCTCTCCTTATCACTATCTCACCCACTGTATTAACAAGTACAAATAGATAANTTTTGATGAAACTTTTCTAATGAAACTTTGATTTTCGATGATTTTTGATGAAACTTGTTTCTATTTTGATGAAACTTTTTCGTTTAATTTTTGGATGAAACGATTTTCGATGAAACAAATACAAGGTAACTTGCTAAAAATTATCGAGCGGAGTGTAGAGCGGAGCTTCGTGTTATTTAGATCATTAAAAGCATATGAAAATGACGTTCCCATGCAATTGATGAAAATAACTGTGTTTTCAATAGAATTTAATATAGAGATCATGATTTTAAGTTTATATTACCTAAAGGAGATGTACACGTAAAACAGCTCTAATCCGGCTAAAAACGTCTATATATGCAATAAAAACTGGATTTCTCTCCTTATCAATATCTCACCCACTGTATTAACGAAGTACAAATAGATAAATCATCAATCGGGCTTTGTGGTAATTAGATCATTAAAGAAGCATATGAAAATGACGTTTTCAAAACAAATGATAAAAATAACTGTTTCAATAGAATTTACAATGGAGATCATGATTTTAAGTTTATATTGCCTACAGGAGATGTACACGTAAAACAGCTCTAATCTGGCTGAAACATCGATATATGCAATAAAGACTGGATTACTCTCCATATAAATATGTCACTGTATTCACGAGGTACAAATAGTTAAATCATCAAGCGGGCTTCGTGTTATTTAGAAAATTAAAGAAGCATATGAAGATGACGTTTCCAATACAAATGATAAAAATAACTGTGTTAAATCTATAGAATTTTGTATAGAGTTTCATTTTAAGTTTATATTATAACGTCAAAATACTCCTAAATTGTATGTTTTTTTAATACAACACTGAAAGAAAGAAAACGGGAAATATTGCCAAAATCTTCAATATTGGTTTAAATCACATGAGAGAAAATGGGATGATAAACGTCAAAATATTGCTAAATTCGATGATTTTTTATGAAACTTTTTTCGATTTTTTCGATTTTCGATGATTTTTGATGAAACTTTCTGATGAAACTTTGATTTTCAATGATTTTTGATGAAACTTTCTTCGATTTTTTTCGATTTTTGATGAAACTTTTCGTTTCATTTTGATGAAACTTTTTCGACTTTTTCTATTTTCGATGATTTTTGATGAAACTTTTCTAATGAACTTTGATTTTCGATGATTTTTGATGAAACTTTTTTCTATTTTGATGAAACTTTTCGTTTCATTTTTGATGAAACGATTTTCGATGAAACAAAATACAAGGTAACTTGCTAAAAATTATCGAGCGGAGTGTAGAGCGGAGCTTCGTGTTATTTAGATCATTAAAAGCATATGAAAATGACGTTCCCAATGCAATTGATGAAAATAACTGTGTTTTCAATAGAATTTAATATAGAGATCATGATTTTAAGTTTATATTACCTAAAGAAGACGTACACGTAAAACAGCTCTAATCCGGCTAAAACGACTATATATGCAATAAAAACTGGATTTCTCTCCTTATCAATATCTCACCCACTGCATTAGCAAAGTACAAATAATTAAATTATCAATCGGGCTTTGTGGTAATTAGATCATTAAAGAAGCATATGAAAATGACGTTTCAAAACAAAAGATAAAAATAACTGTTTCAATAGTATTTACAATGGAGATCATGATTTTAAGTTTATATTGCCTACAGGAGATGTACACGTAAAACAGCTCTAATCTGGCTGAAACATCGATATATGCAATAAAGACTGGATTACTCTCCATATAAATATGTCACTGTATTCACGAGGTACAAATAGTTAAATCATCAAGCGTTCTTCGTGTTATTTATAAAATTAAAGAAGCATATGAAGATGACGTTTCCAATACAAATGATAAAAATAACTGTGTTAAATCTATAGAATTTGTGTATAGAGTTCATCATTTTAAGTTTATATTATAACGTCAAAATACTCCTAAATTGTATGTTTTTTTAATACAACACTGAAAGAAAGAAAACGGGAAATATTGCCAAAATCTTCAATATTTGGTTTAAATCACATGAGAGAAAATGGGATGATATATGTCAAAATATTGCTAAATTCGATGATTTTTTATGAAACTTTTTTCGATTTTTTCGATTTTCGATGATTTTTGATGAAACTTTCTGATGAAACTTTGATTTTCAATGATTTTGATGAAACTTTCTTCGATTTTTTTTCGATTTTTGATGAAACTTTTCGTTTCATTTTGATGAAACTTTTTTCGATTTTTTCTATTTTCGATGATTTTGATGAAATTTCTAATGAAACTTGATTTTCGATGATTTTTGATGAAACTTTTTCTATTTTTGATGAAACTTTTCGTTTCATTTTGATGAAACGATTTTCGATGAAACAAAATACAAGGTAACTTGCTAAAAATTATCGAGCGGAGTGTAGAGCGGAGCTTCGTGTATTTAGATCATGTAAAAGCATATGAAAATGACGTTCCCAATGCAATTGATGAAAATAACTGTGTTTTCAATAGAATTTAATATAGAGATCATGATTTTAAGTTTATATTACCTAAAGGAGACGTACACGTAAAACAGCTCTAATCCGGCTAAAACGTCTATATATGCATAAAAAACTGGATTTCTCTCCTTATCAATATCTCACCCACTGTATTAACAAAGTACAAATAGATAAATCATCAATCGGGCTTTGTGGTAATTAGATCATTAAAGAAGCATATGAAAATGACGTTTCAAAACAAAAGATAAAAATAACTGTTTCAATAGTATTTACAATGGAGATCATGATTTTAAGTTTATATTGCCTACAGGAGATGTACACGTAAAACAGCTCTAATCTGGCTGAAACATCGATATATGCAATAAAGACTGGATGACATCCATATAAATATGTCACTGTATTCACGAGGTACAAATAGTTAAATCATCAAGCGGGCTTCGTGTTATTTAAAATTAAAGAAGCATATGAAGATGACGTTTCCAATACAAATGATAAAAATAACTGTGTTAAATCTATAGAATTTTGTAGAGTTCATCATTTTAAGTTTATATTATAACGTCAAAAATACTCCTAAATTGTATGTTTTTTTTAATACAACACTGAAAGAAAGAAAACGGGAAATATTGCCAAAATCTTCAATATTTGGTTTAAATCACATGAGAGAAAATGGGATGATATATGTCAAAATATTGCTAAATTCGATGATTTTTTATGAAACTTTTTTCGATTTTCGATGATTTTTGATGAAACTTTTCTGATGAAACTTTGATTTTCAATGATTTTTATGAAACTTTCTTCGATTTTTTTTTCGATTTTTGATGAAACTTTCGTTTCATTTTATGAAACTTTTTTCGATTTTTTCTATTTTCGATGATTTTGATGAACTTTTCTGATGAAACTTTGATTTTCGATGATTTTTGATGAAACTTTTTCTATTTTTTGATGAAACTTTTCGTTTCATTTTTGATGAAACGATTTTCGATGAAACAAAATACAAGGTAACTTGCTAAAAATTATCGAGCGGAGTGTAGAGCGGAGCTTCGTGTTATTTAGATCATGTAAAAGCATATGAAAATGACGTTCCCAATGCAATTGATGAAAATAACTGTGTTTTCAATAAATTTAATATAGAGATCATGATTTTAAGTTTATATTACCTAAAGGAGACGTACACGTAAAACAGCTCTAATCCGGCTAAAACGTCTATATATGCAATAAAAACTGGATTTCTCTCCTTATCAATATCTCACCCACTGTATTAACAAAGTACAAATAGATAAATCATCAATCGGGCTTTGTGGTAATTAGATCATTAAAGAAGCATATGAAAATGACGTTTCAAAACAAAAGATAAAAATAACTGTTTCAATAGTATTTACAATGGAGATCATGATTTTAAGTTTATATTGCCTACAGGAGATGTACACGTAAAACAGCTCTAATCTGGCTGAAACATCGATATATGCAATAAAGACTGGATTACTCTCCATATAAATATGTCACTGTATTCACGAGGTACAAATAGTTAAATCATCAAGCGGGCTTCGTGTTATTTAGAAAATTAAAGAAGCATATGAAGATGACGTTTCCAATACAAATGATAAAAATAACTGTGTTAAATCTATAGAATTTTGTATAGAGTTCATCATTTTAAGTTTATATTATAACGTCAAAATACTCCTAAATTGTATGTTTTTTTAATACAACACTGAAAGAAAGAAAACGGGAAATATTGCCAAAATCTTCAATATTTGGTTTAAATCACATGAGAGAAAATGGGATGATATACGTCAAAATATTGCTAAATTCGATGATTTTTTATGAAACTTTTTTCGATTTTTCGATTTTCGATGATTTTTGATGAAACTTTCTGATGAAACTTTGATTTTCAATGATTTTTTATGAAACTTTCCGATTTTTTCGATTTTGATGAAACTTTTCGTTTCATTTTTGATGAAACTTTTTCGATTTTTATTTTCGATGATTTTTGATGAAACTTTTCTAATGAAACTTTGATTTTCGATGATTTTTGATGAAACTTTTTTCTATTTTTGATGAAACTTTTCGTTTCATTTTGATGAAACGATTTTCGATGAAACAAAATACAAGGTAACTTGCTAAAAATTATCGAGCGGAGTGTAGAGCGGAGCTTCGTGTTATTTAGATCATGTAAAAGCATATGAAAATGACGTTCCCAATGCAATTGATGAAAATAACTGTGTTTTCAATATTTAATATAGAGATCATGATTTAAGTTTATATTACCTAAAGGAGACGTACACGTAAAACAGCTCTAATCCGGCTAAAACGTCTATATATGCAAAAAAACTGGATTTCTCTCCTTATCAATATCTCACCCACTGTATTAACAAAGTACAAATAGATAAATCATCAATCGGGCTTTGTGGTAATTAGATCATTAAAGAAGCATATGAAAATGACGTTTCAAAACAAAAGATAAAAATAACTGTTTCAATAGTATTTACAATGGAGATCATGATTTTAAGTTTATATTGCCTACAGGAGATGTACACGTAAAACAGCTCTAATCTGGCTGAAACATCGATATATGCAATAAAGACTGGATTACTCTCCATATAAATATGTCACTGTATTCACGAGGTACAAATAGTTAAATCATCAAGCGGGCTTCGTGTTATTTAGAAAATTAAAGAAGCATATGAAGATGACGTTTCCAATACAAATGATAAAAATAACTGTGTTAATCTATAGAATTTTGTATAGAGTTCATCATTTTAAGTTTATATTATAACGTCAAAATACTCCTAAATTGTATGTTTTTTTTTAATACAACACTGAAAGAAAGAAAACGGGAAATATTGCCAAAATCTTCAATATTTGGTTTAAATCACATGAGAGAAAATGGGATGATAAACGTCAAAATATTGCTAAATTCGATGATTTTTTATGAAACTTTTTTCGATTTTTTCGATTTTCGATGATTTTTGATGAAACTTTTCTGATGAAATTTGATTTTCAATGATTTTTATGAAACTTCTTCGATTTTTTTTCGATTTTTGATGAAACTTTTCGTTTCATTTTTATGAAACTTTTTTCGATTTTTTTCTATTTTCGATGATTTTTATGAAACTTTTCTAATGAAACTTTTGATTTTTGATGAAACTTTTTTCTATTTTTGATGAAACTTTTCGTTTCATTTTTGATGAAACGATTTTCGATGAAACAAATACAAGGTAACTTGCTAAAAATTATCGAGCGGAGTGTAGAGCGGAGCTTCGTGTAAAAGATCATGTAAAAGCATATGAAAATGACGTTCCCAATGCAATTGATGAAAATAACCTTTTTCAATAGAATTTAATATAGAGATCATGATTTTAAGTTTATATTACCTAAAGGAGACGTACACGTAAAACAGCTCTAATCCGGCTAAAACGTCTATATATGCAATAAAAACTGGATTTCTCTCCTTATCAATATCTCACCCACTGTATTAACAAAGTACAAATAGATAAATCATCAATCGGGCTTTGTGGTAATTAGATCATTAAAGAAGCATATGAAAATGACGTTTCAAAACAAATGATAAAAATAACTGTTTCAATAGTATTTACAATGGAGATCATGATTTTAAGTTTATATTGCCTACAGGAGATGTACACGTAAAACAGCTCTAATCTGGCTGAAACATCGATATATGCAATAAAGACTGGATGACATATAAATATGTCACTGTATTCACGAGGTACAAATAGTTAAATCATCAAGCGGGCTTCGTGTTATTTAGAAAATTAAAGAAGCATATGAAGATGACGTTTCCAATACAAATGATAAAAATAACTGTGTTAAATCTATAGAATTTTGTATAGAGTTCATCATTTAAGTTTATATTATAACGTCAAAATACTCCTAAATTGTATGTTTTTTTTAATACAACACTGAAAAAAGAAAACGGGAAATATTGCCAAAATCTTCAATATTGGTTTAAATCACATGAGAGAAAATGGGATGATAAACGTCAAAATATTGCTAAATTCGATGATTTTTTATGAAACTTTTTTCGATTTTTCGATTTTCGATGATTTGATGAAACTTTTCTGATGAAACTTTGATTTTCAATGATTTTTATGAAACTTTCTTCGATTTTTTTCGATTTTTGATGAAACTTTTCGTTTCATTTTTGATGAAACTTTTTCGATTTTTCTATTTTCATTGATTTTTGATGAAACTTTTCTAATGAAACTTTGATTTTCGATGATTTTTGATGAAACTTTTTTCTATTTTTGATGAAACTTTTCGTTTCATTTTTGATGAAACGATTTTCGATGAAACAAAATACAAGGTAACTTGCTAAAAATTATCGAGCGGAGTGTAGAGCGGAGCTTCGTGTTATTTAGATCATGTAAAAGCATATGAAAATGACGTTCCCAATGCAATTGATGAAAATAACTGTGTTTTCAAATAATTTAATATAGAGATCATGATTTTAAGTTTATATTACCTAAAGGAGACGTACACGTAAAACAGCTCTAATCCGGCTAAAACGTCTATATATGCAATAAAAACTGGATTTCTCTCCTTATCAATATCTCACCCACTGTATTAACAAAGTACAAATAGATAAATCATCAATCGGGCTTTGTGGTAATTAGATCATTAAAGAAGCATATGAAAATGACGTTTCAAAACAAATGATAAAAATAACTGTTTCAATAGTATTTACAATGGAGATCATGATTTTAAGTTTATATTGCCTACAGGAGATGTACACGTAAAACAGCTCTAATCTGGCTGAAACATCGATATATGCAATAAAGACTGGATGACATATAAATATGTCACTGTATTCACGAGGTACAAATAGTTAAATCATCAAGCGGGCTTCGTGTTATTTAGAAAATTAAAGAAGCATATGAAGATGACGTTTCCAATACAAATGATAAAAATAACTGTTAAATCTATAGAATTTGTATAGAGTTCATCATTTTAAGTTTATATAACGTCAAAATACTCCTAAATTGTATGTTTTTTTAATACAACACTGAAAGAAAGAAAACGGGAAATATTGCCAAAATCTTCAATATTTGGTTTAAATCACATGAGAGAAAATGGGATGATAAACGTCAAATATTGCTAAATTCGATGATTTTTATGAAACTTTTTTCGATTTTTTCGATTTTCGATGATTTTTGATGAAACTTTCTGATGAAACTTGATTTTCAATGTTTTTTGAAACTTTCTTCGATTTTTTTTCGATTTTTGATGAAACTTTTCGTTTCATTTGATGAAACTTTTTTCGATTTTTCTATTTTCGATGATTTTTGATGAAACTTTTTGATGAAACTTTGATTTTCGATGATTTTTGATGAAACTTTTTCTATTTTTGATGAAAGTTTCATTTTTGATGAAACGATTTTCGATGAAACAAATACAAGGTAACTTGCTAAAAATTATCGAGCGGAGTGTAGAGCGGAGCTTCGTGTTATTTAGATCATGTAAAAGCATATGAAAATGACGTTCCCAATGCAATTGATGAAAATAACTGTGTTTTCAATATAATTTAATATAGAGATCATGATTTAAGTTTATATTACCTAAAGGAGACGTACACGTAAAACAGCTCTAATCCGGCTAAAACGTCTATATATGCAATAAAAACTGGATTTCTCTCCTTATCAATATCTCACCCACTGTATAACAAAGTACAAATAGATAAATCATCAATCGGGCTTTGTGGTAATTAGATCATTAAAGAAGCATATGAAAATGACGTTTCAAAAAAAAAGATAAAAATAACTGTTTCAATAGTATTTACAATGGAGATCATGATTTTAAGTTTATATTGCCTACAGGAGATGTACACGTAAAACAGCTCTAATCTGGCTGAAACATCGATATATGCAATAAAGACTGGATTACTCTCCATATAAATATGTCACTGTATTCACGAGGTACAAATAGTTAAATCATCAAGCGGGCTTCGTGTTATTTAAAAAATTAAAGAAGCATATGAAGATGACGTTTCCAATACAAATGATAAAAATAACTGTGTTAAATCTATAGAATTTGTATAGAGTTCATCATTTTAAGTTTATATTATAACGTCAAAATACTCCTAAATTGTATGTTTTTTTTTAATACAACACTGAAAGAAAGAAAAAACGGGAAATATTGCCAAAATCTTCAATATTTGGTTTAAATCACATGAGAGAAAATGGGATGATAAACGTCAAAATATTGCTAAATTCGATGATTTTTATGAAACTTTTTTCGATTTTTTCGATTTTCGATGATTTTTGATGAAACTTTTTGATGAAACTTTGATTTTCAATGATTTTTGATGAAAACTTTTCGATTTTTTTCGATTTTTGATGAAACTTTTCGTTTCATTTTTATGAAACTTTTTTCGATTTTTTTCTATTTTCGATGATTTTTGATGAAACTTTTGATGAAACTTTGATTTTCGATGATTTTTGATGAAACTTTTTTCTATTTTTGATGAAACTTTTCGTTTCATTTTGATGAAACGATTTTCGATGAAACAAAATACAAGGTAACTTGCAAAAAATTATCGAGCGGAGTGTAGAGCGGAGCTTCGTGTTATTTAGATCATGTAAAAGCATATGAAAATGACGTTCCCAATGCAATTGATGAAAATAACTGTGTTTCAATAGAATTTAAATAGAGATCATGATTTTAAGTTTATATACCTAAAGAGACGTACACGTAAAACAGCTCTAATCCGGCTAAAACGTCTATATATGCAATAAAAACTGGATTTCTCTCCTTATCAATATCTCACCCACTGTATTAACAAAGTACAAATAGATAAATCATCAATCGGGCTTTTGGTAATTAGATCATTAAGAAGCATATGAAAATGACGTTTCAAACAAATGATAAAAATAACTGTTTCAATAGTATTTACAATGGAGATCATGTTTAAGTTTATATTGCCTACAGGAGATGTACACGTTAAAACAGCTCTAATCTGGCTGAAACATCGATATATGCAATAAAGACTGGATGACATCTAAATATGTCACTGTATTCACGAGGTACAAATAGTTAAATCATCAAGCGGGCTTCGGGTTATTTAGAAAATTAAAGAAGCATATGAA
>WNGS01000018.1:211133-273094 GCA_020271785.1 Procambarus virginalis
CTGTATTCACGAGGTACAAATAGTTAAATCATCAAGCGGGCTTCGTGTTATTTAGAAAATTAAAGAAGCATATGAAGATGACGTTTCCAATACAAATGATAAAAATAACTGTGTTAAATCTATAGAATTTTGTATAGAGTTCATCATTTTAAGTTTATATTATAACGTCAAAATACTCCTAAATTGTATGTTTTTTTAATACAACACTGAAAGAAAGAAAACGGGAAATATTGCCAAAATCTTCAATATTTGGTTTAAATCACATGAGAGAAAATGGGATGATAAACGTCAAAATATTGCTAAATTCGATGATTTTTTATGAAACTTTTTTCGATTTTTTCGATTTTCGATGATTTTTGATGAAACTTTTCTGATGAAACTTTGATTTTCAATGATTTTTGATGAAACTTTCTACGATTTTTTTCGATTTTTGATGAAACTTTTCGTTTCATTTTTGATGAAACTTTTTTCGACTTTTTCTATTTTCATTGATTTTTGATGAAACTTTTCTAATGAAACTTTGATTTTCGATGATTTTTGATGAAACTTTTTTCTATTTTTGATGAAACTTTTCGTTTCATTTTTGATGAAACGATTTTCGATGAAACAAAATACAAGGTAACTTGCTAAAAATTATCGAGCGGAGTGTAGAGCGGAGCTTCGTGTTATTTAGATCATGTAAAAGCATATGAAAATGACGTTCCCAATGCAATTGATGAAAATAACTGTGTTTTCAATAGAATTTAATATAGAGATCATGATTTTAAGTTTATATTACCTAAAGGAGACGTACACGTAAAACAGCTCTAATCCGGCTAAAACGTCTATATATGCAATAAAAACTGGATTTCTCTCCTTATCAATATCTCACCCACTGTATTAACAAAGTACAAATAGATAAATCATCAATCGGGCTTTGTGGTAATTAGATCATTAAAGAAGCATATGAAAATGACGTTTCAAAACAAATGATAAAAATAACTGTTTCAATAGTATTTACAATGGAGATCATGATTTTAAGTTTATATTGCCTACAGGAGATGTACACGTAAAACAGCTCTAATCTGGCTGAAACATCGATATATGCAATAAAGACTGGATGACATATAAATATGTCACTGTATTCACGAGGTACAAATAGTTAAATCATCAAGCGGGCTTCGTGTTATTTAGAAAATTAAAGAAGCATATGAAGATGACGTTTCCAATACAAATGATAAAAATAACTGTGTTAAATCTATAGAATTTTGTATAGAGTTCATCATTTTAAGTTTATATTATAACGTCAAAATACTCCTAAATTGTATGTTTTTTTTAATACAACACTGAAAGAAAGAAAACGGGAAATATTGCCAAAATCTTCAATATTTGGTTTAAATCACATGAGAGAAAATGGGATGATAAACGTCAAAATATTGCTAAATTCGATGATTTTTTATGAAACTTTTTTCGATTTTCGATGATTTTTGATGAAACTTTTCTGATGAAACTTTGATTTTCAATGATTTTTTATGAAACTTTCTACGATTTTTTTCGATTTTTTATGAAACTTTTCGTTTCATTTTTGATGAAACTTTTTTCGACTTTTTCTATTTTCATTGATTTTTGATGAAACTTTTCTAATGAAACTTTGATTTTCGATGATTTTTGATGAAACTTTTTCTATTTTTGATGAAACTTTTTTCTATTTTTGATGAAACTTTTCGTTTCATTTTTGATGAAACGATTTTCGATGAAACAAAATACAAGGTAACTTGCTAAAAATTATCGAGCGGAGTGTAGAGCGGAGCTTCGTGTTATTTAGATCATGTAAAAGCATATGAAAATGACGTTCCCAATGCAATTGATGAAAATAACTGTGTTTTCAATATAATTTAATATAGAGATCATGATTTTAAGTTTATATTACCTAAAGGAGACGTACACGTAAAACAGCTCTAATCCGGCTAAAACGTCTATATATGCATAAAAACTGGATTTCTCTCCTTATCAATATCTCACCCACTGTATTAACAAAGTACAAATAGATAAATCATCAATCGGGCTTTGTGGTAATTAGATCATTAAAGAAGCATATGAATATGACGTTTCAAAACAAAAGATAAAAATATCTGTTTCAATAGTATTTACAATGGAGATCATGATTTTAAGTTTATATTGCCTACAGGAGATGTACACGTAAAACAGCTCTAATCTGGCTGAAACATCGATATATGCAATAAAGTCTGGATTACTCTCCATATAAATATGTCACTGTATTCACGAGGTACAAATAGTTAAATCATCAAGCGGGCTTCGTGTTATTTAAAAAATTAAAGAAGCATATGAAGATGACGTTTCCAATACAAATGATAAAAATAACTGTATCCCTACAGACAAAAATCAGAAGATACAATTGACGATTTACTATAAAACCAAGAAAACTGCCAACCTACTCATGAGAAACTCTCCAGACACAAAGCAGAACGCTTTGAAAGAGACCAATGTCGTCTATGCCTTCAAATGCCCACTTGGGGACTGTAAGCCCCAAAGAACTCAATATATAGGCAAGACAACAACATCTCTTTCCAGGCGATTAACGATGCATAAGCAACAGGGCTCTATCAAGGAACATATAATCTCTTCCCACAACCAAACCATCACCAGAGAAATCTTAACAAACAACACAGAAATCATTGATAGATACAGCGACAACAGGCGGCTTGACATCTGCGAGGCACTACACATCAAGAAGTCAACACCAGCAATCAACAGCCAATTAACGCACTACTATATTCTACCCACTTCAAGACTCCGCTCCAATATAGAAACATCAAGAAATATGGGCCAATAGGCCTTCTGCAGTTACAGATCTATTCTTCCCTTATACCCATTGTTTCGTGTTCTGTGTTTGTTCTCATCTCACCCAAACCATTGTAACATGTCACCTCACCCAAATGCAGGTATTTAAACTCTGTTCAGTTATAGTTGTTCTGTGTGTGTGTAACTAAAGTCTTTGAAAATGTAATAAGTTTTACGAAACGCGCTCAAGTGTCGCGTCAGACTAAGAATAAAGAATGAATTTTTTTAGAATTGATTTTTAATTTACCGTCATCAGTAAAAACAAACATAAGGAAAATTGAGAAAATTCGTGTTAGAATTATTAATCTTACTTTTTCGGTCATATTTAATAACATATATATATATATATATATATATATATATATATATATATATATATATATATATATATATATATATATATATATATATATATATAATGTATATATATATATATATATATATATATATATATATATATATGTATATGTTATATGTATGTATGAATGTATGTATGTGTGTGTGTGTGTGTGTGTGTGTGTGTGTGTGTGTGTGTGTGTATTTACTATTTGTATTTAATATGTGCCTTTCTAACCAATCTTTTTTGCTAAACTTTATCTACTATATATATTTCTAACACACGCACACACACACATCCCCAGGAAGCAGCCCTTAGCAGCTGTCTAACTCCCAGGTACCTATTTACTGCTATGTGAACAGGGCATCAGGAGGAAAGAAACTCTGTCTATTTGTTTCTGCCTCGGCCGGGAATCGAGCCCGGGGCCCATAGTACTACTGCCTCAGAGCGCTATCCACTCAGCATCGAGGCCCCTGTGTGTGTGTGAGGCCCCTGTGTGTGTGTGTGTGTGTGTGTGTGTGTGTGTGTGTGTGTGTGTGTGTGTGTGTGAGTGTGTGTGTGTGTGTGTGTGTGTGTGTGTGTGTTGTGTGTGTGTACTCACCTATATGTACTCACCTATATGTGTCTGCAGGATCGAGCATTGACTCTTGGATCCCGCCTTTCGAGCATCAGTTGTTTACAGCAATGACTCCTGTCCCATTTCCTTATCATACCTGGTTTTAAAATTATGAATAGTATTTGCTTCCACAACCTGTTCCTTGAGTGCATTCCATTTTCCCACTACTCTCACGCTAAAAGAAAACTTCCTAACATCTCTGTGACTCATCTGAGTTTCCAACTTCCATCCATGTCCCCTCGTTCTGTTACTATTCCGTGTGAACATTTCGTCTATGTCCACTCTGTCAATCCCTCTGAGTATTTTATACGTTCCTATCATGTCCCCCTCTCTCCCTTCTTCTTTCTAGTGTCGTAAGGCACAGTTCCCTCAGGCGCTCCTCATACCCCATCCCTCGTAGCTCAGGGACGAGTCTCGTTGCAAACCTCTGAACCTTTTCCAGTTTCATTATATGCTTCTTCAGATGGGGACTCCATGATGAGGCGGCATACTCTAAGACTGGCCTCACGTAGGCAGTGTAAAGCGCCCTAAATGCCTCCTTGCTTAGGTTTCTGAATGATGTTCTAACTTTTGCCAGTGTCGAGTACGCTGCTGTCGTTATCCTATTTATATGTGCCTCAGGAGATAGATTAGGTGTTACGTCCACACCCAGGTCTCTCTCGCGCGTCGTCACAGGTAGACTGTTCCCCTTCATTGTGTACTGACCCTTTGGTCTCCTATCTCCTAGTCCCATTTCCATAACTTNTAGTTGCAATTTATCTGGTTGCTTCGTAGCCTAGTTAATTGAGAATTTAATTGGGTTGAGGCCATGAAATAATTTACTGGAAGCTGTGGGTGGTTCAGCTTCCATGGAGTCTCACCCAATATTGATTATCTTGGAAAATCACAGTATCAAGATATTGTTGATACGTCCATGTGTCATCTGGACTGGGTTGATCAGGGACTATGCCTAAGGTGTCCAAATCCCATAATTTATGAACAGGGGGATTGGACTCATCATCCTCGGTTTCGTCTCTGACATGTAGTGGTGACTGCTCTAGGCCTAGTCATGCAACTATTGAATTAGTTGGTTGATTACTAGTAGATTTAGAATGTTGTTGGATCAACACCGGTCCTGTGAGTAGTTTACCCCCAGCTGACAGCAACAAGTTTACACCTCGTTGCCTGGTGCATCCAGTAATAAATCTATAATAAAAGTCAGCTCCAATAAGAATACCTACATCGTTGAGACAGTCTGTATTTATTTTATGATCTGCTAGCCTAATACCGCTGCGTTTAAGAAATTTGACTGTTTGAGCAAGACCTGTAACATGTAAATCTGAGGGGATCTTGTCAACGACTATGGCTTGAATTGGGCTGGTGCAGCCTCCTAAACGTACCAAGACTTTAACAACCTGGTAGTCACGAGGTCCACTGTTGGTTAGGAATCCAGAGATATTCAAATTCACTCGAGCAATAGGCTTCAGTTTCAACTGATCAACTAGCTGTTGAGAAATAAAGGTTTTCTGCGAACCTTGGTCAAAGAGACCACGAGTGGAAATCCTAGATCCCTTATTGATTAATTTTAATTGAGCTGTTGGTAACGTAGTTGTGTTAGTCGACTCTGTTGCAAGTACACTTATGTCTTGATGCACTTTGCAATACTGTACAGAAGTAGAATTTGTAGTCTTCTTATGAGGATTGGTTGATCTTGATTGATCACTACCACACAAGGAATAATGGTGTCTACCCTTGTGGCACTTGTTGCACATACGTAAGGAGACAGTACAGCTATTGGGGTCATGACCCGTGCACCTTGTGCATCTGTGTAATTCTTGCAAACGATGAATTCGGGTGTTATGGTCTGGATAAGTACTACACTTATAAGTAAGATGTTCATTATTGCAGAACAAACACTTCTTCACTGTAGGAGAAGTCGTAGGAGTGGTGCTCACTACGGGGTTTATAGGGTTCACTGTGTATGTACCTACATTTCCAGATTTCCATTTCGGAGATGATTTATTGAGATCTGGTTTTACTACAGTAGTTGCAGTACGTTGGGGTTTATGATGAGAGTTAGTAGAGAAGTTTGAAACACTCTTCCCATCTTGGTTGGCTCTTTGTCTTTCGACTAGGGTATGTAAACCTTCTGTAATTTCATTCATGGACAGAGAGGTTTTATTGTACATAGTACACAATTTATCTAAAGTCTCTCTCGGTAATTTGCGCCTTACAACTACCTTTGTCATCCATTCAGCAGTCTGAATTTGGACTTTAAGGCTTAAGGCCTTGAGTAAAGACTCTAGCTCTAGTCTGAAAGTTTGGAGAGAATCTGTAGAATTATTAGCAGATGGTAAATCCAGCAATTTTTGAACTAAGATAGTAATAGTTCTTTCCTTGTTATCGTAGTTGCTCTTAAGCAATTGAACAGCTAGGTCGTAACCATCACTGGTCAGTGTTATGTTAGATATTACCTTCAAGGCTTCATTTCGTAACAAGCCTTGTAAATAAGTGAACTTAGTTGTTTGAGGGATGTTAGTTTTAGAGTCTACTGCATCCACGAATTTACTCCAGAAATCATCCCAACTCTCATTCTCGTTACCAGAGAATGTGGTATATTGATCTGAGGTAATTTGACATCAGGATCTGGATGTGCAGTAGAGGCTGTTGTTAATTTGTTTTTAGCAATTTGCCTTTTAAAGGGTTGAAGTTTAGCCTGTACATCATCTTCGTACTGGGCTAAATCATTTACAATGTCCTCAAGTTCAGTTTCACCTATTGAGGTTTGGTAAAGTTCTGTCAAGTACAGATTCATATGCTGTTTAATATGCTCGAATTTGCTTTCAGCAACTTGAAGTAAGTCTTCTAATTCAATGTAGTCAACAGGTGACTGTTGTGACAGATTTTGACACTTGGTAATCTGTCGGGTCAAGTGACCTTTCAGACCGGTAAGGGTCCTTTTCATTTTGTCAGCCGTTTCCATCTTGCTGGGTAAGGGCTGGTCTGATTGTAAATAGTTGTTACTGATGTAACTGGGATATTGGCTCATTCAATGGAGCTCAATACTAATATAATAGCCTAATGTATTGAATAGACTATAATACCTCGTTTAGAGGTTAATTGCCTACCTAACAATAGATAGCTAATATTTTTGAGTAGTATTCGAATGCCACTATTGGATTTCGTCCGGTTAGCTCCTCAATTATCACCATTCGATCCAACAGTGAACATTCGGCAGTACTCAAAAAAAAAAATACACGAATAATATGTTAAAAGCACAAAAGAATTTTGGTAATCCCACCCCAAATCAGGGTCAGCACAATCTAATAATATGTATGTACACCAGTACTGTCTAGTACAGTACTCGTTAATAATTCCTACCTAGGAATGACTAAATGATTTAGGCTGCATTTGTAAAAACACTAGTACAATTACAGTCTAAATATCCTACCTCATCAAAGGTTGGCATAAATGCAATGGTGCAGTAATATAGATATATGGTGCTATGTTTTTGGGATTTTTTGTTTTGATATATATGTTTGTGCTTAGAAACACAAGTGAAAATTTATAAATGTAACACTAAGGTTACTTTATGCATAAGTATTAATAGAAATGTTAATAATAATAAATGAGTTTAGGCTATAATATGGGCAGTCTGCTGACAGCCGTAAATAATGAAATATATTGGTAAATAGCCTAATAATATTAACACACTAGTTGGTGTTAGTAAATAGTTAATTATATGGGGCCAGTAATTTGGGTGATCTACTGGACCATAATGATTAATGGTACATCCGGTTCGAAGGACCAAATTTTGTGGGGAAAACCTGACTCCAATAACTAATAACTTGTTTTGGGCTCTGAGACCCAGTAACTAATAATTAAATAAATATATATATATATACTTCGATAGCTATGAAGGACCACCACTTTTTGAGAAAAAGTGGAAAACAAAGAGACAATGGAAAAAACTGATCCTAGGAACTAGTGTCCTATGGATCTTGGTAAAACTGTAATGCTTATATGAATGGAGTCAAATTAACTACACAAAATTGGGGGGTTACATGCTAAAAGATTAATACATCCCTAGCATTATTCTGGTGCTGGTTCTTCACCAGAGTAAATCAAATGTGTGAAAAAATAATGTAGAATATAATATTGATGGAGGTAAATGCACCTCAATATACTACTGAAATGTTGAACAGCATCAGTAAATCAAAGGGTTAGTATAATTGATCTCTTTAGGAGATCACTACTGTAACTATGGAGTTATTGCTACTGATGGAAAAATGGACAGCTTAGCTGTGAATCTAGAAGTAATCGGTTGCTACACTCCACCGACGACGTGTTGCATAGGGTAAATTGTTGCACAGAACGGTGGGGAAGCCTAGCACCTCGGTTGAAGTCGCCTTGGTACTGAAAGGCAATTACATTGTAGAAATCTTCTACACAATAGGTAATTACATTTACATCCTAAATCATGAGGATGACGGTAGTAAATTATCAGCTAATGTCTGAACAATTTGTATCATAGAAATAAACTGATAATCATCTAATTAGATGGTAAATTTAATTAAGACACGTACTATATTTTGTTGGTTTGCATTCGGCCTAACGACTGCTAGCCTAAATGTTAATAGTGGCCACATAATAACAAAAAGGGTAAACTTAGCAGCCGAGCCTCGTGTCGTTGATGTGAAGACTTGAGCAACTCTTCGTCCTCCAGCTGCTGCTTGAAAGACGTTGACTCTGGAGATGCTCGTATAATAGTCTATGACACGGCTATGTTGTGCCAGATAACGTGGCACCGCTCAACTGATCGTGGGAGCGAAATAAATAGGTCAAGCACAACTCTGCTACACGCTGTTAATGGCGTCCGTGCTCTCGTTCACGTGTCAAGTGACGCTCTCCCTTCTTCCTCCTGCTCCTTATTGCGCATGCGCGGCTTTCGAGCGTAAATGAATATGTATTTATCGCAATTGACTAAGGAAGGAAGAGGTAATAACAAGTATTAATATCACATTAAATTCTTCTGTGATAAAATAGAAGTTCTAGTAACATAAATTGGCTTACTAAAAGTTGTGCAGCCAATCGAGGAAATTAAAGTAAATCATTTGCATCAAAGTAATTTCCTCTAGAATACTTAAATGTTAGTTAAATAAGGGAGCTCCAGTAAGTAATAGTATACTACGAAATCAAAGTTAACTATTTTTAGTAAATGAAATGATAAACTGGACTCTTGTTATAAATCCAACTAAATGTGGAGAAAATTCATGTTGCTGCCTGTTGTTCCTCACGTACTAGGAAGAATTTGGCAATGAATAAATCATGATAATGATTAAATCTATAAGTTAGTAATTTTAGTAACTACTTTGGTTGTATAAATACAATGATGTATAAAACTGTTGGTTATTTCCAACATAACTCCGGGGAGAGAAAACTCGGGTCGTAGTTCAGGTATTAGTACTAACGTACACCTGTTTCTCTATCCTGAAGTTATATTCATGGGTTAGTAGGTTAGTACGTACCTAACGAATGTCCCGAATCTGTGGTAGATGACTAAGTCAACATGGGGACGTAAATAAACATTGAAAATTATTGAATAATTCCTTTGTAAGATACAGAAGGATATTAACAAAATAAATTATGAATAGTTGGATCATTTAAGATTAAGGAGACCTCATCAATACAGTGAGGCTACTGTCCAAGGTCACTATGACTCGTAACTAATTACTGGACATCAACTCATCACTGCATCAGTATGGTCACCTCAAGTTTAAATGATAAGTTATCTACTCTTGAATAGAATCAAAATATTGTTTAAGTTTCTGTTTGCAGTTCTGAGCAGCGACTCTTGATGGTCTTGTGCTCGGTTGAGTAGAATCATTGTTCTCTGAAACTTGGGTTACAGGTATATCTGTAGAACACTCGTGTTCTGCTAACTCTAAAGGTACTAATTTCTCTAGTGTTTTCAAGGTAGTAGTGCCTCGACACTGAACTTTAACAATTCGTAATACACCATGGCGGTCAGGATGGATATCAACAATTTTACCTATAGGCCAATCTGACCTGGGTCCATCACTGTCTACTAGGACAAGATCACCTGGTTTAAGTTGAACTTTATTGTATGGGCTTGCAGCTCCATAATGATATTCTCTTAAAGCAGTTAAATATTCACGTGTCCAGACCTCATTCCACTTCTCTATTACTCTTGAAAGGTGTCTATAACTCTCCACTAAGTCACTTGCTTTGACACACGAAGGGTCAGCTGGATCCTCGTCTCCTAGAGATATTAGAGGGCTCAGAAGACCACCATGAATCAAATGAGAGGGGCTTAGGGGTTCTCTTTGGGAGAAATCTTCTGTTAAGTAGGTTAGAGGTCTGTTGTTGACTCGTGCTTCAATTTCCACGACAAGGGTCTGTAACTCGGTGAGATTAATTTTCTGCCTGTGTAAGGTTTTTCTTAGGCATTTCTTAACAGTTCCCACCATTCTTTCGTAAAAACCGCCATGCCATGGTGCTCTTGGAGGAATAAATTTCCAATAGCATTGTCTCTGTTTGAGCACAGAGTGTACTTCTGGATGGTTCCATATTTCTTGTAAGCAAGCTTCTCCTGCCACGAAGTTAGATCCATTATCCGAGATCATTAATTTTGGGCAAGATCTTCGTGCAGCAAATCTGCGAAAGGCTTGCAGAAAGGCTTCTGCACTCATGTCAGAAGTGACTTCTAAATGTACTCCGCGTGTGGTAGCACACGTGAAAAGGCAAATGTAGGCTTTCACTGGAATCTTGTCCGGTGTGCCTGTTAAAATTAGTGCTCCTGTATAGTCGACACCTGTGGTTTCAAAGGGACGAAGGTGAACGACTCGCTCCTTAGGTAGGGGCGGTGGACCTGGATAAGGACACACTCGAGCATCATATCTCTTGCAGATTATACAAGACTTGATTAAAGATTTAACAGTTTGGCGACCTTGGGGAAGCCAAAAACGTTGTCTGATTTCAGTAAGAGTATCTAATACTCCACCATGCAATGTATTATGCTCATGGTAATGTAAAACTATGAGTTTAGTAATGATGTGGTGACGTGGAAGAAGTATAGGATTCTTCGTATCTAAATTTATTTCTGCATGAAGCAGACGTCCGCCGCATCTCAAAATGTTATAATTGTCTGAGTCAAGCCAAATACCCAGAGACTTACTCAACCTTTCTGGGAGATGTTCATATTCCTTCCCATAAGTCTCTTGTTGAGCTTGTTTGACCCAATATTTGATGGAACTAGGAAATCGATACTTGATCCCCATCTTGTTGATGAAATCAAATACCATTTCTGTAACTCTTAGTAATTTACTTAAACTGGAATAGCGATGAGGATTGATAGCTAAAATTCGAGGGGGTTCTGGATCCACAACAGGGGTAGTGATATTGGTCACAATGACTTGCGGCTTCTGTTGGGGCCACTGACCACTAACTAGCCATTGGGGTCCATTAAACCACATCTCGGTTTTAACTAATTGCTTTAAAGTCAAACCTCTGGATAAATAGTCAGCTGGATTGTCCTTGGTTGGGACATGTCTTAATTTATAACCAGCAGACAATTCACGAATTTCCCTTACTCGATTGCTGACATAGGGAGTTTTGTTGTTGTCATTTTTTACCCACTGCAATACTGCTTCATTGTCCGACCACACTACTATTTCACCAAGGTGAACATTACTGAGGGTTTTGATCAGGCAATGGGCCAGTCTTACACCTACTAATAAGGCAGTTAATTCCATTTGGGGTAGTGACCTCCTTTTAATCGGGGCTACCCTTGCCTTAGATGTAAGCAAAAATGATTGTTGAGTATTAACTAGATAGGCTACTGAGCCATACGCTTTGCCTGAAGCATCGCAGAATACATGTAAATTTGTGGGTGAATTTAGTCCTAAGGTATTTCGAGGAAACTGTAGAATACTAAGTTTGTTGTAATCAGGAATCAACTGCTGCCATTTTTCTTGGAGATCCTCCGGCAACGTTTCATCCCACCTCAAATTCCTTTGCCAGCACTCCTGCATAAGGAGTTTACCCTTAATTAGTATAGGACTGAGTAGGCCTAAAGGGTCAAATGGCTTGCTGACATGGGAGAGTAGTTTTCTCATGGTTAGAGGTGATTGTTTGATCTCCACTGACTTGATATTCAATTTGTCTGTGGAAGTATTCCACTCCATACCTAAGACTTTCAATTTATGAGGTACCTTATAATCTGGGAATTCTTCCTCGATTATTTGGTTGAGTTGTTTATTATTGGAGGCCCACGACTGTAGGGGCATGTTAGCTCCCAAAAGTTCACGATTAGCCTCATGGTAGATTTCCACTAGTTTATTCTCATCATTAGTGGTACCTTGAAAATTGTCAACATATAAATTGTTGCTAATCTCAGTCTTGTAGGGGCTATTAGACTTCTTGAGATGTGTATCCAGAGTAGCCTGGAGTAAAATGGTGAAGATGTCGCTCCGAACAGTACTGAGGCAAATCTATAAGTAATGATTTCACTATTAGGATCCTGTGGATCTTTCACCCATAGAAATTTAGTAAAATTACGATCCGTCTCTTGTAAGCCTACTCTTAAAAAGGCCTTACTAATGTCGGCCGTATAGGCAAAAACACCAGAGCGAAATCGTAATAAGACATCTTGTAGTCTTTGGGTTAGGCTAGGTCCAGTTTGTAGACAATCATTTAGTGACACGCTGTCTGCCTTTAATTTGGCACTACAATTAAATACAATCCTGATTGGTGTTGTAACTGAATCTTTCAGGACAGCATGATGTGGCAAATAATGGCCTGTCTTATGGTTGTCTTCTTCAACAACTTCTATAAATTTGTTAGCAAGTTGTTGCTGTATTAAAGCATGATACAGTTGCAATTTATCTGGTTGCTTCCGTAGCCTAGCTAATTGAGAATTTAATTGGGTTGAGGCCATGAAATAATTTACTGGAAGCTGTGGGTGGTTCAGCTTCCATGGGAGTCTCACCCAATATTGATTATCTTGGAAAATCACAGTATCAAGATATTGTTGATACGTCCATGTGTCATCTGGACTGGGTTGATCAGGGACTATGCCTAAGGTGTCCAAATCCCATAATTTATGAACAGGGGGATTGGACTCATCATCCTCGGTTTCGTCTCTGACATGTAGTGGTGACTGCTCTAGGCCTAGTCATGCAACTATTGAATTAGTTGGTTGATTACTAGTAGATTTAGAATGTTGTTGGATCAACACCGGTCCTGTGAGTAGTTTACCCCCAGCTGACAGCAACAAGTTTACACCTCGTTGCCTGGTGCATCCAGTAATAAATCTATAATAAAAGTCAGCTCCAATAAGAATACCTACATCGTTGAGACAGTCTGTATTTATTTTATGATCTGCTAGCCTAATACCGCTGCGTTTAAGAAATTTGACTGTTTGAGCAAGACCTGTAACATGTAAATCTGAGGGGATCTTGTCAACGACTATGGCTTGAATTGGGCTGGTGCAGCCTCCTAAACGTACCAAGACTTTAACAACCTGGTAGTCACGAGGTCCACTATTGGTTAGGAATCCAGAGATATTCAAATTCACTCGAGCAATAGGCTTCAGTTTCAACTGATCAACTAGCTGTTGAGAAATAAAGGTTTTCTGCGAACCTTGGTCAAAGAGACCACGAGTGGAAATCCTAGATCCCTTATTGATTAATTTTAATTGAGCTGTTGGTAACGTAGTTGTGTTAGTCGACTCTGTTGCAAGTACACTTATGTCTTGATGCACTTTGCAATACTGTACAGAAGTAGAATTTGTAGTCTTCTTATGAGGATTGGTTGATCTTGATTGATCACTACCACACAAGGAATAATGGTGTCTACCCTTGTGGCACTTGTTGCACATACGTAAGGAGACAGTACAGCTATTGGGGTCATGAGGACCCGTGCACCTTGTGCATCTGTGTAATTCTTGCAAACGATGAATTCGGGTGTTATGGTCTGGATAAGTACTACACTTATAAGTAAGATGTTCATTATTGCAGAACAAACACTTCTTCACTGTAGGAGAAGTCGTAGGAGTGGTGCTCACTACGGGGTTTATAGGGTTCACTGTGTATGTACCTACATTTCCAGATTTCCATTTCGGAGATGATTTATTGAGATCTGGTTTTACTACAGTAGTTGCAGTACGTTGGGGTTTATGATGAGAGTTAGTAGAGAAGTTTGAAACACTCTTCCCATCTTGGTTGGCTCTTTGTCTTTCGACTAGGGTATGTAAACCTTCTGTAATTTCATTCATGGACAGAGAGGTTTTATTGTACATAGTACACAATTTATCTAAAGTCTCTCTCGGTAATTTGCGCCTTACAACTACCTTTGTCATCCATTCAGCAGTCTGAATTTGGACTTTAAGGCTTAAGGCCTTGAGTAAAGACTCTAGCTCTAGTCTGAAAGTTTGGAGAGAATCTGTAGAATTATTAGCAGATGGTAAATCCAGCAATTTTTGAACTAAGATAGTAATAGTTCTTTCCTTGTTATCGTAGTTGCTCTTAAGCAATTGAACAGCTAGGTCGTAACCATCACTGGTCAGTGTTATGTTAGATATTACCTTCAAGGCTTCATTTCGTAACAAGCCTTGTAAATAAGTGAACTTAGTTGTTTGAGGGATGTTAGTTTTAGAGTCTACTGCATCCACGAATTTACTCCAGAAATCATCCCAACTCTCATTCTCGTTACCAGAGAATGTGGGTATATTGATCTGAGGTAATTTGACATCAGGATCTGGATGTGCAGTAGAGGCTGTTGTTAATTTGTTTTTAGCAATTTGCCTTTTGAAGGGTTGAAGTTTAGCCTGTACATCATCTTCGTACTGGGCTAAATCATTTACAATGTCCTCAAGTTCAGTTTCACCTATTGAGGTTTGGTAAAGTTCTGTCAAGTACAGATTCATATGCTGTTTAATATGCTCGAATTTGCTTTCAGCAACTTGAAGTAAGTCTTCTAATTCAATGTAGTCAACAGGTGACTGTTGTGACAGATTTTGACACTTGGTAATCTGTCGGGTCAAGTGACCTTTCAGACCGGTAAGGGTCCTTTTCATTTTGTCAGCCGTTTCCATCTTGCTGGGTAAGGACTGGTCTGATAGTAAATAGTTGTTACTGATGTAACTGGGATATTGGCTCATTCAATGGAGCTCAATACTAATATAATAGCCTAATGTATTGAATAGACTATAATACCTCGTTTAGAGGTTAATTTGCCTACCTAACAATAGATAGCTAATATTTTTGAGTAGTATTCGAATGCCACTATTGGATTTCGTCCGGTTAGCTCATCAATTATCACCATTCGATCCAACAGTGAACATTCGGCAGTACTCAAAAAAAATAATACACGAATAATATGTTAAAAGCACAAAAAGATTTTGGTAATCCCACCCCAAATCAGGGTCAGCACAATCTAAATAATATGTATGTACACCAGTACTGTCTAGTACAGTACTCGTTAATAATTCCTACCTAGGAATGACTAAATGATTTAGGCTGCATTTGTACAAACATTAGTACAATTACAGTCTAAATATCCTACCTCATCAAAGGTTGGCATAAATGCAATGGTGCAGTAATATAGATATATGGTGCTATGTTTTTGGGATTTTTTGTTTTGATATATATGTTTGTGCTTAGAAACACAAGTGAAAATTTATAAATGTATAACACTAAGGTTACTTTATGCATAAGTATTAATAGAAATGTTGATAATAATAAATGAGTTTTAGGCTATAATATGGGCAGTCTGCTGACAGCCGTAAATAATGAAATATATTGGTAAATAGCCTAATAATATTAACACACTAGTTGGTGTTAGTAAATAGTTAATTATATGGGGCCAGTAATTGGGTGAATATACTGGACCTAAATGATTAATGGTACATCCGGTTCGAAGGACCAAAATTTTGTGGGGAAAACCTGACTCCAATAACTAATAACTTGTTTTGGGCTCTGAGACCCAGTAACTAATAATTAAATAAATATATATATATACTTCGATAGCTATGAAGGACCACCACTTTTTGAGAAAAAGTGGAAAACAAAGAGACAATGGAAAAAACTGATCCTAGGAACTAGTGTCCTATGGATCTTGGTAAAACTGTAATGCTTATATGAATGGAGTCAAATTAACTACACAAAATTGGGGGGTTACATGCTAAAAGATTAATACATCCCTAGCATTATTCTGGTGCTGGTTCTTCACCAGAGTAAATCAAATGTGAAAGTAAAAATATAGAATATAATATTGATGGAGGTAAATGCACCTCAATATACTACTGAAATGTTGAACAGCATCAGTAAATCAAAGGGTTAGTATAATTGATCTCTTTAGGAGATCACTACTGTAACTATGGAGTTATTGCTACTGATGGAAAAATGGACAGCTTAGCTGTGAATCTAGAAGTAATCGGTTGCTACACTCCACCGACGACGTGTTGCATAGGGTAAATTGTTGCACAGAACGGTGGGGAAGCCTAGCACCTCGGTTGAAGTCGCCTTGGTACTGAAAGGCAATTACATTGTAGAAATCTTCTACACAATAGGTAATTACATTTACATCCTAAATCATGAGGATGACGGTAGTAAATTATCAGCTAATGTCTGAACAATTTGTATCATAGAAATAAACTGATAATCATCTAATTAGATGGTAAATTTAATTAAGACACGTACTATATTTTGTTGGTTTGCATTCGGCCTAACGACTGCTACCTAAATGTTAATAGTGGCCACATAATAACAAAAAGGGTAAACTTAGCAGCCGAGCCTCGTGTCGTTGATGTGAAGACTTGAGCAACTCTTCGTCCTCCAGCTGCTGCTTGAAAGACGTTGACTCTGGAGATGCTCGTATAATAGTCTATGACACGGCTATGTTGTGCCAGATAACGTGGCACCGCTCAACTGATCGTGGGAGCGAAATAAATAGGTCAAACACACTCTGCTACACGCTGTTAATGGCGTCCGTGCTCTCGTTCACGTGTCAAGTGACGCTCTCCCTTCTTCCTCCTGCTCCTTATTGCGCATGCGCGGCTTTCGAGCGTAAATGAATATGTATTTATCGCAATTGACTAAGGAAGGAAGAGGTAATAACAAGTATTAATATCACATTAAATTCTTCTGTGATAAAATAGAAGTTCTAGTAACATAAATTGGCTTACTAAAAGTTGTGCAGCCAATCGAGGAAATTAAAGTAAATCATTTGCATCAAAGTAATTTCCTCTAGAATACTTAAATGTTAGTTAAATAAGGGAGCTCCAGTAAGTAATAGTATACTACGAAATCAAAGTTAACTATTTTTAGTAAATGAAATGATAAACTGGACTCTTGTTATAAATCCAACTAAATGTGGAGAAAATTCATGTTGCTGCCTGTTGTTCCTCACGTACTAGGAAGAATTTGGCAATGAATAAATCATGATAATGATTAAATCTATAAGTTAGTAATTTTAGTAACTACTTTGGTTGTATAAATACAATGATGTATAAAACTGTTGGTTATTTCCAACACACCTTTCACAATACAAATGATAAAATAACTGTGTTAAATCTATAGATTTTTGTATAGGTTCATCATTTTAAGTTATATTATAACGTCAAAATACTCCTAAAGTGTATGTTTTTTTTTAATACAACACTGAAAGAAAGAAAAGGGAAATATTGCCAAAATCTTCAATATTTGGTTTAAATCACATGAGAGAAATGGGATGATAAACGTCAAAATATTGCTAATTCGATGATTTTTTATGAAATTTTTCGATTCTTTTTTTTTTTTCGATTTTTCGATGATTTTGATGAACTTTGATTTTCAATGATTTTTGATGAAACTTTTACGATTTTTTTTCGATTTTTGATGAAACTTTTCGTTTCATTTTTGATGAAACTTTTTTCGATTTTTTCTATTTTCGATGATTTTTGATTGAACTTTTTTTGATGAAACTTTGATTTTCGATGATTTTTTGATGAAACTTTTTTCTATTTTTGATGAAACTTTTTTCTATTTTGATGAAACTTTTCGTTTCATTTTTGACGAAACGATTTCGATGAAACAAAATACAAGGTAACTTGCTAAAATTATCGAGCGGAGTGTAGAGCGGAACTTCGTGTTATTTAGATCATGTAAAAGCATATGAAAATGACGTTCCCAATGCAATTGATGAAAATAACTGTGTTTTCAATAGATTTATATAGAGATCATGATTTTAAGTTTATATTACCTAAAGGAGACGTACACGTAAAACAGCTCTAATCCGGCTTAAAACGTCTATATATGCAATAAAAAACTGGATTTCTCTCCTTATCAATATCTCACCACTGTATTAACAAAGTACAAATAGATAAATCATCAATCGGGCTTTGTGGTAATTAGATCATTAAAGAAGCATATGAAAATGACGTTTTAAAACAAAAGATAATAATAACTGTTTCAATAGTATTTACAATGGAGATCATGATTTTAAGCTTAAATTGCCTACAGGAGATGTACACGTAAAACAGCTCTAATCTGGCTGAAACATCGATATATGCAATAAAGACTGGATGACATAATAAATATTCACTGTATTCACGAGGTACAAATAGTTAAATCATCAAGCGGGCTTCGTGTTATTTAGAAAATTAAAGAAAGCATATAAAGATGACGTTTCCAATACAAATGATAAAAATAACTGTGTTAAATCTATAGAATTTTGTATAGAGTTCATGATTTTAAGTTTATATTATTACGTCAAAATACTCCTAAATTGTATGTTTTTTTTAATACAACACTGAAAGAAAGAAAAAACGGGAATATAATTGCCAAAATCTTCAATATTGGTTTTAAATCACATGAGAGAAAATGGGATGATAAACGTCAAAAATTGCTAAATTGCATGATTTTTTATGAAACTTTTTTCGATTTCGATGATTTTGATGATGAAACTTTTTTCGATTTTTTTCGATTCTTGATGAAATTTTCGTTTCATTTTGATGAAACTTTTCGTTTCATTTTTGATGAAACTTTTTTCGATTTTTCTATTTTTGATGATTTTTATGAACATTTCTGATGAAACTTGATTTTCGATGATTTTTGATGTGAACACTTTTTCGATTTTTGATGAAAACTTTTCGTTTCATTTTGATGAAACGATTTTCGATGATACAAAATCAAGGTAACTTGCTAAAAATATTCGAGCAAGTGTAGAGCGGAGCTCGTGATTTAGATATTATTATATATTATATTAAGTTTATATTATTACGTCAAAATACTCCTAAATTGTATGTTTTTTTTAATACAACACTGAAAGAAAGAAAACGGGAAATATTGCCAAAATCTTCAATATTGGTTTTAAATCACATGAGAGAAAATGGGATGATAAACGTCAAAAATTGCTAAATTGCATGATTTTTTATGAAACTTTTTTCGATTTTTTCGATTTCGATGATTTTTGATGAAACTTTGTTCATTTTGTTTTTTCGATTCTTGATGAAACTTTTCGTTTCATTTTTGATGAAAACTTTTCGTTCATTTTTGATGAAACTTTTTTTCGATTTTTCTATTTTTTGATTTTTTATGAAATTTCTGATGAAACTTTGATTTCGATGATTTTTGATGAAACTTTTTTCTATTTTTGATGAAACTTTTCGTTTCATTTTTGATGAAACGATTTTCGATGAAACAAAATACAAGGTAACTTGCTAAAAATTATCGAGCGGAGTGTAGAGCGGAGCTTCGTGTTATTTAGATCATATAAAACATATGAAAATGACGTTCCCAATGCAATTGATGAAAATAACTGTGTTTTCAATAAAATATAATATAGAGATCATGATTTAAGGTTTATATTACCTAAAGGAGATGTACACGTAAAACAGCTCTAATCCGGCTAAAACGTCTATATATGCAATAAAAACTGGATTTCTCTTCTTATCAATATCTCACCCACTGCATTAACAAAGTACAAATAGATAAATCATCAATCGGGCTTTGTGGTAATTAGATCATTAAAGAAGCATATGAAAATGACGTTTCATAACAAATGATAAAAATAACTGTTTCAATAGTATTTACAATGGAGATCATGATTTTAAGTTTATATTGCCTACAGGAGATGTACACGTAAAACAGCTCTAATCTGGCTGAAACATCGATATATGCAATAAAGACTGGATGACATATAAATATGTCACTGTATTCACGAGGTACAAATAGTTAAATCATCAAGCGGGCTTCGTGTTATTTAGAAAATTAAAGAAGCATATGAAGATGACGTTTCCAATACAAATGATAAAATAACTGTGTTAAATCTATAGAATTTTGTATAGAGTTCATCATTTTAAGTTTATATTATAACGTCAAAATACTCCTAAATTGTATGTTTTTTTTAATACAACACTGAAAGAAAGAAAACGGGAAATATTGCCAAAATCTTCAATATTTGGTTTAAATCACATGAGTGAAAATGGGATGATAAACGTCAAAATATTGCTAAATTCGATGATTTTTATGAAACTTTTTTCGATTTTTTCGATTTTCGATGATTTTTTATGAAACTTTTCTGATGAAACTTTGATTTTCAATGATTTTTGATGAAACTTTCTACGATTTTTTTCGATTTTTGATGAAACTTTTCGTTTCATTTTTGATGAAACTTTTTTCGATTTTTTCTATTTTCGATGATTTTTGATGAAACTTTTTTGATGAAACTTTGATTTTCGATGATTTTTGATGAAACTTTTTTATTTTTGAAACTTTTTTCTATTTTTGATGAAACTTTTCGTTTCATTTTTGATGAAACGATTTTCGATGAAACAAAATACAAGGTAACTTGCTAAAAATTATCGAGCGGAGTGTAGAGCGGAGCTTCGTGTTATTTAGATCATGTAAAAGCATATGAAAATGACGTTCCCAATGCAATTGATGAAAATAACTGTGTTTTCAATAGAATTTAATATAGAGATCATGATTTTAAGTTTATATTACCTAAAGGAGACGTACACGTAAAACAGCTCTAATCCGGCTAAAACGTCTATATATGCAATAAAAACTGGATTTCTCTCCTTATCAATATCTCACCACTGTATTAACAAAGTACAAATAGATAAATCATCAATCGGGCTTTGTGGTAATTAGATCATTAAAGAAGCATATGAAAATGACGTTTCATAACAAATGATAAAAATAACTGTTTCAATAGTATTTACAATGGAGATCATGATTTTAAGTTTATATTGCCTACAGGAGATGTACACGTAAAACAGCTCTAATCTGGCTGAAACATCGATATATGCAATAAAGACTGGATGACATATAAATATGTCACTGTATTCACGAGGTACAAATAGTTAAATCATCAAGCGGGCTTCGTGTTATTTAGAAAATTAAAGAAGCATATGAAGATGACGTTTCCAATACAAATGATAAAAATAACTGTGTTAAATCTATAGAATTTTGTATAGAGTTCATGATTTTAAGTTTATATTATTACGTCAAAATACTCCTAAATTGTATGTTTTTTTAATACAACACTGAAAGAAAGAAAACGGGAAATATTGCCAAAATCTTCAATATTTGGTTTAAATCACATGAGTGAAAATGGGATGATAAACGTCAAAATATTGCTAAATTCGATGATTTTTATGAAACTTTTTTCGATTTTTTCGATTTTCGATGATTTTTGATGAAACTTTTTTGATGAAACTTTGATTTTCAATGATTTTTGATGAAACTTTCTACGTTTTTTTTGATTTTTTGAAACTTTTCGTTTCATTTTTGATGAAACTTTTTTCGATTTTTTCTATTTTCGATGATTTTTGATGAAACTTTTTTGATGAAACTTTGATTTTCGATGATTTTTGATGAAACTTTTTTCTATTTTTGATGAAACTTTTCGTTTCATTTTTGATGAAACGATTTTCGATGAAACAAAATACAAGGTAACTTGCTAAAAATTATCGAGCGGAGTGTAGAGCGGAGCTTCGTGTTATTTAGATCATGTAAAAGCATATGAAAATGACGTTCCCAATGCAATTGATGAAAATAACTGTGTTTTCAATAGAATTTAATATAGAGATCATGATTTAAGTTTATATTACCTAAAGGAGACGTACACGTAAAACAGCTCTAATCCGGCTAAAACGTCTATATATGCAATAAAAACTGGATTTCTCTCCTTATCAATATCTCACCACTGTATTAACAAAGTACAAATAGATAAATCATCAATCGGGCTTTGTGGTAATTAGATCATTAAAGAAGCATATGAAAATGACGTTTTAAAACAAAAGATAATAATAACTGTTTCAATAGTATTTACAATGGAGATCATGATTTTAAGTTAAATTGCCTACAGGAGATGTACACGTAAAACAGCTCTAATCTGGCTGAAACATCGATATATGCAATAAAGACTGGATGACATATAAATATGTCACTGTATTCACGAGGTACAAATAGTTAAATCATCAAGCGGGCTTCGTGTTATTTAGAAAATTAAAGAAGCATATGAAGATGACGTTTCCAATACAAATGATAAAAATAACTGTGTTAAATCTATAGAATTTTGTATAGAGTTCATGATTTTAAGTTTATATTATTACGTCAAAATACTCCTAAATTGTATGTTTTTTTAATACAACACTGAAAGAAAGAAAACGGGAAATATTGCCAAAATCTTCAATATTTGGTTTAAATCACATGAGAGAAAATGGGATGATAAACGTCAAAATATTGCTAAATTGCATGATTTTTTATGAAACTTTTTTCGATTTTCGATGATTTTTGATGAAACTTTTTTCGATTTTTTTCGATTCTTGATGAAACTTTTCGTTTCATTTTTGATGAAACTTTTCGTTTCATTTTTGATGAAACTTTTTTCGATTTTTTATTTTTGATGATTTTTTATGAAACTTTCTGATGAAACTTTGATTTTCGATGATTTTGATGAAACTTTTTTCGATTTTTGATGAAACTTTTCGTTTCATTTTTGATGAAACGATTTTCGATGAAACAAAATACAAGGTAACTTGCTAAAAATTATCGAGCGGAGTGTAGAGCGGAGCTTCGTGTTATTTAGATCATATAAAACATATGAAAATGACGTTCCCAATGCAATTGATGAAAATAACTGTGTTTTCAATAAAATATAATATAGAGATCATGATTTTAAGTTTATATTACCTAAAGGAGATGTACACATAAAACAGCTCTAATCCGGCTAAAACGTCTATATATGCAATAAAAACTGGATTTCTCTTCTTATCAATATCTCACCCACTGCATTAACAAAGTACAAATAGATAAATCATCAATCGGGCCTTGTGGTAATTAGATCATTAAAGGAGCATATAAAAATGACGTTTCAAAACAAATGATAAAAATAACTGTTTCAATAGTATTTACAATGGAGATCATGATTTTAAGTTTATATTGCCTACAGGAGATGTACACGTAAAACAGCTCTAATCTGGCTGAAACATCGATATATGCAATAAAGACTGGATGACATATAAATATGTCACTGTATTCACGAGGTACAAATAGTTAAATCATCAAGCGGGCTTCGTGTTATTTAGAAAATTAAAGAAGCATATGAAGATGACGTTTCCAATACAAATGATAAAAATAACTGTGTTAAATCTATAGATTTTTGTATAGAGTTCATCATTTTAAGTTTATATTATAACGTCAAAATACTCCTAAATTGTATGTTTTTTTTAATACAACACTGAAAGAAAGAAAACGGGAAATATTGCCAAAATCTTCAATATTTGGTTTAAATCACATGAGAGAAAATGGGATGATAAACGTCAAAATATTGCTAAATTCGATGATTTTTTATGAAACTTTTTTCGATTTTTTCGATTTTTCGATGATTTTTGATGAAACTTTTCTGATGAAACTTTGATTTTCAATGATTTTTGATGAAACTTTCTACGATTTTTTTCGATTTTTGATGAAACTTTTCGTTTCATTTTTGATGAAACTTTTTTCGATTTTTCTATTTTCGATGATTTTGATGAAACTTTTTTGATGAAACTGATTTTCGATGATTTTTGATGAAACTTTTTTCTATTTTTGATGAAACTTTTTTCTATTTTTGATGAAACTTTTCGTTTCATTTTTGACGAAACGATTTTCGATGAAACAAAATACAAGGTAACTTGCTAAAAATTATCGAGCGGAGTGTAGAGCGGAACTTCGTGTTATTTAGATCATGTAAAAGCATATGAAAATGACGTTCCCAATGCAATTGATGAAAATAACTGTGTTTTCAATAGAATTTAATATAGAGATCATGATTTTAAGTTTATATTACCTAAAGGAGACGTACACGTAAAACAGCTCTAATCCGGCTAAAACGTCTATATATGCAATAAAAACTGGATTTCTCTCCTTATCAATATCTCACCACTGTATTAACAAAGTACAAATAGATAAATCATCAATCGGGCTTTGTGGTAATTAGATCATTAAAGAAGCATATGAAAATGACGTTTTAAAACAAAAGATAATAATAACTGTTTCAATAGTATTTACAATGGAGATCATGATTTTAAGCTTAAATTGCCTACAGGAGATGTACACGTAAAACAGCTCTAATCTGGCTGAAACATCGATATATGCAATAAAGACTGGATGACATATAAATATGTCACTGTATTCACGAGGTACAAATAGTTAAATCATCAAGCGGGCTTCGTGTTATTTAGAAAATTAAAGAAGCATATAAAGATGACGTTTCCAATACAAATGATAAAAATAACTGTGTTAAATCTATAGAATTTTGTATAGAGTTCATGATTTTAAGTTTATATTATTACGTCAAAATACTCCTAAATTGTATGTTTTTTTTAATACAACACTGAAAGAAAGAAAACGGGAAATATTGCCAAAATCTTCAATATTTGGTTTAAATCACATGAGAGAAAATGGGATGATAAACGTCAAAATATTGCTAAATTGCATGATTTTTTATGAAACTTTTTTCGATTTTTTTCGATTTTCGATGATTTTTGATGAAACTTTTTTCGATTTTTTTTTCGATTCTTGATGAAACTTTTCGTTTCATTTTTGATGAAACTTTTCGTTTCATTTTTGATGAACTTTTTTCGATTTTTTCTATTTTTGATGATTTTTGATGAACTTTTCTGATGAAACTTTGATTTTCGATGATTTTTGATGAAACTTTTTTCGATTTTTGATGAAACTTTTCGTTTCATTTTTGATGAAACGATTTTCGATGAAACAAAATACAAGGTAACTTGCTAAAAATTATCGAGCGGAGTGTAGAGCGGAGCTTCGTGTTATTTAGATCATATAAAACATATGAAAATGACGTTCCCAATGCAATTGATGAAAATAACTGTGTTTTCAATAAATTTATATAGAGATCATGATTTTAAGTTTATATTACCTAAAGGAGATGTACACATAAAACAGCTCTAATCCGGCTAAAACGTCTATATATGCAATAAAAACTGGATTTTCTCCTTATCAATATCTCACCACTGCATTAACAAAGTACAAATAGATAAATCATCAATCGGGCTTTGTGGTAATTAGATCATTAAAGGAGCATATAAAAATGACGTTTCAAAACAAATGATAAAAATAACTGTTTCAATAGTATTTACAATGGAGATCATGATTTTAAGTTTATATTGCCTACAGGAGATGTACACGTAAAACAGCTCTAATCTGGCTGAAACATCGATATATGCAATAAAGACTGGATGACATATAAATATGTCACTGTATTCACGAGGTACAAATAGTTAAATCATCAAGCGGGCTTCGTGTTATTTAGAAAATTAAAGAAGCATATGAAGATGACGTTTCCAATACAAATGATAAAAATAACTGTGTTAAATCTATAGATTTTTGTATAGAGTTCATCATTTTAAGTTTATATTATAACGTCAAAATACTCCTAAATTGTATGTTTTTTTTAATACAACACTGAAAGAAAGAAAACGGGAAATATTGCCAAAATCTTCAATATTTGGTTTAAATCACATGAGAGAAAATGGGATGATAAACGTCAAAATATTGCTAAATTCGATGATTTTTTATGAAACTTTTTTCGATTTTTTCGATTTTCGATGATTTTTGATGAAACTTTTCTGATGAAACTTTGATTTTCAATGATTTTTGATGAAACTTTCTACGATTTTTTTTCGATTTTTGATGAAACTTTTCGTTTCATTTTTGATGAAACTTTTTTCGATTTTTTCTATTTTCGATGATTTTGATGAAACTTTTTTGATGAAACTTTGATTTTCGATGATTTTTGATGAAACTTTTTTCTATTTTTGATTTTTGATGAAACTTTTCGTTTCATTTTTGACGAAACGATTTTCGATGAAACAAAATACAAGGTAACTTGCTAAAAATTATCGAGCGGAGTGTAGAGCGGAGCTTCGTGTTATTTAGATCATGTAAAAGCATATGAAAATGACGTTCCCAATGCAATTGATGAAAATAACTGTTTTTCAATAGAATTTAATATAGAGATCATGATTTTAAGTTTATATTACCTAAAGGAGACGTACACGTAAAACAGCTCTAATCCGGCTAAAACGTCTATATATGCAATAAAAACTGGATTTCTCTTCTATCAATATCTCACCACTGTATTAACAAAGTACAAATAGATAAATCATCAATCGGGCTTTGTGGTAATTAGATCATTAAAGAAGCATATGAAAATGACGTTTCAAAACAAAAGATAATAATAACTGTTTCAATAGTATTTACAATGGAGATCATGATTTTAAGCTTAAATTGCCTACAGGAGATGTACACGTAAACAGCTCTAATCTGGCTGAAACATCGATATATGCAATAAAGACTGGATGACATATAAATATGTCACTGTATTCACGAGGTACAAATAGTTAAATCATCAAGCGGGCTTCGTGTTATTTAGAAAATTAAAGAAGCTATGAAGATGACGTTTCCAATAAATGATAAAAATAACTGTGTTAAATCTATAGATTTTGTATAGAGTTCATGATTTTAAGTTTATATTATTACGTCAAAATACTCCTAAATTGTATTTTTTTTTAATACAACACTGAAAGAAAGAAAACGGGAAATATTGCCCAAAATCTTCAATATTTGGTTTAAATCACATGAGAGAAAATGGGATGATAACGTCAAATATGCTAAATTGCATGATTTTTTATGAAACTTTTTTCGATTTTTTTCGATTTTCGATGATTTTTGATGAAACTTTTTTGATTTTTTTTTTCGATTTTCGATGATTTTGATGAAACTTTTTTTCCGATTTGTTTCGATTTCTTGTGATAAACTTTTCGTTTCAATTTTGATGAAATTTTTCGTTTCACTTTTGATGAAACTTTTTTCGATTTTTTCTATTTTTGATGTTTTTTTATGAAACATTCTTGATGAAACTTTGATTTTCGATGATTTTTGATGAAACTTTTTTCTATTTTTGATGAAACGAAAGTTTTCATCAAAATCGAAAAAAGTTTCATCAAAATCATCGAAAATCAAAGTTTTCATCAGAATGTTTCATAAAAATCTCAAATAGAAAAAATCGAAAAAGTTTCATCAAAATGAAACGAAAAATTTCATCAAAATGAAAGAAAAGTTTCATCAAAAATCGAAACAAAATCGAAAAAAGTTTCATCAAAAATCATCGAAAATCGAAAAAAAAATCGAAAAAAAGTTTCATCAAAAATCGAAAATCGAAAAAAAATCGAAAAAAGTTTCATAAAAAAAATCATGCAATTTAGCAATATTTTGACGTTTATCATCCCATTTTCTCTCATGTGATTTAAACCAAATATTGAAGATTTTGGCAATATTACCCGTTTTTCTTTCTTTCAGTGTTGTATTAAAAAAAACATACAATTTAGGAGTATTTTGACGTTATAATATAAACTTAAAATCATGAACTCTATACAAAATTCTATAGATTTAACACAGTTATTTTATCATTTGTATTGGAAACGTCATCTTCATATGCTTCTTTAATTTTCTAATAACACGAAGCCCGCTTGATGATTTAACTATTTGTACCTCGTGAATACAGTGACATATTTATATGTCATCCAGTCTTTATTGCATATATCGATGTTTCAGCCAGATTAGAGCTGTTTTACGTGTACATCTCCTGTAGGCAATATAAACTTAAAATCATGATCTCCATTGTAAATACTATTGAAACAGTTATTTTTATTTTGTTTTGAAACGTCATTTTCATATGCTTCTTTAATGATCTAATTACCACAAGGCCCGATTGATGATTTATCTATTTGTACTTTGTTAATGCAGTGGGTGAGATATTGATAAGAAGACAAATCCAGTTTTTATTGCATATATAGACGTTTTAGCCGGATTAGAGCTGTTTTATGTGTACATCTCCTTTAGTAATATAAACTTAAAATCATGATCTCTATATTATTTTATTGAAAACACAGTTATTTTCATCAATTGCATTGGGAACGTCATTTCATATGTTTTTATGATCTAAATAACACGAAGCTCCGCTCTACACTCCGCTCGATAATTTTTAGCAAGTTACTTGTATTTTGTTTCATCGAAATCGTTTCATCAAAAATGAACGAAAAGTTTCATCAAAAATCGAAAAAGTTTCATCAAAAATCATCGAAAATCAAAGTTTCATCAGAAATGTTTCATAAAAAATCATCAAAAATAGAAAAATCGAAAAAGTTTCATCAAAAATGAAACGAAAAGTTTCATCAAAATGAAACGAAAAGTTTCATCAAGAATCGAAAAAAAATCGAAAAAGTTTCATCAAAATCATCGAAAATCGAAAAAATCGAAAAGTTTCATAAAAAATCATGCAATTTAGCAATATTTTGACGTTTATCATCCCATTTTCTCTCATGTGATTTAAACCAAATATTGAAGATTTTGGCAATATTTCCCGTTTTCTTTCTTTCAGTGTTGTATTAAAAAAAAACATACAATTTAGGAGTATTTTGACGTAATAATATAAACTTAAATCATGAACTCTATACAAAATTCTATAGATTTAACACAGTTATTTTTATCATTTGTATTGGAAACGTCATCTTTATATGCTTCTTTAATTTTCTAAATAACACGAAGCCCGCTTGATGATTTAACTATTTGTACCTCGTGAATACAGTGACATATTTATATGTCATCCAGTCTTTATTGCATATATCGATGTTTCAGCCAGATTAGAGCTGTTTACGTGTACATCTCCTGTAGGCAATTTAACTTAAAATCATGATCTCCATTGTAAATACTATTGAAACAGTTATTATTATCTTTGTTTTAAAACGTCATTTTCATATGCTTCTTTAATGATCTAATTACCACAAAGCCCGATTGATGATTTATCTATTTGTACTTTGTTAATACAGTGGTGAGATATTGATAAGGAGAAAATCCAGTTTTTATTGCATATATAGACGTTTTAGCCGGATTAGAGCTGTTTTACGTGTACGCTCCTTTAGGTAATATAAACTTAAAATCATGATCTCTATATTAAATTCTATTGAAAACACAGTTATTTCATCAATTGCATTGGGAACGTCATTTTCATATGCTTTTACATGATCTAAATACACGAAGTTCCGCTCTACACTCCGCTCGATAATTTTAGCAAGTTACCTTGTATTTTGTTTCATCGAAAATCGTTTCGTCAAAAATGAAACGAAAAGTTTCATCAAAATAGAAAAAAGTTTCATCAAAAATAGAAAAAAGTTTCATCAAAAATCATCGAAATCAAAGTTTCATCAAAAAGTTTCATCAAAAATCATCGAAAATAGAAAAATCGAAAAAAGTTTCATCAAAAATGAAACGAAAATTTCATCAAAAATCGAAAAAAAATCG
This sequence comes from Procambarus virginalis, assembly GCA_020271785.1. Taxonomy (NCBI): domain Eukaryota; kingdom Metazoa; phylum Arthropoda; class Malacostraca; order Decapoda; family Cambaridae; genus Procambarus; species Procambarus virginalis. The sequence continues at coordinate 240,787 of WNGS01000018.1, forward strand.
TAGAAAGTTTCATCAAAATCATTGAAAATCAAAGTTTCATCAGAAAAGTTTCATCAAAAATCATCGAAAAATCGAAAAATCGAAAAAAGTTTCATAAAAAATCATCGAATTTAGCAATATTTTGACGTTTATCATCCCATTTCTCTCATGTGATTTAACCCAAATATTGAAGATTTTGGCAATATTTCCCGTTTTCTTTCTTTCAGTGTTGTATAAAAAAAACATACAATTTAGGAGTATTTTGACGTTATAATATAACTTAAAATGGAACTCTATACAAAAATCTATAGATTTAACACAGTTATTTTTATCATTTGTATGGAACGTCATCTTCATATGCTTCTTTAATTTTCTAAATAACACGAAGCCCGCTTGATGATTTAACTATTTGTACCTCGTGAATACAGTGACATATTTATATGTCATCCAGTCTTTATTGCATATATCGATGTTTCAGCCAGATTAGAGCTGTTTTACGTGTACATCTCCTGTAGGCAATATAAACTTAAAATCATGATCTCCATTGTAAATACTATTGAAACAGTTATTTTTATCATTTGTTTTGAAACGTCATTTTATATGCTCCTTTAATGATCTATCACCACAAAGCCCGATTGATGATTTATCTATTTGTACTTTGTTAATGCAGTGGGTGAGATATTGATAAGAAGAGAAATCCAGTTTTTTGCATATATAGACGTTTTAGCCGGATTAGAGCTGTTTTAGTGTACATCTCCTTTAGGTAATATAAACTTAAAATCATGATCTCTATTATATTTATTGAAAACAGTTATTTTCATCAATTGCATTGGAACGTCATTTTTTTCTGTTTATATGATCTAAATAACACGAAGCTCGCTCTACACTCCGCTCGATAATTTTTAGCAAGTTACCTTGTATTTTGTTTCATCGAAAATCGTTTCCATCAAAAATCGAAACAAGTTTCATCAAAAATCATCGAAAATCAAGTTTCATCAGAAATGTTCATAAAAAATTATCAAAAAGGAAAAATCGAAAAAGTTTCATAAAAAATGAAACGAAAGTTTCATCAAAAATGAACGAAAAATTTCATCAAAAATGAAACGAAAAGTTTCATCAAAATCGAAAAAAAATTAAAAAAGTTTCATCAAAAATCATCGAAATCGAAAAATCGAAAAAAGTTTCATAAAAAATCATCAATTTAGCATATTTTGACGTTTATCATCCCATTTCTCTAATGTGATTTAAACCAATATGAAGATTTTGGCAATACTACCCGTTTTCTTTCTTTCAGTGTTTGTATAAAAAAAACATACAATTTAGGAGTATTTTGACGTAATAATTAAACTTAAAATCATGAACTCTATACAAAATTCTATAGATTAACAGTTATTTTTATCATTTCTATTGGAAACGTCATCTTTATATGCTTCTTTAATTTTTCTAATAACACGAAGCCCGCTTGATGATTTAACTATTTGTACCGCGTGAATACAGTGACATATTTATATGTCATCCAGTCTTTATTGCATATATCGATGTTTCAGCCAGATTAGAGCTGTTTTACGTGTACATCTCCTGTAGGCAATTTAAGCTTAAAATCATGATCTCCATTGTAAATACTATTGAAACAGTTTATTATTATCTTTTGTTTTAAACGTCATTTTCATATGCTTCTTTAATGATCTATTACCACAAAGCCCGATTGATGATTTATCTATTTGTACTTTGTTAATACAGTGGTGAGATAGTGATAAGGAGAAATCCAGTTTTTTATTGCATATATAGACGTTTTAGCCGGATTAGAGCTGTTTTACTTGTACGTCTCCTTTAGGTAATATAAACTTAAAATCATGATCTCTATATTAATTCTATTGAAAACACAGTTATTTTCATCAATGCATTGGGAACGTCATTTTCATATGCTTTTACATGACCTAAATAACACGAAGTTCCGCTCTACACTCCGCTCGATAATTTTTAGCAAGTTACCTTGTATTTTGTTTCATCGAAATCGTTTCNTTTTCAATAAAATATAATATAGAGATCATGATTTTAAGTTTATATTTACCTAAAGGAGATGTACACATAAAAACAGCTCTAATCCGGCTAAAACGTCTATATATGCAATAAAAAACTGGATTTTCTTCTTATCAATATCTCACCCACTGCAACAAAGTACAAATAGATAAATCATCAATCGGGCTTTGTGGTGATTAGATCATTAAAGGAGCATATAAAAATGACGTTTCAAAACAAATGATAAAAATAACTGTTTCAATAGTATTTACAATGGAGATCATGATTTTAAGTTATATTGCCTACAGGAGATGTACACGTAAAACAGCTCTAATCTGGCTGAAACATCGATATATGCAATAAAGACTGGATGACATATAAATATGTCACTGTATTCACGAGGTACAAATAGTTAAATCATCAAGCGGGCTTCGTGTTATTTAGAAAATTAAAGAAGCATATGAAGATGACGTTTCCAATACAAATGATAAAAATAACTGTGTTAAATCTATAGATTTTGTATAGAGTTCATCATTTAAGTTTATATTATAACGTCAAAATACTCCTAAATTGTATGTTTTTTTAATACAACACTGAAAGAAAAGAAAACGGGAATATTGCCAAAATCTTCAATATTTGGTTTAAATCACATGAGAGAAAATGGGATGATAAACGTCAAATATTGCTAAATTCGATGATTTTTTTATGAAACTTTTTCGATTTTTTCGATTTTTTCGATGATTTTTTATGAAACTTTTCTGATGAAACTTTGATTTTCGATGATTTTTGATGAAACTTTTTTCTATTTTTTGATGAAAACTTTTTTCTATTTTGATGAAACTTTTTTCTATTTTTGATGAAACTTTTTTCTATTTTTGATGAAACTTTTTTCTATTTTTGATGAAACTTTTCGTTTCATTTTTGACGAAACGATTTTCGATGAAACAAAATACAAGGTAACTTGCTAAAAATTATCGAGCGGAGTGTAGAGCGGAGCTTCGTGTTATTTAGATCATGTAAAAGCATATGAAAATGACGTTCCCAATGCAATTGATGAAAATAACTGTGTTTTCAATAGAATTTAATATAGAGATCATGATTTAAGTTTATATTACCTAAAGGAGACGTACACGTAAAACAGCTCTAATCCGGCTAAAACGTCTATATATGCAATAAAAACTGGATTTCTCTCCTTATCAATATCTCACCACTGTATTAACAAAGTACAAATAGATAAATCATCAATCGGGCTTTGTGGTAATTAGATCATTAAAGAAGCATATGAAAATGACGTTTTAAAACAAAAGATAATAATAACTGTTTCAATAGTATTTACAATGGAGATCATGATTTTAAGCTTAAATTGCCTACAGGAGATGTACACGTAAAACAGCTCTAATCTGGCTGAAACATCGATATATGCAATAAAGACTGGATGACATATAAATATGTCACTGTATTCACGAGGTACAAATAGTTAAATCATCAAGCGGGCTTCGTGTTATTTAGAAAATTAAAGAAGCATATGAAGATGACGTTTCCAATACAAATGATAAAAATAACTGTGTTAAATCTATAGATTTTTGTATAGAGTTCATCATTTTAAGTTTATATTATAACGTCAAAATACTCCTAAATTGTATGTTTTTTTTAATACAACACTGAAAGAAAGAAAACGGGAAATATTGCCAAAATCTTCAATATTTGGTTTAAATCACATGAGAGAAAATGGGATGATAAACGTCAAAATATTGCTAAATTCGATGATTTTTTATGAAACTTTTTTCGATTTTTTCGATTTTCGATGATTTTTGATGAAACTTTTCTGATGAAACTTTGATTTTCAATGATTTTTGATGAAACTTTCTACGATTTTTTTCGATTTTTGATGAAACTTTTCGTTTCATTTTTGATGAAACTTTTCGTTTCATTTTTATGAAACTTTTTTCGATTTTTTCTATTTTTGAAGATTTTTTATGAAACATTTCTGATGAAACTTTGATTTTCGATGATTTTTGATGAAACTTTTTTCGATTTTTGATGAAACTTTTCGTTTCATTTTTGATGAAACGATTTTCGATGAAACAAAATACAAGGTAACTTGCTAAAAATTATCGAGCGGAGTGTAGAGCGGAGCTTCGTGTTATTTAGATCATGTAAAACATATGAAAATGACGTTCCCAATGCAATTGATGAAAATAACTGTGTTTTCAATAAAATATAATATAGAGATCATGATTTTAAGTTTATATTACCTAAAGGAGATGTACACATAAAACAGCTCTAATCCGGCTAAAACGTCTATATATGCAATAAAAACTGGATTTCTCTTCTTATCAATATCTCACCCACTGCATTAACAAAGTACAAATAGATAAATCATCAATCGGGCTTTGTGGTAATTAGATCATTAAAGGAGCATATAAAAATGACGTTTCAAAACAATGATAAAATAACTGTTTCAATAGTATTTACAATGGAGATCATGATTTTAAGTTTATATTGCCTACAGGAGATGTACACGTAAAACAGCTCTAATCTGGCTGAAACATCGATATATGCAATAAAGACTGGATGACATATAAATATGTCACTGTATTCACGAGGTACAAATAGTTAAATCATCAAGCGGGCTTCGTGTTATTTAGAAAATTAAAGAAGCATATGAAGATGACGTTTCCAATACAAATGATAAAAATAACTGTGTTAAATCTATAGATTTTTGTATAGAGTTCATCATTTTAAGTTTATATTATAACGTCAAAATACTCCTAAATTGTATGTTTTTTTTTAATACAACACTGAAAGAAAGAAAACGGGAAATATTGCCAAAATCTTCAATATTTGGTTTAAATCACATGAGAGAAAATGGGATGATAAACGTCAAAATATTGCTAAATTCGATGATTTTTTATGAAACTTTTTTCGATTTTTTCGATTTTTCGATGATTTTCGATGAAACTTTTCTGATGAAACTTTGATTTTCAATGATTTTTGATGAAACTTTCTACGATTTTTTTTTTATTTTTGATGAAACTTTTCGTTTCATTTTTGATGAAACTTTTTTCGATTTTTTCTATTTTCGATGATTTTTGATGAAACTTTTTTGATGAAACTTTGATTTTCGATGATTTTTTTATGAAACTTTTTTCTATTTTTGATGAAACTTTTCGTTTCATTTTTGACGAAACGATTTTCGATGAAACAAAATACAAGGTAACTTGCTAAAAATTATCGAGCGGAGTGTAGAGCGGAACTTCGTGTTATTTAGATCATGTAAAAGCAGATGAAAATGACGTTCCCAATGCAATTGATGAAAATAACTGTGTTTTCAATAGAATTTAATATAGAGATCATGATTTTAAGTTTATATTACCTAAAGGAGACGTACACGTAAAACAGCTCTAATCCGGCTAAAACGTCTATATATGCAATAAAAACTGGATTTCTCTCCTTATCAATATCTCACCACTGTATTAACAAAGTACAAATAGATAAATCATCAATCGGGCTTTGTGGTAATTAGATCATTAAAGAAGCATATGAAAATGACGTTTTAAAACAAAAGATAATAATAACTGTTTCAATAGTATTTACAATGGAGATCATGATTTTAAGCTTAAATTGCCTACAGGAGATGTACACGTAAAACAGCTCTAATCTGGCTGAAACATCGATATATGCAATAAAGACTGGATGACATATAAATATGTCACTGTAGGGTTTATGTGAGGTTTGGTTCCTGGAACCATCCTTCCCCCCCCTCCCACCACTCCCAAATCTCCTCCCTTATTCCCACCGTGGGTTCGAATCCCAGGTGATTAGACCTGCCCTAGGTCCATGGATCCAAGGTATCCATCCGTGGGCCCAACGGATTTCACCCCTTCCCCACTTCCAAGGGCCAGGTCAATTCCAGCTATCCAGGGAACCTGTCGAAACAGAGGCAGCTACAGGAGGGGACACACAAATATTTGTGCCCTGCAGTTACACTACCGTTCCGACAGGCTCGATCGCAATCTATCCAGATGAGAACACGTCTCTTCCGACTAGACCACGCTGGAGTCGCTGTATGTCTCAAATTTGGTGCCTTTATTTATAGTTAGTATTTTTGGTGTATTAATTGATTTGTTTTAATTTTTAATGACTTAAGTAGAGTGATTTAGGGAGTTGGGGGGGTGCGGGTTGCGTGTGTAGTGGATTGTACGAGATCGTGGTTGGTGAGTATTTATCTAGTTGTGTTCACCTAGTTGTCCTTGCGAGGGTTGAGCTCTGTTATTTCGGCCCGCCTCTCAACTGTCAATCAATCAATTATTACTAAGTAATAAAAAAAATCCACACACACACACCCAGGAAGCAGTCCGTAACAGCTGTCTAACGCCCAGGTACATATTTACTGCTAGGTAACAGGAGCATCAGAATGATAGAAACTCTGCTGATTTCCGTTTGTGCCATCACCGGGGGATCGAATGAGCTAGGATTACGAGTCGAGAGCGACGTCCACTCAGCTATAAAGCCCCCTAGGTTGTGTATTGGTGCAAAAGATAATTTGGGAGAGGTTAAGGGAAAGGAATGATGTTTGGTGGCCTTGAAGGCTTTGGGGGTTGCCAGTTATGAATTTAAATTGTTAATTTTTTAAGATAGGATATATATGCAAAAGACGTTGCGAGACATAGTAAGAAAAGTGTTTCTGACTGAGGTTAGGTACTGTGTGATTGACTTGTATGTTAGGAAAAAGAATACTTATTAGAAACTTAGATGATCTTTAGAAATGTTTCTTTGCTAACAGTTGCAAATTATTGTGTAAAATGAATATGGTTACTTTACCTTAAACAAACACACGTGAGCACAATTAGTCCACGGGATTCAGAGAGAGTGAGAGTGAACAGCGAAATAGTAACAAAAAATGTGACAACGAGGGGAAACTGTGTCATTCAAACGTTAACCATATAAATTACAGTAACACTAACCGAGCGTCCATATACATATTCCAATCAATTTACATAAATAAACAATCACTAATATGTTCCTTTAAAATGGACACACGCAGATAATTACAGTACACATGTCAGTTCAATTACAGGTACACATAAACACTCATAGCTGGACGTGTCTGTCGATCTTGACAATAGTAGACATGTAACAAAAAATGTGACAATAATGGGAAACTATGTCATTCATTATATACCACATATGTCAGACCAATCCTGGAGTATGCGGCTCCAGCATGGAGTCCATATCTAGTCAAGCATAAGACTAAACTGGAAAAGGTTCAAAGGTTTGCCACCAGACTAGTACCCGAGCTGAGAGGTATGAGCTACGAGGAGAGACTACGGGAATTAAACCTCACTTCGTTGGAAGACAGAAGAGTTAGGGAGACATGATCACCACTTTCAAGATTCTCAAGGGAATCGACATGGTTGATAAAGACAGGCTATTTAACACAAGGGGCACACGCACTAGGGCACACAGGTGGAAACTGAGTGTCCAAATGAGCCGCAGAGATATTAGAAAGAACTTTTTTAGTGTCAGAGTGGTTGACAAATGGAATGCATTAGGAAGTAATGTGGTGGAGGCTGATTCATACACAGTTTCAAGTGTAGATATGATAAAGCCCAATAGGCTCAGGAACCTGTACACCTGTTGATTGACGGTTGAGAGGCGGAACCAAAGAGCTAGAGCTCAACCCCCGCAAGCACAACTAGGTGAGTAAAACTAGGTGAGTACACACAAACTGGAGGCCTACCGTCTAAACGGAGAGAGTTCGTTCGTTATAATCCTAATGGTCCCCGATCGAATCCCAGTTGATGCAATAGCAAATCGACAGATAATCTTTAACCTGATTCACCTGTTCACCTAGCACAAATGTATCCATCAATGTATCCATCTATCTATCTACTTATATCTGTCAATCTATCTTGACATAAACCCACCATATATCATTATATACATCTATCTATCAATGTATCCGTCCATCAACTCTTCTGTCTATCCATCCATCTACTCATATGTCTTTCCATCCATCAGATAGACGGATGCATTTATGCATCCATCTATCCGTCAATGTATATATTTAGCAATCAATGTAAACATACATCTATCTACTTATATAAATTTTCCTTTAATCTATCCATTTATCATAACCATCTATCAACATCCTCCCTACTCCCTCTCCAATCGTACTCCCAAACTCCCTCCACTCGTACCGGCCCCTTCTCCTTCTCTTTTCCACCCTCTCATAACCCTGCTCATCCTCTGTCCTTCTGCCCTTCCCACTCCCGCCCCTATCCCATTCCGCCCTTCCCATCGTCTTCCCCTCTCGCCGCAGTTCCTTCTCTTCGCTCTCACTACTTCCGCCGCTTCTCACTATCGCCCTTCCCACTTTCTTCCCTCCCTCCCTCTCTCCCGCTGCTTGTCCTTCCCTTCATTCACTCTCCTTCCCTTCTTACCCATCTCGTAATCTTCCCTCCCGCCGCCAGGGAGGGAAGACTACTTCCCATCGTCCTCCCTTCTACATCACACTCTCCTCCCCCCCCCTTCACCTCCTTCATTCCCTCTTCATCCCTCTTTCACCTGCACCACACCGACTGTTCCCCCCCCTCTTCATCCCCCTTCCACCTGCACCACTTCCCCTGTTCCCCCTCTTCATCCCTCTATCACCGCCACCACCCCCTCCCTGTTCCCCCTCTTCATCCCTGTTTCACCTGCACGATTCCCCACCTGATCGCATTCTTCATACCTGTTTCACCTGCATGACACCCCCCTGTTCCTCCTCCTCACCCCTGTTTCACCTGCACCACACCCCTTGTTCCCCCATCTTCATCCCTTTTTCACCCGCACCACTCCCCCTGTTCCCTCTCTTCATCCGACCTCTAAATCCCCTCCCCCCCCACCACCTTTGCACCTTTTCCATTAACATAAATCAGGACCAATAATCTACTTTATGTGTTTAATTTAGTTTTTTCGGATTACGAAAACGTCTTCAGCCATCTCAATCAATATTTTACAATTAACCTTAATTGATTTGGTAGGGGGGGGGGAGGAATGATATGAATAATTAATAATTCTTTCTAAATCCTTTAGCAAAGGTCAACACTGACCAACCTATGTACGTTCCCTACCCCAGACCATTCCCTCTACAAATACATTAATTTGGAAAAATAAGCCTTAATAATATATTAATAAATAAATTTAGAAATAAATCTGTGTATAGCCGCAGCCTCCAGCATGTGGCCTCATTACATAGACAGACATTCTCTTGATATATATATATATATATATATATATATATATATATATATATATATATATATATATATATATATATATATATATATGTACCTAGTTGCCAGAACGCACTTCTCGCCCTACTATGCAAGGCCCGATTTGTCTAATAGGCCGAGTGATTTTCTTTATTTTCAATAAATGAAATGATATTTCATTTCAATAAAATGAAATGATTATATAGACATACATATATATATATATATATATATATATATATATATATATATATATATGTCGTACCTAGTAGCCAGAACGCACTTCTCAGCCTACTATGCAAGGGCCGATTTGCCTAATAAGCCAAGTTTTCATGAATTAATTGTTTTTCGACCACCTAACCTACCTAACCTAACCTAACCTAACTTTTCCGCTACCTAACCTAACCTAACCTATAAAGATAGGTTGGGTTAGGTTAGGTAGGGTTGGTTAGGTTCGGTCATATATCTACATAGTTTTAACTCAAATTTAAAACAAATTATCTCATACAAAATGAAATGAATAGCTTTATCATTTCATAAGAAAAAAATTGAAAAATATTGAAATTCTGGAAAACTTGAATTATTAGGCAAATCGGGGATTTGCATAGTAGGCCAAGAACTGCGTTCTGGCTACTAGGTACAACATATATATATATATATATATATATATATATATATATATATATATATATATATATATATATATATATATATTTATATTTATTTATTTTAAATATGTTATATTTATAAATATATATGTATATTTAAATTTTGATATGTACCTGTGGGTCCAGGAGGCCATCTGTGTCCCTCAGATGGTCTCCCTTATCACAGTTTGTGTCTATGGATGTGTGTCTGTGTGTGAGTGTGTTTATCCCTGTGAGTGTCCGGGTGAGTGTGAGTGCCCCTGTGAGTGTCCGGGTGAGTGTGTGTGTCCGGTTATGCCTGTGAGTCCACGAGGCCATCTGTGTCCCCTCAGATGGTCTCCTTAATCACAGTCTATGGGTGTGTGTTAGTGTGAGTGTCCCTGTGAGTGTTCGGGTGAGGGTGTGTGTGTGTGTGTGTCCGGGTTTATGTGAGGTTTGGTTCCTGGAACCATCCTTCCCCCCCCCCTCCCACCACTCCCCAAATCTCCTCCCTTATTCCCACCGTGGGTTCGAATCCCAGGTGATTAGACCTGCCCTAGGTCCATGGATCCAAGGTATCCATCCGTGGGCCCAACGGATTTCACCCCTTCCCCACTTCCCAAGGGCCAGGTCAATTCCAGCTATCCAGGGAACCTGTCGAAACAGAGGCAGCTACAGGAGGGGACACACAAATATTTGTGCCCTGCAGTTACACTACCGTTCCGACAGGCTCGATCGCAATCTATCCAGATGAGAACACGTCTCTTCCGACTAGACCACGCTGGAGTCGCTGTATGTCTCAAATTTGGTGCCTTTATTTATAGTTAGTATTTTTGGTGTATTAATTGATTTGTTTTAATTTTTTAATGACTTAAGTAGAGTGATTTAGGGAGTTGGGGGGTGCGGGTTGCGTGTGTAGTGGATTGTACGAGATCGTGGTTGGTTAGTATTTATCTAGTTGTGTTCACCTAGTTGTCCTTGCGAGGGTTGAGCTCTGTTATTTCGGCCCGCCTCTCAACTGTCAATCAATCAATTATTACTAAGTAATAAAAAAATCCACACACACACACCCAGGAAGCAGTCCGTAACAGCTGTCTAACGCCCAGGTACATATTTACTGCTAGGTAACAGGAGCATCAGAATGATAGAAACTCTGCTGATTTCCGTTTGTGCCATCACCGGGGGATCGAATGAGCTAGGATTACGAGTCGAGAGCGACGTCCACTCAGCTATAAAGCCCCCTAGGTTGTGTATTGGTGCAAAAGATAATTTGGGAGAGGTTAAGGGAAAGGAATGATGTTTGGTGGCCTTGAAGGCTTTGGGGGTTGCCAGTTATGAATTTAAATTGTTAATTTTTTAAGATAGGATATATATGCAAAAGACGTTGCGAGACATAGTAAGAAAAGTGTTTCTGACTGAGGTTAGGTACTGTGTGATTGACTTGTATGTTAGGAAAAAGAATACTTATTAGAAACTTAGATGATCTTTAGAAATGTTTCTTTGCTAACAGTTGCAAATTATTGTGTAAAATGAATATGGTTACTTTACCTTAAACAAACACACGTGAGCACAATTAGTCCACGGGATTCAGAGAGAGTGAGAGTGAACAGCGAAATAGTAACAAAAAATGTGACAACGAGGGGAAACTGTGTCATTCAAATGTTAACCATATAAATTACAGTAACACTAACCGAGCGTCCATATACATATTCCAATCAATTTACATAAATAAACAATCACTAATATGTTCCTTTAAAATGGACACACGCAGATAATTACAGTACACATGTCAGTTCAATTACAGGTACACATAAACACTCATAGCTGGACGTGTCTGTCGATCTTGACAATAGTAGACATGTAACAAAAAATGTGACAATAATGGGAAACTATGTCATTCATTATATACCACATATGTCAGACCAATCCCGGAGTATGCGGCTCCAGCATGGAGTCCATATCTAGTCAAGCATAAGACTAAACTGGAAAAGGTTCAAAGGTTTGCCACCAGACTAGTACCCGAGCTGAGAGGTATGAGCTACGAGGAGAGACTACGGGAATTAAACCTCACTTCGTTGGAAGACAGAAGAGTTAGGTGGGACATGATCACCACTTTCAAGATTCTCAAGGGAATCGACATGGTTGATAAAGACAGGCTATTTAACACAAGGGGCACACGCACTAGGGCACACAGGTGGAAACTGAGTGTCCAAATGAGCCGCAGAGATATTAGAAAGAACTTTTTTAGTGTCAGAGTGGTTGACAAATGGAATGCATTAGGAAGTAATGTGGTGGAGGCTGATTCATACACAGTTTCAAGTGTAGATATGATAAAGCCCAATAGGCTCAGGAACCTGTACACCTGTTGATTGACGGTTGAGAGGCGGAACCAAAGAGCTAGAACTCAACCCCCGCAAGCACAACTAGGTGAGTAAAACTAGGTGAGTACACACAAACTGGAGGCCTACCGTCTAAACGGAGAGAGTTCGTTCGTTATAATCCTAATGGTCCCCGATCGAATCCCAGTTGATGCAATAGCAAATCGACAGATAATCTTTAACCTGATTCACCTGTTCACCTAGCACAAATGTATCCATCAATGTATCCATCTATCTATCTACTTATATCTGTCAATCTATCTTGACATAAACCCACCATATATCATTATATACATCTATCTATCAATGTATCCGTCCATCAACTCTTCTGTCTATCCATCCATCTACTCATATGTCTTTCCATCCATCAGATAGACGGATGCATTTATGCATCCATCTATCCGTCAATGTATATATTTAGCAATCAATGTAAACATACATCTATCTACTTATATAAATTTTCCTTTAATCTATCCATTTATCATAACCATCTATCAACATCCCCTACTCCCTCTCCAATCGTACTCCCAAACTCCCTCCACTCGTACCGGCCCCTTCTCCTTCTCTTTTCCACCCTCTCATAACCTGCTCATCCTCTGTCCTTCTGCCTTCCCACTCCCGCCCCTATCCCATTCCGCCCTTCCCATCGTCTTCCCCTCTCGCCGCAGTTCCTTCTCTTCGCTCTCACTACTTCCTCCGCTTTCACTATCGCCCTTCCCACTTTCTTCCCTCCCTCCCTCTCTCCCGCTGCTTGTCCTTCCCTTCATTCACTCTCCTTCCCTTCTTACCCATCTCGTAATCTTCCCTCCCGCCGCCAGGGAGGGAAGACTACTTCCCATCGTCCCCCTTCTACACACACCTCCTCCCCCCCCCTTCACCTCCTTCATTCCCTCTTCATCCCTCTTTCACCTGCACCACACCGACTGTTCCCCCCCTCTTCATCCCCCTTCCACCTGCACCACTTCCCCTGCCCCTCTTCATCCCTCTATCACCGCCACCACCCCCTCCTGTTCCCCTCTTCATCCCTGTTTCACCTGCACGATTCCCCACCTGATCGCATTCTTCATACCTGTTTCACCTGCATGACACCCCCTGTTCCTCCTCCTCACCCCGTTTCACCTGCACCACACCCCTTGTTCCCCCATCTTCATCCCTTTTTCAACCGCACCACTCCCCTGTTCCCTCTCTTCATCCGACCTCTAAATCCCCTCCCCCCCCCACCACCTTTGCACCTTTCCATTAACATAAATCAGGACCAATAATCTACTTTATGTGTTTAATTTAGTTTTTTCGGATTACGAAAACGTTTTCCATCTCAATCAATATTTTACAATAACCTTAATTGATTTGGTAGGGGGGGGGGGAGGAATGAATATGAATAATTAATAATTCTTTCTAAATCCTTTAGCAAAGGTCAACACTGACCANATAGTATTTACAATGGAGATCATGATTTTAAGCTTAAATTGCCTACAGGAGATGTACACGTAAAACAGCTCTAATCTGGCTGAAACATCGATATATGCAATAAAGACTGGATGACATATAAATATGTCACTGTATTCACGAGGTACAAATAGTTAAATCATCAAGCGGGCTTCGTGTTATTTAGAAAATTAAAGAAGCATATAAAGATGACGTTTCCAATACAATGATAAAAATAACTGTGTTAAATCTATAGAATTTTGTATAGAGTTCATGATTTTAAGTTTATATTATTACGTCAAAATACTCCTAAATTGTATGTTTTTTTTAATACAACACTGAAAGAAAGAAAACGGGAAATATTGCCAAAATCTTCAATATTTGGTTTAAATCACATGAGAGAAAATGGGATGATAAACGTCAAAATATTGCTAAATTGCATGATTTTTTATGAAACTTTTTTCGATTTTTTTCGATTTTCGATGATTTTTGATGAAACTTTTTTCGATTTTTTTCGATTTTTGATGAAACTTTTCGTTTTTTTTTTGATGAAACTTTTCGTTTCATTTTTGATGAAACTTTTTTCGATTTTTTCTATTTTTGATGATTTTTTATGAAACATTTCTGATGAAACTTTGATTTTCGATGATTTTTGATGAAACTTTTTTCGATTTTTGATGAAACTTTTCGTTTCATTTTTGATGAAACGATTTTCGATGAAACAAAATACAAGGTAACTTGCTAAAAATTATCGAGCGGAGTGTAGAGCGGAGCTTCGTGTTATTTAGATCATGTAAAACATATGAAAATGACGTTCCCAATGCAATTGATGAAAATAACTGTGTTTTCAATAAAATATAATATAGAGATCATGATTTAAGTTTATATTACCTAAAGGAGATGTACACGTAAAACAGCTCTAATCCGGCTAAAACGTCTATATATGCAATAAAAACTGGATTTCTCTCCTTATCAATATCTCACCCACTGTATTAACAAAGTACAAATAGATAAATCATCAATCGGGCTTTGTGGTAATTAGATCATTAAAGAAGCATATGAAAATGACGTTTCAAAACAAATGATAAAAATAACTGTTTCAATAGTATTTACAATGGAGATCATGATTTTAAGTTTATATTGCCTACAGGAGATGTACACGTAAAACAGCTCTAATCTGGCTGAAACATCGATATATGCAATAAAGACTGGATGACATAAATATGTCACTGTATTCACGAGGTACAAATAGTTAAATCATCAAGCGGGCTTCGTGTTATTTAGAAAATTAAAGAAGCATATGAAGATGACGTTTCCAATACAAATGATAAAAATAACTGTGTTAAATCTATAGATTTTTGTATAGAGTTCATCATTTTAAGTTATATTATAACGTCAAAATACTCCTAAATTGTATGTTTTTTTTAATACAACACTGAAAGAAAGAAAACGGGAAATATTGCCAAAATCTTCAATATTTGGTTTAAATCACATGAGAGAAAATGGGATGATAAACGTCAAAATATTGCTAAATTCGATGATTTTTTATGAAACTTTTTTCGATTTTTTCGATTTTTCGATGATTTTTGATGAAACTTTTCTGATGAAACTTTGATTTTCAATGATTTTTGATGAAACTTTCTACGATTTTTTTTCGATTTTTGATGAAACTTTTCGTTTCATTTTTGATGAAACTTTTTTCGATTTTTTCTATTTTCGATGATTTTTGATGAAACTTTTTTGATGAAACTTTGATTTTCGATGATTTTTGATGAAACTTTTTTCTATTTTTGATGAAACTTTTTTCTATTTTTGATGAAACTTTTCGTTTCATTTTTGATGAAACGATTTTCGATGAAACAAAATACAAGGTAACTTGCTAAAAATTATCGAGCGGAGTGTAGAGCGGACTTCGTGTTATTTAGATCATGTAAAAGCATATGAAAATGACGTTCCCAATGCAATTGATGAAAATAACTGTGTTTTCAATAGAATTTAATATAGAGATCATGATTTTAAGTTTATATTACCTAAAGGAGACGTACACGTAAAACAGCTCTAATCCGGCTAAAACGTCTATATATGCAATAAAAACTGGATTTCTCTCCTTATCAATATCTCACCACTGTATTAACAAAGTACAAATAGATAAATCATCAATCGGGCTTTGTGGTAATTAGATCATTAAAGAAGCATATGAAAATGACGTTTCAAAACAAAAGATAAAATAACTGTTTCAATAGTATTTACAATGGAGATCATGATTTTAAGTTTATATTGCCTACAGGAGATGTACACGTAAAACAGCTCTAATCTGGCTGAAACATCGATATATGCAATAAAGACTGGATGACATATAAATATGTCACTGTATTCACGAGGTACAAATAGTTAAATCATCAAGCGGGCTTCGTGTTATTTAGAAAATTAAAGAAGCATATGAAGATGACGTTTCCAATACAAATGATAAAAATAACTGTGTTAAATCTATAGAATTTTGTATAGAGTTCATGATTTTAAGTTTATATTATTACGTCAAAATACTCCTAAATTGTATGTTTTTTTTAATACAACACTGAAAGAAAGAAAACGGGAAATATTGCCAAAATCTTCAATATTTGGTTTAAATCACATGAGAGAAAATGGGATGATAAACGTCAAAATATTGCTAAATTGCATGATTTTTTATGAAACTTTTTTCGATTTTTTCGATTTTCGATGATTTTTGATGAAACTTTTTTCGATTTTTTTCGATTCTTGATGAAACTTTTCGTTTCATTTTTGATGAAACTTTTCGTTTCATTTTTGATGAAACTTTTTTCGATTTTTTCTATTTTTGATGATTTTTTATGAAACATTTCTGATGAAACTTTGATTTTCGATGATTTTTGATGAAACTTTTTTCGATTTTTGATGAAACTTTTCGTTTCATTTTTGATGAAACGATTTTCGATGAAACAAAATACAAGGTAACTTGCTAAAAATTATCGAGCGGAGTGTAGAGCGGAGCTTCGTGTTATTTAGATCATATAAAACATATGAAAATGACGTTCCCAATGCAATTGATGAAAATAACTGTGTTTTCAATAAAATTTAATATAGAGATCATGATTTAAGGTTTATATTACCTAAAGGAGATGTACACATAAAACAGCTCTAATCCGGCTAAAACGTCTATATATGCAATAAAAACTGGATTTCTCTTCTTATCAATATCTCACCCACTGCATTAACAAAGTACAAATAGATAAATCATCAATCGGGCTTTGTGGTAATTAGATCATTAAAGGAGCATATAAAAATGACGTTTCAAAACAAATGATAAAAATAACTGTTTCAATAGTATTTACAATGGAGATCATGATTTTAAGTTTATATTGCCTACAGGAGATGTACACGTAAAACAGCTCTAATCTGGCTGAAACATCGATATATGCAATAAAGACTGGATGACATATAAATATGTCACTGTATTCACGAGGTACAAATAGTTAAATCATCAAGCGGGCTTCGTGTTATTTAGAAAATTAAAGAAGCATATGAAGATGACGTTTCCAATACAAATGATAAAAATAACTGTGTTAAATCTATAGAATTTTGTATAGAGTTCATCATTTTAAGTTTATATTATAACGTCAAAATACTCCTAAATTGTATGTTTTTTTTAATACAACACTGAAAGAAAGAAAACGGGAAATATTGCCAAAATCTTCAATATTTGGTTTAAATCACATGAGAGAAAATGGGATGATAAACGTCAAAATATTGCTAAATTCGATGATTTTTTATGAAACTTTTTTCGATTTTTTCGATTTTCGATGATTTTTGATGAAACTTTTCTGATGAAACTTTGATTTTCAATGATTTTTGATGAAACTTTCTACGATTTTTTTTCGATTTTTGATGAAACTTTTCGTTTCATTTTTGATGAAACTTTTTTCGATTTTTTCTATTTTCGATGATTTTTGATGAAACTTTTTTGATGAAACTTTGATTTTCGATGATTTTTGATGAAACTTTTTTCTATTTTTGATGAAACTTTTTTCTATTTTTGATGAAACTTTTCGTTTCATTTTTGATGAAACGATTTTCGATGAAACAAAATACAAGGTAACTTGCTAAAAATTATCGAGCGGAGTGTAGAGCGGAGCTTCGTGTTATTTAGATCATGTAAAAGCATATGAAAATGACGTTCCCAATGCAATTGATGAAAATAACTGTGTTTTCAATAGAATTTAATATAGAGATCATGATTTTAAGTTTATATTACCTAAAGGAGACGTACACGTAAAACAGCTCTAATCCGGCTAAAACGTCTATATATGCAATAAAAACTGGATTTCTCTCCTTATCAATATCTCACCACTGTATTAACAAAGTACAAATAGATAAATCATCAATCGGGCTTTGTGGTAATTAGATCATTAAAGAAGCATATGAAAATGACGTTTCAAAACAAAAGATAAAAATAACTGTTTCAATAGTATTTACAATGGAGATCATGATTTTAAGTTATATTGCCTACAGGAGATGTACACGTAAAACAGCTCTAATCTGGCTGAAACATCGATATATGCAATAAAGACTGGATGACATATAAATATGTCACTGTATTCACGAGGTACAAATAGTTAAATCATCAAGCGGGCTTCGTGTTATTTAGAAAATTAAAGAAGCATATGAAGATGACGTTTCCAATACAAATGATAAAAATAACTGTGTTAAATCTATAGAATTTTGTATAGAGTTCATGATTTTAAGTTTATATTATAACGTCAAAATACTCCTAAATTGTATGTTTTTTTTAATACAACACTGAAAGAAAGAAAACGGGAAATATTGCCAAAATCTTCAATATTTGGTTTAAATCACATGAGAGAAAATGGGATGATAAACGTCAAAATATTGCTAAATTGGATGATTTTTTATGAAACTTTTTTCGATTTTTTTCGATTTTCGATGATTTTTGATGAAACTTTTTTCGATTTTTTTTCGATTCTTGATGAAACTTTTCGTTTCATTTTTGATGAAACTTTTCGTTTCATTTTTGATGAAACTTTTCGTTTCATTTTTGATGAAACTTTTTTCGATTTTTTCTATTTTTGATGATTTTTTATGAAACTTTTCTGATGAAACTTTGATTTTCGATGATTTTTGATGAAACTTTTTTCGATTTTTGATGAAACTTTTCGTTTCATTTTTGATGAAACGATTTTCGATGAAACAAAATACAAGGTAACTTGCTAAAAATTATCGAGCGGAGTGTAGAGCGGAGCTTCGTGTTATTTAGATCATGTAAAACATATGAAAATGACGTTCCCAATGCAATTGATGAAAATAACTGTGTTTTCAATAAAATTAATATAGAGATCATGATTTAAGTTTATATTACCTAAAGGAGATGTACACGTAAAACAGCTCTAATCCGGCTAAAACGTCTATATATGCAATAAAAACTGGATTTCTCTCTTATCAATATCTCACCCACTGTATTAACAAAGTACAAATAGATAAATCATCAATCGGGCTTTGTGGTAATTAGATCATTAAAGAAGCATATGAAAATGACGTTTCAAAACAAATGATAAAAATAACTGTTTCAATAGTATTTACAATGGAGATCATGATTTTAAGTTTATATTGCCTACAGGAGATGTACACGTAAAACAGCTCTAATCTGGCTGAAACATCGATATATGCAATAAAGACTGGATGACATATAAATATGTCACTGTATTCACGAGGTACAAATAGTTAAATCATCAAGCGGGCTTCGTGTTATTTAGAAAATTAAAGAAGCATATGAAGATGACGTTTCCAATACAAATGATAAAAATAACTGTGTTAAATCTATAGATTTTGTATAGAGTTCATCATTTTAAGTTTATATTATAACGTCAAAATACTCCTAAATTGTATGTTTTTTTTAATACAACACTGAAAGAAAGAAAACGGGAAATATTGCCAAAATCTTCAATATTTGGTTTAAATCACATGAGAGAAAATGGGATGATAAACGTCAAAATATTGCTAAATTCGATGATTTTTTATGAAACTTTTTTCGATTTTTTCGATTTTCGATGATTTTTGATGAAACTTTTCTGATGAAACTTTGATTTTCAATGATTTTTGATGAAACTTTCTACGATTTTTTTTCGATTTTTGATGAAACTTTTCGTTTCATTTTTGATGAAACTTTTTTCGATTTTTTCTATTTTCGATGATTTTTGATGAAACTTTTTTGATGAAACTTTGATTTTCGATGATTTTTGATGAAACTTTTTTCTATTTTTGATGAAACTTTTTTCTATTTTTGATGAAACTTTTCGTTTCATTTTTGATGAAACGATTTTCGATGAAACAAAATACAAGGTAACTTGCTAAAAATTATCGAGCGGAGTGTAGAGCGGAGCTTCGTGTTATTTAGATCATGTAAAAGCATATGAAAATGACGTTCCCAATGCAATTGATGAAAATAACTGTGTTTTCAATAGAATTTAATATAGAGATCATGATTTTAAGTTTATATTACCTAAAGGAGACGTACACGTAAAACAGCTCTAATCCGGCTAAAACGTCTATATATGCAATAAAAACTGGATTTCTCTCCTTATCAATATCTCACCACTGTATTAACAAAGTACAAATAGATAAATCATCAATCGGGCTTTGTGGTAATTAGATCATTAAAGAAGCATATGAAAATGACGTTTCAAAACAAAAGATAAAAATAACTGTTTCAATAGTATTTACAATGGAGATCATGATTTTAAGTTTATATTGCCTACAGGAGATGTACACGTAAAACAGCTCTAATCTGGCTGAAACATCGATATATGCAATAAAGACTGGATGACATATAAATATGTCACTGTATTCACGAGGTACAAATAGTTAAATCATCAAGCGGGCTTCGTGTTATTTAGAAAATTAAAGAAGCATATGAAGATGACGTTTCCAATACAAATGATAAAAATAACTGTGTTAAATCTATAGAATTTTGTATAGAGTTCATGATTTTAAGTTTATATTATAACGTCAAAATACTCCTAAATTGTATGTTTTTTTTAATACAACACTGAAAGAAAGAAAACGGGAAATATTGCCAAAATCTTCAATATTTGGTTTAAATCACATGAGAGAAAATGGGATGATAAACGTCAAAATATTGCTAAATTCGATGATTTTTTATGAAACTTTTTTCGATTTTTTCGATTTTCGATGATTTTTGATGAAACTTTTTTCGATTTTTTTTCGATTTTTGATGAAACTTTTCGTTTCATTTTTGATGAAACTTTTCGTTTCATTTTTGATGAAACTTTTTTCGATTTTTTCTATTTTCGATGATTTTTTATGAAACTTTTCTGATGAAACTTTGATTTTCGATGATTTTTGATGAAACTTTTTTCGATTTTTGATGAAACTTTTCGTTTCATTTTTGATGAAACGATTTTCGATGAAACAAAATACAAGGTAACTTGCTAAAAATTATCGAGCGGAGTGTAGAGCGGAGCTTCGTGTTATTTAGATCATGTAAAACATATGAAAATGACGTTCCCAATGCAATTGATGAAAATAACTGTGTTTTCAATAAAATTTAATATAGAGATCATGATTTTAAGTTTATATTACCTAAAGGAGATGTACACGTAAAACAGCTCTAATCCGGCTAAAACGTCTATATATGCAATAAAAACTGGATTTCTCTTCTTATCAATATCTCACCCACTGTATTAACAAAGTACAAATAGATAAATCATCAATCGGGCTTTGTGGTAATTAGATCATTAAAGAAGCATATGAAAATGACGTTTCAAAACAAATGATAAAAATAACTGTTTCAATAGTATTTACAATGGAGATCATGATTTTAAGTTTATATTGCCTACAGGAGATGTACACGTAAAACAGCTCTAATCTGGCTGAAACATCGATATATGCAATAAAGACTGGATGACATATCCAATATGTCACTGTATTCACGAGGTACAAATAGTTAAATCATCAAGCGGGCTTCGTGTTATTTAGAAAATTAAAGAAGCATATGAAGATGACGTTTCCAATACAAATGATAAAAATAACTGTGTTAAATCTATAGATTTTTGTATAGAGTTCATCATTTTAAGTTTATATTATAACGTCAAAATACTCCTAAATTGTATGTTTTTTTTTAATACAACACTGAAAGAAAGAAAACGGGAAATATTGCCAAAATCTTCAATATTTGGTTTAAATCACATGAGAGAAAATGGGATGATAAACGTCAAAATATTGCTAAATTCGATGATTTTTTATGAAACTTTTTTCGATTTTTTCGATGAAACTTTTCTGATGAAACTTTGATTTTCAATGATTTTTGATGAAACTTTCTACGATTTTTTTTCGATTTTTGATGATGTTTCATTTTTGATGAAACTTTTTTCGATTTTTTTTTTTCTATTTTTGATGAAACCTTTTTTCTGAAATATTTTTGATGAAACTTTTCGTTTCATTTTTGATGAAACGATTTTCGATGAAACAAAATACAAGGTAACTTGCTAAAATTATCGAGCGGAGTGTAGAGCGGAGCTTCGTGTTATTTAGATCATGTAAAAGCATATGAAAATGACGTTCCCAATGCAATTGATGAAAATAACTGTGTTTTCAATAGAATTTAATATAGAGATCATGATTTTAAGTTTATATTACCTAAAGGAGACGTACACGTAAAACAGCTCTAATCCGGCTAAAACGTCTATATATGCAATAAAAACTGGATTTCTCTCCTTATCAATATCTCACCACTGTATTAACAAAGTACAAATAGATAAATCATCAATCGGGCTTTGTGGTAATTAGATCATTAAAGAAGCATATGAAAATGACGTTTCAAAACAAAAGATAAAATAACTGTTTCAATAGTATTTACAATGGAGATCATGATTTTAAGTTTATATTGCCTACAGGAGATGTACACGTAAAACAGCTCTAATCTGGCTGAAACATCGATATATGCAATAAAGACTGGATGACATATAAATATGTCACTGTATTCACGAGGTACAAATAGTTAAATCATCAAGCGGGCTTCGTGTTATTTAGAAAATTAAAGAAGCATATAAGATGACGTTTCCAATACAAATGATAAAAATACTGTGTTAAATCTATAGAATTTTGTATAGAGTTCATGATTTTAAGTTTATATTATAACGTCAAAATACTCCTAAATTGTATGTTTTTTTTAATACAACACTGAAAGAAAGAAAACGGGAAATATTGCCAAAATCTTCAATATTTGGTTTAAATCACATGAGAGAAAATGGGATGATAAACGTCAAAATATTGCTAAATTGATGATTTTTTATGAAACTTTTTTCGATTTTTTCGATTTTCGATGATTTTTGATGAAACTTTTTTCGATTTTTTTTCGATGATTTTGATGAAACTTTTCGTTTCATTTTTGATGAAACTTTTCGTTTCATTTTTGATGAAACTTTTTTCGATTTTTTCTATTTTGATGATTTTTTATGAAACTTTTCTGATGAAACTTTGATTTTCGATGATTTTTGATGAAACTTTTTTCGATTTTTGATGAAACTTTTCGTTTCATTTTTGATGAAACGATTTTCGATGAAACAAAATACAAGGTAACTTGCTAAAAATTATCGAGCGGAGTGTAGAGCGGAGCTTCGTGTTATTTAGATCATGTAAAACATATGAAAATGACGTTCCCAATGCAATTGATGAAAAAACTGTGTTTTCAATAAAATTTAATATAGAGATCATGATTTTAAGTTTATATTACCTAAGGAGATGTACACGTAAAACAGCTCTAATCCGGCTAAAACGTCTATATATGCAATAAAAACTGGATTTCTCTTCTTATCAATATCTCACCCCCTGTATTAACAAGTACAAATAGATAAATCATCAATCGGGCTTTGTGGTAATTAGATCATTAAAGAAGCATATAAAAATGACGTTTCAAAAAATGATAAAATAACTGTTTCAATAGTATTTACAATGGAGATCATGATTTTAAGTTTATATTGCCTACAGGAGATGTACACGTAAAACAGCTCTAATCTGGCTAAACATCGATATATGCAATAAAGACTGGATGACATATAAATATGTCACTGTATTCACGAGGTACAAATAGTTAAATCATCAAGCGGGCTTCGTGTTATTTAGAAAATTAAAGAAGCATATGAAGATGACGTTTCCAATACAAATGATAAAATAACTGTGTTAAATCTATAGAATTTTGTATAGAGTTCATGATTTTAAGTTTATATTATAACGTCAAAATACTCCTAAATTGTATGTTTTTTTTAATACAACACTGAAAGAAAGAAAACGGGAAATATTGCCAAAATCTTCAATATTGGTTTAAATCACATGAGAGAAAATGGGATGATAAACGTCAAAATATTGCTAAATTCGATGATTTTTTATGAAACTTTTTTGATGAAACTTTCGATTTTCGATGATTTTTGATGAAACTTTCTACGATTTTTTNAATGATAAAAATAACTGTGTTAAATCTATAGATTTTGTATAGAGTTCATGATTTTAAGTTTATATTATAACGTCAAAATACTCCTAAATTGTATGTTTTTTTTAATACAACACTGAAAGAAGAAACGGGAAATATTGCCAAAATCTTCAATATTTGGTTTAAATCACATGAGAGAAAATGGGATGATAAACGTCAAAATATTGCTAAATTCGATGATTTTTTATGAAACTTTTTCGATTTTTTTCGATTTTCGATGATTTTTGATGAAAATTTTTTCGATTTTTTTTCGATTTTTGATGAAACTTTTCGTTTCGATTTTTGATGAAACTTTTCGTTTCATTTTTGATGATGAAACTTTTTCGATTTTTTCTATTTTCGATGATTTTTATGAAAAATTTCTGATGAAACTTTGATTTTCGATGATTTTTGATGAAACTTTTTTCGATTTTTGATGAAACTTTTCGTTTCATTTTTGATGAAACGATTTCGATGAAACAAAATACAAGGTAACTTGCTAAAAATTATCGAGCGGAGTGTAGAGCGGAGCTTCGTGTTATTTAGATCATGTAAAAGCATATGAAAATGACGTTCCCAATGCAATTGATGAAAATAACTGTGTTTTCAATAAAATTTAATATAGAGATCATGATTTAAGTTTATATTACCTAAAGGAGATGTACACGTAAAACAGCTCTAATCCGGCTAAAACGTCTATATATGCAATAAAAACTGGATTTCTCTCCTTATCAATATCTCACCACTGTATTAACAAAGTACAAATAGATAAATCATCAATCGGGCTTTGTGGTAATTAGATCATTAAAGAAGCATATGAAAATGACGTTTCAAAACAAATGATAAAAATAACTGTTTCAATAGTATTTACAATGGAGATCATGATTTTAAGTTTATATTGCCTACAGGAGATGTACACGTAAAACAGCTCTAATCTGGCTGAAACATCGATATATGCAATAAAGACTGGATGACATATAAATATGTCACTGTATTCACGAGGTACAAATAGTTAAATCATCAAGCGGGCTTCGTGTTATTTAGAAAATTAAAGAAGCATATGAAGATGACGTTTCCAATACAAATGATAAAAATAACTGTGTTAAATCTATAATTTTGTATAGAGTTCATCATTTTAAGTTTATATATAACGTCAAAATACTCCTAAATTGTATGTTTTTTTTTAATACAACACTGAAAGAAAGAAAACGGGAAATATTGCCAAAATCTTCAATATTGGTTTAAATCACATGAGAGAAAATGGGATGATAAACGTATCAAAATATTGCTAAATTCGATGATTTTTATGAAACTTTTTCGATTTTTTTCGATTTTCGATGATGATTTTGATGAAACTTTTCTGATGAAACTTTGATTTTCAATGATTTTTGATGAAACTTTCTACGATTTTTTTTTCGATTTTTGATGAAACTTTTCGTTTCATTTTTGATGAACTTTTTTTCGATTTTTCTATTTTCGATGATTTTGATGAAACTTTTTGATGAAACTTTGATTTTCGATGATTGATGACTTTTCTATTTTTGATGAAACTTTTTCTATTTTTGATGAAACTTTTCGTTTCATTTTTGATGAAACGATTTTCGATGAAACAAAATACAAGGTAACTTGCTAAAAATTATCGAGCGGAGTGTAGAGCGGAGCTTCGTGTTATTTAGATCATGTAAAAGCATATGAAAATGACGTTCCAATGCAATTGATGAAAATAACTGTGTTTTCAATAGAATTTAATATAGAGATCATGATTTTAAGTTTATATTACCTAAAGGAGACGTACACACGTAAAACAGCTCTAATCCGGCTAAAACGTCTATATATGCAATAAAAACTGGATTCTCTCCTTATCAATATCTCACCACTGTATTAACAAAGTACAAATAGATAAATCATCAATCGGGCTTTGTGGTAATTAGATCATTAAAGAAGCATATGAAAATGACGTTTCAAAACAAATGATAAAAATAACTGTTTCAATAGTATTTACAATGGAGATCATGATTTTAAGTTTATATTGCCTACAGGAGATGTACACGTAAACAGCTCTAATCTGGCTGAAACATCGATATATGCAATAAAGACTGGATGACATATAAATATGTCACTGTATTCACGAGGTACAAATAGTTAAATCATCAAGCGGGCTTCGTGTTATTTAGAAAATTAAAGAAGCATATGAAGATGACGTTTCCAATACAAATGATAAAAATAACTGTGTTAAATCTATAGAATTTTGTATAGAGTTCATGATTTTAAGTTTATTATAACGTCAAAATACTCCTAAATTGTATGTTTTTTTAATACACACTGAAAGAAAGAAAACGGGAAATATTGCCAAAATCTTCAATATTTGGTTTAAATCACATGAGAGAAAATGGGATGATAAACGTCAAAATATTGCTAAATTGATGATTTTTTATGAAACTTTTTCGATTTTTTTTCGATTTTCGATGATTTTTGATGAAACTTTTTTCGATTTTTTTCGATTCTTGATGAAACTTTTCGTTTCATTTTTGATGAAACTTTTCGTTTCATTTTTTATGAAATTTTTCGATTTTTTCTATTTTTGATGATTTTTGATGAAACTTTTCTGATGAAACTTTGATTTTCGATGATTTTTGATGAAATTTTTCGATTTTTTTGATGAAACTTTTCGTTTCATTTTTGATGAAACGATTTTCGATGAAACAAAATACAAGGTAACTTGCTAAAAATTATCGAGCGGAGTGTAGAGCGGAGCTTCGTGTTATTTAGATCATGTAAAACATATGAAAATGACGTTCCAATGCAATTGATGAAAATAACTGTGTTTCAATAAAATTTAATATAGAGATCATGATTTAAGTTTATATTACCTAAAGGAGATGTACACGTAAAACAGCTCTAATCCGGCTAAAACGTCTATATATGCAATAAAAACTGGATTTCTCTCCTTATCAATATCTCACCCACTGCATTAACAAAGTACAAATAGATAAATCATCAATCGGGCTTTGTGGTAATTAGATCATTAAAGAAGCATATGAAAATGACGTTTCAAAACAAATGATAAAATAACTGTTTCAATAGTATTTACAATGGAGATCATGATTTAAGTTTATATTGCCTACAGGAGATGTACACGTAAAACAGCTCTAATCTGGCTGAAACATCGATATATGCAATAAAGACTGGATGACATATAATATGTCACTGTATTCACGAGGTACAAATAGTTAAATCATCAAGCGGGCTTCGTGTTATTTAGAAAATTAAAGAAGCATATGAAGATGACGTTTCCAATACAAATGATAAAAATAACTGTGTTAAATCTATAGATTTTGTATAGAGTTCATCATTTTAAGTTTATATTATAACGTCAAAATACCCTAAATTGTATGTTTTTTTTAATACAACACTGAAAGAAAGAAAACGGGAAATATTGCCAAAATCTTCAATATTTGGTTTAAATCACATGAGAGAAAATGGGATGATAAACGTCAAAATATTGCTAAATTCGATGATTTTTTATGAACTTTTTTTTTCGATTTTTCGATTTCGATGATTTTTGATGAAACTTTCTGATGAAACTTTGATTTTCAATGATTTTTGATGAAACTTTCTACGATTTTTTTCGATTTTGATGAAACTTTTCGTTTCATTTTTGATGAAACTTTTTTCGATTTTTTTCTATTTTCGATGATTTTTTGATGAAACTTTTTTGATGAAACTTGTTGATTTTCGATGATTTTTGATGAAACTTTTTCTATTTTGATGAAACTTTTTCTATTTTGATGAAACTTTTCGTTTCATTTTTGATGAAACGATTTTCGATGAAACAAAATACAAGGTAACTTGCTAAAAATTATCGAGCGGAGTGTAGAGCGGAGCTTCGTGTTATTTAGATCATGTAAAAGCATATGAAAATGACGTTCCCAATGCAATTGATGAAAATAACTGTGTTTTCAATAGAATTTAATATAGAGATCATGATTTTAAGTTTATATTACCTAAAGGAGACGTACACGTAAAACAGCTCTAATCCGGCTAAAACGTCTATATATGCAATAAAAACTGGATTTCTCTCCTTATCAATATCTCACCACTGTATTAACAAAGTACAAATAGATAAATCATCAATCGGGCTTGTGGTAATTAGATCATTAAAGAAGCATATGAAAATGACGTTTAAAACAAAAGATAAAATAACTGTTTCAATAGTATTTACAATGGAGATCATGATTTTAAGTTTATATTGCCTACAGGAGATGTACACGTAAAACAGCTCTAATCTGGCTGAAACATCGATATATGCAATAAAGACTGGATGACATATAAATATGTCACTGTATTCACGAGGTACAAATAGTTAAATCATCAAGCGGGCTTCGTGTTATTTAGAAAATTAAAGAAGCATATAAAGATGACGTTTCAATACAAATGATAAAAAATAACTGTGTTAAATCTATAGAATTTTGTATAGAGTTCATGATTTTAAGTTTATATTATTACGTCAAAATACTCCTAAATTGTATGTTTTTTAATACAACACTACAAGAAACGGGACCGAAATGAGAGAATAATGACGGTAATGCTCAAAATTTAAATTTCGATTTTTTAAATCACATGAGAGAAAAGGGATGATAACGTCAAATATTGCTAAATTGATGATTTTTATGAAACTTTTTCGATTTTTTTGATTTTCGATGATTTTGATGAAACTTTTTTCGATTTTTTTCGATTTTGATGAAACTTTTCGTTTCATTTTGATGAAACTTTTCGTTTCATTTTGATGAACTTTTCGTTTCATTTTTGATGAAACTTTTTCGATTTTTCATTTTTGATGATTTTGATGAAACTTTCTGATGAAACTTTGATTTTCGATGATTTTTTGATGAAACTTTTTTCGATTTTTTGATGAAACTTTTCGTTTCATTTTTGATGAAACGATTTTCGATGAAACAAAATACAAGGTAACTTGCTAAAAATTATCGAGCGGAGTGTAGAGCGGAGCTTCGTGTTATTTAGATCATATAAAACATATGAAAATGACGTTCCCAATGCAATTGATGAAAATAACTGTGTTTTCAATAATTAATATAGAGATCATGATTTAAGTTTTATTACCTAAAGGAGATGTACACTAAAACAGCTCTAATCCGGCTAAAACGTCTATATATGCAATAAAAACTGGATTTCTCTTCTTATCAATATCTCACCCACTGCATTAACAAAGTACAAATAGATAAATCATCAATCGGGCTTTGTGGTAATTAGATCATTAAAGAAGCATATAAAAATGACGTTTCAAAACAAATGATAAAAATAACTGTTTCAATAGTATTTACAATGGAGATCATGATTTTAAGTTTATATTGCCTACAGGAGATGTACACGTAAAACAGCTCTAATCTGGCTGAAACATCGATATATGCAATAAAGACTGGATGACATATAAATATGTCACTGTATTCACGAGGTACAAATAGTTAAATCATCAAGCGGGCTTCGTGTTATTTAGAAAATTAAAGAAGCATATGAAGATGACGTTTCCAATACAAATGATAAAAATAACTGTGTTAAATCTATAGATTTTGTATAGAGTTCATCATTTTAAGTTTATATTATAACGTCAAAATACTCCTAAATTGTATGTTTTTTTTTAATACAACACTGAAAGAAAGAAAACGGGAAATATTGCCAAAATCTTCAATATTTGGTTTAAATCACATGAGAGAAAATGGGATGATAAACGTCAAAATATTGCTAAATTCGATGATTTTTTATGAAACTTTTTCGATTTTTTCGATTTTTCGATGATTTTTGATGAAACTTTTCTGATGAAACTTTGATTTTCAATGATTTTTGATGAAACTTTCTACGATTTTTTTTCGATTTTTGATGAAACTTTTCGTTTCATTTTTGATGAAACTTTTTTCGATTTTTTCTATTTTCGATGATTTTGATGAAACTTTTTTGATGAAACTTTGATTTTCGATGATTTTTGATGAAACTTTTTTCTTTTTGATGAAACTTTTTTCTATTTTTGATGAAACTTTTCGTTTCATTTTTGATGAAACGATTTTCGATGAAACAAAATACAAGGTAACTTGCTAAAAATTATCGAGCGGAGTGTAGAGCGGAGCTTCGTGTTATTTAGATCATGTAAAAGCATATGAAAATGACGTTCCCAATGCAATTGATGAAAATAACTGTGTTTTCAATAAAATATAATATAGAGATCATGATTTAAGGTTTATATTACCTAAAGGAGATGTACACATAAAACAGCTCTAATCCGGCTAAAACGTCTATATATGCAATAAAAACTGGATTTCTCTTCTTATCAATATCTCACCCACTGCATTAACAAAGTACAAATAGATAAATCATCAATCGGGCCTTGTGGTAATTAGATCATTAAAGGGAGCATATAAAAATGACGTTTCAAAACAAATGATAAAAATAACTGTTTCAATAGTATTTACAATGGAGATCATGATTTTAAGTTTATATTGCCTACAGGAGATGTACACGTAAAAACAGCTCTAATCTGGCTGAAACATCGATATATGCAATAAAGACTGGATGACATAAATATGTCACTGTATTCACGAGGTACAAATAGTTAAATCATCAAGCGGGCTTCGTGTTATTTAGAAAATTAAAGAAGCATATGAAGATGACGTTTCCAATACAAATGATAAAAATAACTGTGTTAAATCTATAGATTTTTGTATAGAGTTCATGATTTTAAGTTTATATTATAACGTCAAAATACTCCTAAATTGTATGTTTTTTTTAATACAACACTGAAAGAAAGAAAACGGGAAATATTGCCAAAATCTTCAATATTTGGTTTAAATCACATGAGAGAAAATGGGATGATAAACGTCAAAATATTGCTAAATTCGATGATTTTATGAAACTTTTTTCGATTTTTTCGATTTTCGATGATTTTTGATGAAACTTTTCTGATGAAACTTTGATTTTCATGATTTTTGATGAAACTTTTTCGATTTTTTTTCGATTTTTGATGAAACTTTTCGTTCATTTTTTGATGAAACTTTTTCGATTTTTTCTATTTTCGATGATTTTTGATGAAACTTTTTTGATGAAACTTTGATTTTCGATGATTTTTGATGAAACTTTTTTCTATTTTGATGAAACTTTTTCTATTTTTGATGAAACTTTTCGTTTCATTTTTGATGAAACGATTTTCGATGAAACAAAATACAAGGTAACTTGCTAAAAATTATCGAGCGGAGTGTAGAGCGGAGCTTCGTGTTATTTAGATCATGTAAAAGCATATGAAAATGACGTTCCAATGCAATTGATGAAAATAACTGTGTTTTCAATAGAATTTAATATAGAGATCATGATTTTAAGTTTATATTACCTAAAGGAGAGTACACGTAAACACTAAGCTCTCTAATCGGCTAAAACGTCTATATATGCAATAAAAACTGGATTTCTCTCCTTATCAATATCTCACCACTGTATTAACAAAGTACAAATAGATAAATCATCAATCGGGCTTTGTGGTAATTAGATCATTAAAGAAGCATATGAAAATGACGTTTTCAAAACAAATGATAATAATAACTGTTTCAATAGTATTTACAATGGAGATCATGATTTTAAGTTATATTGCCTACAGGAGATGTACACGTAAAACAGCTCTAATCTGGCTGAAACATCGATATATGCAATAAAGACTGGATGACATATAAATATGTCACTGTATTCACGAGGTACAAATAGTTAAATCATCAAGCGGGCTTCGTGTTATTTAGAAAATTAAAGAAGCATATGAAGATGACGTTTCCAATACAAATGATAAAAATAACTGTTTAAATCTATAGAATTTTGTATAGAGTTCATGATTTTAAGTTTATATTATAACGTCAAAATACCTAAATTGTATGTTTTTTTAATACAACACTGAAAGAAAGAAAACGGGAAATATTGCCAAAATCTTCAATATATGGTTTAAATCACATGAGAGAAAATGGGATGATAAACGTCAAAATATTGCTAAATTCGATGATTTTTTATGAAACTTTTTTCGATTTTTTTCGATTTTCGATGATTTTTGATGAAACTTTTTTT
>WNGS01000018.1:282162-305147 GCA_020271785.1 Procambarus virginalis
ACTTTTTCGATTTTTTTCGATTTTTGATGATTTTGATGAAACTTTTCTGATGAAACTTTGATTTTCGATGATTTTTGATAAATCTTTTTTCGATTTTTTATGAAACTTTTCGTTTCATTTTGATGAAACTTTTTTCTATTTTTTCTATTTCGATGATTTTTGATGAACTTTTTTGATGAAACTTTGATTTTCGATCATTTTTGATGAAACTTTCTTCGATTTTTTTTCGATTTTTGATGAAACTTTTCGTTTCATTTTTGATGAAACTTTTTTCGATTTTTTTCTATTTTCGATGATTTTTTATGAAACTTTTCTTATGAAACTTTGATTTTCGATGATTTTTTATGAAACTTTTTTCGATTTTTGATGAAACTTTTCGTTTCATTTTTGATGAAACGATTTTCGATGAAACAAAATACAATGTAACTTGCTAAAAATTATCGAGCGGAGTGTAGAGCGGAGCTTCGTGTTATTTAGATCATGTAAAAGCATATGAAAATGACGTTCGCAATGCAATTGATGAAATTAACTGTGTTTTCAATAAAATTTAATATAGAGATCATGATTTTAACTTTATATTACCTAAAGGAGATGAACACGTAAAACAGCTCTAAACCGGCTAAAACGTCTATATATGCAATAAAAACTGGATTTCTCTCCTTATCAATATCTCACCCACTGCATTAACAAAGTGCAAATAGACAAATCATAAATCGGGCTTTGTGGTAATTAGATCGTTAAAGAAGCATATGAAAATGACGTTTCAAAACAAATGATAAAAATAACTGTTTCAATAGTATTTACAATGGAGATCATGATTTTTAGTTTATATTACCTACAGGAGATGTACACGTAAAACAGCTCTAATCTGGCTGAAACATCGATATATGCAATAAAGACTGGATGACATATAAATATGTCACTGTATTCACGAGGTACAAATAGTTAAATCATCAAGCGGGCTTCGTGTTATTTAGAAAATTAAAGAAGCATATGAAGATGACGTTTCCAATACAAATGATAAAAATAACTGTGTTAAATCTATAGAATTTTGTATAGAGTTCATCATTTTAAGTTTATATTATAACGTCAAAATACTCCTAAATTGTATGTTTTTTTTAATACAACACTGAAAGAAAGAAAACGGGAAATATTGCCAAAATATTCAATAATTGATTTAAATCACATGAGAGAAAATGGGATGATAAACGTCAAAATATTGCTATATTCAATGATTTTTGATGAAACTTTTTTCGATTTTTTCGATTTTCGATGATTTTTGATGAAACTTTTCTGATGAAACTTTGATTTTCAATGATTTTTGATGAAACTTTCTACGATTTTTTTCGATTTTTGATGAAACTTTTCGTTTCATTTTTGATGAAACTTTTTTCGACTTTTTCTATTTTCGATAATTTTTTATGAAACTTCTCTAATGAAACTTTGATTTTCGATGATTTTTGATGAAAATTTTGTCTATTTTTGATGAAACATTTCGTTTCATTTTTGATGAAACGATTTTCGATGAAACAAAATACAAGGTAACTTGCTAAAAATTATCGAGCGGAGTGTAGAGCGGAGCTTCGTGTTATTTAGATCATGTAAAAGCATATGAAAATGACGTTCCCAATGCAATTGATGAAAATAACTGTGTTTTCAATAGAATTTAATATAGAGATCATGATTTTAAGTTTATATTACCTAAAGGAGACGTACACGTAAAACAGCTCTAATCCGGCTAAAACGTCTATATATGCAATAAAAACTGGATTTCTCTCCTTATCAATATCTCACCACTGTATTAACAAAGTACAAATAGATAAATCATCAATCGGGCTATGTGGTAATTAGATCATTAAAGAAGCATATGAAAATGACGTTTCAAAACAAAAGATAAAAATAACTGTTTCAATAGTATTTACAATGGAGATCATGATTTTAAGTTTATATTGCCTACAGGAGATGTACACGTAAAACAGCTCTAATCTGGCTGAAACATCGATATATGCAATAAAGACTGGATTACTCTCCATATAAATATGTCACTGTATTCACGAGGTACAAATAGTTAAATCATCAAGCGGGCTTCGTGTTATTTAGAAAATTAAAGAAGCATATGAAGATGACGTTTCCAATACAAATGATAAAAATACCTGTGTTAAATCTATAGAATTTTGTATAGAGTTCATCATTTTAAGTTTATATTATAACGTCAAAATACTCCTAAATTGTATGTTTTTTTTAATACAGCACTGAAAGAAAGAAAACGGGAAATATTGCCAAAATCTTCAATATTTAGTTTAAATCACATGGGAGAAAATGGGATGATAAACGTCAAAATATTGCTAAATTTGATGATTTTTTATGAAACTTTTTTCGTTTTTTTCGATTTTCGATGATTTTTGATGAAACTTTTCTGATGAAACTTTGATTTTCAATGATTTTTGATGAAACTTTCTTCGATTTTTTTCGATTTTTTTATGAAACGTTTCGTTTCATTTTTGATGAAACTTTTCTAATGAAACTTTGATTTTCGATGATTTTTGATGAAAATTTTGTCTATTTTTGATGAAACTTTTCGTTTCATTTTTGATGAAACGATTTTCGATGAAACAAAATACAAGGTAACTTGCTAAAAATTATCGAGCGGAGTGTAGAGCGGAGCTTCGTGTTATTTAGATCATGTAAAAGCATATGAAAATGACGTTCCCAATGCAATTGATGAAAATAACTGTGTTTTCAATAGAATTTAATATAGAGATCATGATTTTAAGTTTATATTACCTAAAGGAGACGTACACGTAAAACAGCTCTAATCCGGCTAAAACGTCTATATATGCAATAAAAACTGGATTTCTCTCCTTATCAATATCTCACCACTGTATTAACAAAGTACAAATAGATAAATCATCAATCGGGCTATGTGGTAATTAGATCATTAAAGAAGCATATGAAAATGACGTTTCAAAACAAAAGATAAAAATAACTGTTTCAATAGTATTTACAATGGAGATCATGATTTTAAGTTTATATTGCCTACAGGAGATGTACACGTATGTCGGGAAACCGACACACTTATACACAAATAGTATAGTCTTCCCTTAACAGTATCCTCTTAAAATTAGAGAATGGGAGACTCCGTGACGTCATCGACGTCGCCGCAGTATTTACATTATTAAACCACTGTTCATACAACAGTTTAATGTCTAAATTGAATAAAAAAGTGTTCAATAAGACTGAATATAATTATTAACACCAAAATATAGCTTGATTCCCTTGTTAACGTAAATTTAACTTAGAAGTAGAACCACAATATTGGAACAACAAGGGAGGCTGAGCGGCTCTTACAGACGCCACGCTCACACGAAAACAATAACAAACGCAGCCTTACGCTGCCCATGGCTCCAGAGTTGGTTTAACACCTAGACACCTATTTACGTGTCAACAACCAACAACACAGCCTATCAACAACTACAACAACGATTGTATCCGGCTTACCAAGTATTTGTTTATTATTCTAGTGCACTGCTTAATATCCAAGGGTATCAGTCGGTTATGATATATGAACAACACCAACACCATGTACGTGTACCCCATTTTTACAGCCTTTACATACCATGTTATATCTGTATTGATATGCTTAGGGAAATGTACTAACTCCTTGCATCCCAAACAGGTAAATTGTGACTTGGAACAGCAAGTAGCTGAGCAGTAGAACTATGCACATGTACCTAGCTGTTGCCAGCCTTGAAGGCCTCCACAGCCGCCATTGGCACCATGAGGCACAGGGCCACACCCACATAGATGCTAACATGACACAACCTTAGCAGGCCCTTACTACAGGCTCAGATAAGGCCATTCTAGTTATTGTAGTAGTAGTATTCATAACTAGTAATAATTGTTGAAATAATAGTAGATTAGACCACCATATGTGGTATGATAAAATAATATAATAATTAAACTTAGGTAAACAATTTGCAGTTTAAGAAGGAGCCATTACAAAGTGGTTTAAGCTACAAATTGTCCCTCCAATTTGTGTGAGAATAATTTCAGGCAGTTTTAACAAGTACATACAGTCCACTCAATTTCTTACCTACTAAAAGAAAAAAATAAGATAAACTTTAATTTACTGAAGTCAATTAAAAGAAGATATACTGCCTGGAGTTTTTACCACACATAATATGGTCCTTCGAACCGGATGATTATTACAGTTAACCAGTAGGTACATTGCATCTAGTTATAAGATTCTGATATACATTAGTAGTGCAATATTATAGCAGAAAGACATTGCTATATTTACATTTTCTAGCCTAACTTTTCAATCTCATAGCAAGCAAAACTACAACAAAGCACTATTATTGTTCTGAGGCCTATGCCAAAGAACTATTGTGCCTTTTTCATTACAAGAGGTTGATAAGAGGCTACTTTACTTATAAGTTACTTATAAATGTTTTTGTAATTTAAGTATAAACATTACTTTAATATTGCACCAATACATACTGCATACCACATTGTTTACAGCAAATTCTTGCACAAGGGTAGGACATTTTAGGCTGGTGTTGTACAGCAACCTAGTTTAATTTATTGTGCTAACCTGGTGTAAGGGTAAGAATTTTTTACACTTGTCTAGAGTTGAACATATATTACAACCTAGCAAGTACATATTTTTATGCAGTATTCATGACAACCCGAGTTGTGTTGTCAACCTGATATTCATACATATAATTATAGGTATAATTTAACTATAATCATTTCACCTTTGAGTGTTAACCTGTGTCTCTGTACCAACCAAGAGTGATAAAGAAGGGCTAGCTTGCGGAATACCAGCATTGATACAGGCTTACCACTCAAATTATAGCGTGTATGATTATACAGTAGTATATATTTTAAATGATAAACAGCTCTAGTTCGGAAACTAGTTGCTTTACTAATTCAAGTGCCAAATAGTTAAAAGTCCATACGACTAGCAAGTACTTCCAAGATGTCTACACTCCAAAATGTAAAATTAACCCTTAGAGCCTTAAAGGGGCATCTCACAAGGCAGATTAACAAATGTGAAGACATGAGTAATCAAACTCCAGTTAATTATGCAGCACTGGAAAACTATCTTAAGCTTACACGGAACAAATATGACCGTGTGTTGCAACAAATGAAACAGTATCAAGATTTACTGAACAATTCTAGTATTGATGAAGATACGATGAACAACATTCTCCAAGAACACTCTGATTATGAAGATGCAATGTTTGAACTAATTCAACGTTATGACAATATGATAGACGCCCATAAGGCCAATATAAATGTTGCAGCCACAACTACCCATAATCAGACAGCACCAGAAGTCAAATTACCATCACTCAGTCTTCCAACTTTTTCTGGAACAGAGGACGAGAATTGGGACAATTTCTGGAGCAAATTTGTCGATTCTGTGGATTCTAATGTCAATGTACCAAAGACGACAAAGTTTACGTATTTACAGAGTGTCTTGAAGGATGAAGCCTTTCAGGTAGTCTGTAATCTGAATCACACAGATGACGATTATGACAATGCCGTACAACTATTGAAGGACAACTATGCGAAGCCTGAAAGGACTATCAGAATTTTAACCCAGAAGCTGTTAGATATTAAACATCCAAATAATACAGCAGTCTCACTCCAAGCCTTTAGATTGGAGCTTGAGTCTTTGCTTAAGGCACTTAAAAATAAAGTAAACTTGGATGAATCAGACTGGATAATCCAAGTCCATATGACTCGCAAATTACCCAGGGACATCCTGGATAAGTTGTTTGTGTTGTATGGAAAGTCATATCTGACAGTAACAGAGATTACAAAGGGGTTACAAACCATCATAGAACGAGAAAGAGTTATCCCAGATGAAAAGGCGACATCTAAACCTTCGTCTACTACTAATAGTAAACAACAGAGTACAAACAGTACTCCAAACAAATCTAAAACAACTTCTCCCTCTCCAAAGTGGAGACAAGGCAGTGTGGGCACATACGCAGTTGGTACCTCCAAACCTACAGGTAACGCGTCACCCAAATCGGTGACTCCTCAAGATACTGTTAACGTCTGGAGACCATGTCTGTTCTGTGAACAATCACATTCCATGTACAATTGCAGACGATACCCCGATCGTGCAACACGCATAAAACGACTCAAGGAGATACATAGATGTACCAAGTGTATAAGGGAACATCATCCCGACAGCTGCACATCAACAATACGCACCTGTTATAGGTGCCATAAGGGTCAACACCATACAGCACTTTGTGGGGATTCAAGTACAAAGTCTGCCAAACCACAGGAGGAGGAAGGAACTAACACCTCAGTACAGCTTTGTACTGTGCTACCTGACATAAGTGTTTTCTCAACAAGGTCTAAACATAAATCAGCTCTACCTACTGCACGATTGATCATTAGAAATGGAGAGAACAAAGCCACCGTACGTGGATTATTTGATCAAGGGTCCCAATTGACCTTTATATCCAAAGAGTTGGTAGATACCCTGAAACTTACACCTGTAGAGGAGACACGAATAAACATAGCAGGATTCCTGACTGACTCAGGAGCCCGAGTTTTCAAGGTAGTACAACCCAAAGTACGATTAGGAGGTTACGAACAAAATGTACAAGCTCTAGTAGTAGATAGATTCCCAACAGATCTATATGTATATGGTCTGGGGACAACAGCCAAATTCCTAGAAAAAAGGGGAATTCATTTGGCTGATAAAATCACAACAGATAACCTTTCCAATATTGGAATCCTTATGGGATCAGATGTCTACCATAAGTTTATCAAAGGAAAGGAATACAAACACGGTATGAACGTGTTACCATCTGCAGGTGGCTATTTGCTAACAGGCCCTGTATTACGGCTAAACCAACCCGCACCTGTAGAACACCAACATGCCAACCCAGTAATGGTTGCATGACTAGGAGACCAGTCTCCACTGCAACTCAGAGACATGTCCGAGGAAGAGCTTGATCCCCCTGTACACAAGTTATGGGACCTGGCAACTCTCGGCATTGTCCCTGAACAACCTAGCCCAGATGATGACTGGACTTACAAACAATACCTGGACTCAGTTATATACAGAGATAATCAATACTGGGTCAGGCTACCATGGAAGCTGAATCACCCTCAGCTACCCGTCAACCATTTTATGGCACAAAACCAATTGAGATCACAGGTGTTGCGCTTACAAAGACAACCTGAGAACTTGAAGTTGTACCATGAAATAATACAGAAGCAACTCGATGACAAATTTATCGAAGTTGTTACAAATGATAACCCAAAGGAAGGTCACTACTTACCACATCATTGTGTACAGAAGAATTCTGCAACTACCCCATTACGGATAGTATTTAATTGCAGTGCTAAAATGAGGCCGAGTAGTGTTTCGTTAAACGACTGTCTTCAAACTGGCCCTAGCCTAACACAAAGGCTTTACGACGTGCTGTTAAAGTTCCGTATTGGGACTTATGCATATACGGCCGACATCAGCAAGGCATTCCTTAGGGTAGGTCTTCAAGAAGAAGACCGGAACTACACAAAGTTCCTATGGATTAAGGATCCTAACGATCCGAACAGTGAATTAATCACTTACCGGTTTGCCTCTGTCCTTTTTGGCGCCACGTCATCTCCTTTTCTGCTCCAAGCTACCTTGGATACGCACTTGAAGAAGTCCAATAGCCCAAACAAGACGGAAATTAGCAAAAACCTGTATGTGGATAATTTTCAAGGTACAACCAACAGTGAAAGTAAACTGTTGGACATATACCATGAGGCCAATCGAGAATTAATGGGAGCCAATATGCCTCTCCAATCTTGGGTCTCTAACAATGAAAAATTAAATCAACTGATCTCAACTGAATTTCCCGATTACCAGGTACCCGAGATGACAAAGGTACTAGGTGTCGAATGGAACACGACAACAGATCAGTTGACAATCAAGTCAGTGGAGCCTGATACCACTAACTTAACAATGAGAAAATTACTATCACAAGTCAGCAAACCCTTCGACCCATTAGGACTATTAAGCCCAGTACTGATTAATGGGAAGTTGATAATACAGGAATGTTGGCAACAAAAGATAGGCTGGGATGATCTTCTAACACCTGCTCTACAAGAAAAATGGCAAGGTTTAGTAAAAGATTTAAGTACCCTAGAGTCTGTCAAGTTCCCCAGGAACACAGTAGTAAATGAAAAGGAACCAATTAAGCTACATGTATTCTGTGATGCCTCAGGAAAGGCTTATGGAACAGTAGCTTACCTGGTCACAAATGGGCAAGCCAATTTGCTCACATCAAAGGCCAGAGTGGCACCTTTAAAGAAAAGATCACTGCCACAACTGGAATTAACAGCCTTACTGTTAGGAGTAAGATTGGCTCATTATTTGATCAAGGCCTTACGCCACATCCACTTTAAAGAAACAGTAGTTTGGTCAGATAATGAGGCAGTACTACAGTGGGTTAAGAACAATAACAGTAAGAATCCTTACGTGAGTAACCGCGTTAAGGAAATACGAGAGTTGTCAGCAGGGTATAAACTAAGATATGTACCCACAAAAGAGAATCCAGCTGACTATCTCTCCCGAGGACTGACTTTACGGCAATTAACAAAGGCAGAGATGTGGTTCAATGGACCTCAGTGGCTAATCAGCGACCAGTGGCCTGAACAAAAGCCACAAGTCATTGTGACCAATGTTACTGTTCCCACTGAGAACCCAGAACCACCTCGGACTTTGGTAATTGATCCTACTCGGTACTCTGAACTGAACAAACTTATAGGTGTCACCCAAGTAGTGTTTGATTTTCTAAAGAAAATAGGAATCAAGCATAAATTCCCTAATGCCCTAAGGTATTGGGTCAAAAGAGCTCAGATCGACACATTCGGGACAGAATTTGACAATGTTCCAAAGAAGCTACAACGTGATCTGGGTCTCTGGTTAGACACTGACAATTATAACATAATCAGATGCGGAGGCCGCTTACAGCACGCTGACATAGATTTGGAAGCAAAAAATCCAATATTGCTCCCTCGTCACCACATAGTA
This sequence comes from Procambarus virginalis, assembly GCA_020271785.1. NCBI lineage: Eukaryota > Metazoa > Arthropoda > Malacostraca > Decapoda > Cambaridae > Procambarus > Procambarus virginalis. The sequence continues at coordinate 291,221 of WNGS01000018.1, forward strand.
AGCAAACTAATTGTGTTACATATACACAAATACTGCACTCTGCATGGTGGGGTATTAGATACTCTCACAGACTTAAGACAACAGTACTGGCTACCCCAAGGTAGACAGACAGTAAAATCAATAATCAAATCCTGTGTTGTTTGCCGGAGATACGATGCCAGAGTGTGTCCATATCCTGGCCCACCTCCACTTCCGAAGGAGCGAGTCGTACATATTCGTCCCTTTGAGACTACAGGAGTAGATTTCACAGGAGCACTAACACTTACAGGCACTAAAGACAAGAAACCAGTAAAAGCTTACATCTGTCTTTTTACTTGTGCCACAACAAGGGCAGTCCATCTAGAAGTGACTCCCGATATGAGTGCCGAAGCATTCTTACAGGCTTTCCGCAGGTTTGCTTCACGTAGATCCTGTCCTAAGTTAATGATCTCAGACAATGGGTCCAACTTAGTGGCAGGAGAAGCATGTCTGAGGAAAATCTGGACACATCCAAAGGTACGCACAGCCCTAAATCAACGGCAGTGCCATTGGAAATTCATACCTCCCAGAGCACCATGGCACGGAGGCTTCTATGAACGCATGGTTGGTACGGTAAAACGTTCTCTACGGAAAACCCTACACCGCCAAAAGATTGACCTGCAGGAGCTTCAAACAGTAGTCATAGAGATAGAAGCACGAGTCAATAACCGACCACTTACCTACCTCTCTGATGATGTTTTGCAGCGTGAACCATTAAGTCCAGCTCATTTGATGTATGGTAGACCTCTCAAAACACTTGTGTCCCTTACGGACGAGGAACCAGAGGATCCTTCATATGTCCAAGAGAGTGATTTGGTTCAACGTTTCAAACATCTATCAAGGGTGATAAGTCGGTGGAATGACGTATGGACTCGAGAATACCTTACAGCTCTGAGAGAGTATCATTACGGGGCAAACAACCCTACAACAGAATTAACTTGAACCCTGGTGACATAGTTCTGGTGGATAGTGATGGACCACGCTCAGAGTGGCCTTTAGTCAAATAGTCTCTGTTCATCCAGACACCAGGNTTTCTGATGAAACTTTGATTTTCGATGATTTTTGATGAAACGTTTTCTATTTTTGAAGAAACTTTTCGTCTCATTTTTGATGAAACGATTTTCGATGAAACAAAATACAAGGTAATTTGCTAAAAATTATCGAGCTGAGTGTAGAGCGGAGCTTCATGTTATTTAGATCATTAAAGCATATGAAAATGTCGTTCCCAATACAATTGATGAAAATAACTGTTTTCAATAGAATTTAAAATAGAGATCATGATTTTAAGTTTATATTACCTAAAGGAGATGCACACGTAAAACAGCTCTAATCCGGCTAAAACGTCTATATATGCAATAAAAACTGAATTTCTCTCCTTATCAATATCTCACCCACTGTATTAACGAAGTACAAATAGATAAATCATCAAGCGGGCTTCGTGTTATTTAGATAATTAAAGAAGCATATGAAGATGACGTTTCCAATAAAAATGATAAAAATAACTGTGATAAATCTATAGAATTTTGTATAGAGTTTATGATTTTAAGTTTATATTATAACGTCAAAATACTCCTAAATTGTATGTTTTTTTTAATACAACACTGAAAGAAAGAAAACGGGAAATATTGCCAAAATCTTCAATATTTGGTTTAAATCACACGAGAGAAAATGGGATGATAGACGTCAAAATATTGCTAAATTCGATGATTTTTTATTAAACTTTTTTCGATTTTTTTGATTTTCCATGATTTTTGATGAAACTTTTCTGATGAAACTTTGATTTTCGATGATTTTTGATGAAACTTTTTTCGATTTTTTTTTCGATGTTTGATGAAACTTTTCGTTTCACCCACGTATCTCACCCACTGTATTAACGAAGTACAAATAGATAAATCATCAAGCGGGCTTCGTGTTATTTAGATAATTAAAGAAGCATATGAAGATGACGTTTCCAATACAAATGATAAAAATAACTTTGTTAAATCTATAGAATTTTGTATAGAGTTCATGATTTTAAGTTTATATTATAACGTCAAAATACTCCTAAATTGTATGTTTTTTTAATACAACACTGAAAGAAAAAAAACGGGAAATATTGAAAAAATCTTCAATATTTGGTTTAAATCACATGAGAGAAAATGGGATGATAAACGTCTAAATATTGCTAAACTCGATGATTTTTTTTATGAAACTTTTTTAGATTTTTTCGATTTTCGATGATTTTTGATGAAACTTTTCTGATGAAACTTTGATTTTCGATGATTTTGTTGCAACTTTTTTCGATTTTTTTTTCGATTTTTGATGAAACTTTTCGTTTCATTTTTTATTAAACTTTTTCCGATTTTTTCTATTTTCGATGATTTTTGATGAAACTTTTCTGATGAAACTTTGATTTTCGATGATTTTTGATGAAACGTTTTTCTATTTTTGATGAAACTTTTCGTTTCATTTTTGATGAAACGATTTTCGATGAAACAAAATACAATGTAATTTGCTAAAAATTATCGAGCGGAGTGTAGAGCGGAGCTTCGTGTTATTTAGATCATTAAAAGCATATGAAAATGTCGTTCTTAATGCAATTGATGAAAATAACTGTTTTCAATAGAATTTAATATAGAGATCATGATTTTAAGTTTATATTACCTAAAGGAGATGCACACGTAAAACAGCTCTAATCCGGCTAAAACGTCTATATATGCAATAAAAACTGAATTTCTCTCCTTATCAATATCTCACCCACTGTATTAACGAAGTACAAATAGATATAACATCAATCGGGCTTTGTGGTAATTAGATCATTAAAGAAGCATATGAAAATGACGTTTCAATACAAATGATAAAAATAACTCTTTCAATAGAATTTACAATGGAGATCATGATTTTAAGTTTATATTGCCTACAGGAGATGTACACGTAAAACAGCTCTAATCTGGCTGAAACGTCGATATATGCAATAAAGACTGGATTACTCTCCATATAAATATCTTACTGTATTCACGAGGTACAAATAGTTAAATCATCAAGCGGGCTTCGTTTTATTTGATAATTAAAGAAGCATATGAAGATGACGTTTCCAATACAAATGATAAAAATAACTTTGTTAAATCTATAGAATTTTGTATAGAGTTCATTATTTTAAGTTTATATTATAACGTCAAAATACTCCTAAATTGTATGTTTTTTTAATACAACACTGAAAGAAAGAAAACAGGAAATATTGCCAAAATCGTCAATATTTGGTTTAAATCACATGAGAGAAAATGGGATGATAAATGTCAAAATATTGCTAAATTCGATGATTTTTTATGAAACTTTTTTCGATTTTTTCGATTTTCGATGATTTTTTATGAAACTTTTCTGATGAAACTTTGATTTTCGATGATTTTGATGAAACCTTTTTCGATTTTTTTTTCGATTTTTGATGAAACTTTTCGTTTCATTTTTTATGAAACTTTTTCCGATTTTTTCTATTTTCGATGATTTTTGATGAAACTTTTCTGATGAAACTTTGATTTTCGATGATTTTTGATGAAACCTTTTTCTATTTTTGAAGAAACCTTTTTCTATTTTTGAAGAAACTTTTCGTCTCATTTTTGATGAAACGATTTTCGATGAAACAAAATACAAGGTTGTGAGGAGATGTAGAATCTCCTCAGCTAGTTTTCCTAGTTTCTAGAATAGGCTAGTCGCTCTAGAGACTCTAGAAACTGAAGCTTTCAAAATTTACATATGCTTGTTGGGTGTCATATGAAAGCTTATGTTAAATGCTGTCAGTTAAAACTAATTAGAGCTCTGTGATTGCTCTGTAGAGAGAATTACAGCAAAATTTTCCTGTTCTGTAAAACAGAGAGATTTGAGGGGTAGTATAACACAAAAACCGTTACGGGTGGGGGGGAACAGTGGGGGAACGTTGCCTTCCCCCCCCACCAAGGGAGACGTTGAGACGTTGTGGTAGGCCTCACCCTCCTTGTGACGTCACGCCACGCCACAGGCGAGGGGCACGTGTGATTGGTCTAGGCACCCCTGCTCCTATGCCGAGTTTTGGCGCGAAGAGCTGTGATTGGAAGCGGCATGAGGAACAGTGCCGGCTTCCTGCTGATTGGTCAAGACAAGGTAGGGGGAGAGATATGGGGATGTGAGTCTCTCTAGCCGCCAAGAGTTTAGTTTGAATTGGGCAGCCAGGGTATAAGCAGTGTTTAGGTGTGGGGTGGCGGGCCTGCCACCCCCACCACCGTTATCGCTCCTGTCGTTCAGTTTACTCATGTTGCATGGCACTCCAGCCACCCTGGGTGTGTCGAAGCCCAAATTTGCGAGAAACTGGGACTTGGACTTTGAATTCCGCCCGACGTCGTCCATGGGGAGGTGACGCCGGCCAGTGTCACTCCTGTCACCCCAGTGTAAGAGCGAGTCATGCCCTAGTGTGTTGGGGGGTAGTGGTGATTCCCCCAGCCACATGTGTGTATGCCACGCGGCCACCCAGGCCGCCCTTTGGCCGCCCGCGGCCACCCGCCGCCCGCGGCCACCCGCCGGCCGCCCAGTCACCCACCCACCTTACCGCGCGCGCGAGCAGCCCGGGTGGGGTGGGGTGCTGTGACGTCACGCGCCACCCGTGGCCACCCTCCTGAAGGCCACGCAGTGGCCACATGTTGGCCACCACCTTTGGCCACCCCCTTGGCCACATTCCCAGGACAGCCTAAGGCCACATCTTGTCGACGCACGAGGAGCAAGCTAAGTGTTGACAGCCAGGTGGTAAGGACCTGGGAAATGAGGAAATGTGTGGACGGAAACGTGAGTACTTTAACAGTGTATAACAGGGTCTCGGTTATAAGAGAATAAGAGAAAAGTTGTGTGGGCCCCTAGCCCGGCCAGGCTAGGGAGGCAGCTGAGACACCGGTCAGTGGCACGCCCAGGTGACTGTGGGGCAGTACCTGGAGAGGGAAATTGTCACAGTAAATCATGTAGTGATATAATTATATGTCTGTAGATATATTGTTGTGTGTAGACTGACTAGAGTTTGGGACCAGTCAGTGTAGAAAATCATCATATAAATGATCCAGTCTGTCGATTCTGTATAATCGTCCAGCCTTGGTTAGTGCCATGGTACCTCATTATGTAATTAGGCCAGGTTAGAGTTAATTAAGCAGGCCCGTGGGGCAGGGTTATTAGTGGATATCCTGAGGTCTGTATATTTACCTGGTGATATAATTTCATTGATTATGTGAGGCCATTCCCATATGTTTCATTTGCATGTTGCATGTATTATGTTGTGTGGTGAGTCAGTAGATGTGATCGCTGACTGATTGCCTAATGATGTCATTAGCATGGGGGGCATGCTGACGGTATCATTATGTGCAGGTTTGTGCAGTGTATCAGGTATACGTTATTACTGTCCTAGGAATTGTGTTGAGGATTTAAGGGGACCCTTTGAGTATTCAGGGAAATTCTCAGTCACTTAATGAGAGCGAGCAATTAGTTAATTTGCCTAATTATGGGAGAATTAGTGCCAGCTGTCCGCGTAGAGCGACGGTGTCTTATATTAACGTAAATTGTCTTGCTGAAGCAACCGGGATCGGGCGATCTTTTGCAACGTTGGCAAGATTAGAGGGACAGTAAGATTGGTATACCTTGAGTGTTGCAAAACCGTGTGTTATCACTGTGTGGGCATAGTAATTAACGAGTTGCAGTAGTCGCAACCGTATGTGGGCAGTGCTATTTTATGTTGTTTTGCATGCCATCCATTATATGTGTGACCTATGTAACCTTAGGGTTACTTTGTTTCTTTAAGTTGTGTTGAGAACTTGAGGATTCAGTGAGTTAATTAGGGGTAATTAACTTGATAAGGGGGTGCACACTTGAAGTTGTTGAATGAGTGAGTGCTGTTATGGGAGAACAGTGTTGAACTTGAGCTTGTGGGAATACGTTTCCGGTGCAATTAATTGTCCGTGTGACAATTAATTGACCACTCTAGCTAATTATGTAATTAGCATTCTCATCATGAATTCACGTAGTGGGAGAGGATCTGTCAGAGTCTGTCAGTGATAGTGTTAACGTCAGTTGCTCGAGACTAACTGCCTTTCGGGGTTAGGGCAATTAGTGGCTCATGATAATTAGTGGAGTAATTAACGTCTGGAGTCTTGAGGACTCAGATGACTCGGTAAAGCGAGGTCATGGGGTTAGCATAATACGTTATATTAATCATATTCTGTCTGGTGACAGTGGATTAAGTTGCACTCATTGTTAATTAGTAATTAACTCCTCTTCCGTGAATTCACAGTGTTTGATGAGACCTGCTTAGGCAGTGCGGAGTGAGACGTATTTATGTATGATTAATTATCGGTCCTGGTGACAGTTAATTAATTGCTCGAGGTTAATTAGGGTAATTAGCACTCATTAGTAAGTAAAAGTAATTAATGATACACAGACTGTTGAGAAGCCACCCACTTGGGGTAGGCTTAGTTAACGTAACTCAATGGGGATGTAATTAGTGGTCCGTTTGACCTTAATTAAGAATTACTCACTGAATACTTGCAAGGAGTCAAGTGTGATGTAATTTAAGAGTTTGAGTTATTGTGACAAGAGGACTTGTGTTAACGTAGAGTACTATCATGTTGTTGTCTAGCGTGAGACACTTGTTTGTGATTAAAGTAGTACTTGTTGCTGACTGCTGTGATCAGTCAATTTCCATCATTATTCACATAATCAATGTTGTAATTGATTAAGGCAATTTCTTTTGGTTATCGTCTAGTGACGAGGGTAAAGTAACTTAGGGATGAGTGGAGCTGTGTCCCAGAATCCCACCTTGCCTGACTTTGTTCACTTTAGTTGTGATAGGGGGAGTCACTGTTAGACTACCCACCTGATTACGGGGGTCGCTCCTGTTGGGCGGGAGGACCTTAAGCTTGTGATTAGAGTAGCTGCCACTTAAGTCGTGTCACTATTGATTGCTTGCTTGTGTCATCAGTGGATAACTTGTGTTCAGTTCATGTTGTCAGCCCGAAGTGTCAGCAGGATGGAGCCTGCTGTCATTTCTCGAGGGGCTGTTGAATAGCTGTGTTGCAAATGCCACTGGATTGACATTAACGTAATTAAATCACTCGCTGTGGTGTAACTTAGTCTGTGATATTTTTCTTTGATTTGCAATATTGCGTCATCAGTGGGCACACCTGGGTTCAGGTTAGTTCAGTATGCAGCCACACAGCAAGGGTTGCTATTTAGCTGTTGGTTATGGTGCCACTGGATGGACATTAACGTAAAGATTAATTTGAGGAAGGGTGCTGGAGTTGCCAGTGAACCCATTAGTTATTGATGTCATTGAAAGGCTACTGATTTGATTGCATTGCAACCGCTATTGCAGGTGTAGACTGCACTGAGGCGTAGAACAGTTAGGAGGTTACTGGAGACGTGTTTCAGAACTCACTGTGTCATTTGTTGTAATTGTGATTATAGATCTGTTAGTCTTGCTTGCTTGTTGATTCCTCTGTGGGCACGCTTATGTTCGAGTTAGTTCATTATGCAGTCCGAGGGGCTGGTGTCTAGCTGTCATTGATAGTGTCACAGGAAGGACTTCGAGTAACGTCATTGACATTCTTTTGTTTTAATGTAGTAGTCTAGTCTCTTGTTATTAATAAATTGTTTATTGTACAGAAAACGGTCTTTGATGTCAACCTTCAACTATCCTGTGCCACACCCATGTTCTGATATATTGATATTGTTGTTTTGATCTTGATATGACGGCTGTGCTTTTGGGAATTCGAATTCCAATTCATAGCGCCACACAACAAATAAAATTTGATTGTGAGAACCCGTCGGTTACCCTTTATTGGTTTTAACGTCATGTTTAACTAGGAGGAACCAGCGGCCTATTGTGGACAGGTTTTCACCCCTGCTGGTGGAAGCCTGGCGGTTTGCTCCCGCTTCTCCTTTTTCTACTGGACTCATGCTTAACTGCCAAGAGCAGCCTTTAAACTTGTAGTCCACCTCCTAAGGGAGGTAGGCGTAGAGAAAAATCTCACAGCTGGCGCCCAACGTGGGGCTATGCAACTTGGGTTCGAGCCCATGCAGGGCAGTCTCATTGATTTTTAAAGTAACATAAAAGCTATCATTACAGAACAATGTGGACCAGGATGGTGAAGGTATGTTTTGTGCACGGTTGTCACACAGGTACACACACACACACACACACAGTAGGAAAGAGGTATTTCATGGTAAATATGGTGAAATCTGTCTGGCTTTTCGTGGCTGCTAGCTAGGGGACATTGACACACTCGTGAGTGAGTGGGGTCAGCTCAGCAGCAGGTGTCGTGGACACCAAGCCAGCGTGCAACAGTGGTTGCAGGGGTGCACTCAGGATATGCCTGAGGTGCAAGACACCACCTACCTGAGGGTAGACGAAGCTTCTAGAAGTGACCTCAAGCGTGAGAGGTCTCATTGGACGACAGTGTAGTGTCAAGGTGTCATAAGGATGTAGTTTGTTAGATACACCTTAGGATCTTAGTGGGAGGTCGCGCCACCAGCTAAGGATCCGAGTTGTCTTCTTAGAGAAAGGAGAGTAATTATCTGTAGTTAGNTTAACACTTTCACGTTCCACAGACGACACTCGCGTCACACATTTTTCTACTGAATAGGTTCAAAACGACGCCATCTGCGTCACTTAATATAAATATTTGTTAAAAATTTAAATTTTATCAGATCAATCTGGTAGTGGTTTTAAAATGAGCGCCTTTAAATTGCGCACAATTTAGCACCCATATGTCACTTGAGCAGGACATATATTTATCTCTTGAATGCACCTCAAGCGGCATTGGAAAAGAAATATTTCTATAAAATCCATTTCTTATCCGATCGACTTGGGGATAATTTAAGCATGTTTACCATTAAATTTTCGTTTTTTCTAATAGTCACATAGCCTATTATTGAAAACGGAGTTAGCTTGTATCTTCGTGGTAAACTATTGTAAAATGTTGACATGACCAGTGTAATCACGAAGTTTTTTTATGTTGCCGGTCACACGCATCCTTGTGTGACATTTTATACATATGTTCTTCTAGAACATTCTATTGCGAACATATTGGTATAAAATTAAGTACGTACATCGAAAATTGACGTCAGGACAGTGAAAAGAATAAGACTTTTCAAAAGGTGTTTCGCCTGTTTCGCCGATCTGCCGTCAGGTAGAGGTAATACTTCAGCCACTTTCCACACTCTTGCTGGTAGGTCGCGAACATGATCTACATTTATATGCATATGTCCGTGAAGGGAATTTTATTGCGGTCACAATGATACAAAAAAAAACCACGAATAAAAATTAGGGGGTTGGCAAACATAAAAACATCGTAACATTCATGCCCGGTTTGACGCTCACGGCTAACGAACGCCGCATTTTTCTTATTCAGTGTGGTTCTCATGTTGCATTTTGTGACAATTTATGTATATATTACTCTAGAGCATTCTCTCGCGAACACAATGATACCAAATTTAAATACATACCGCGAAAATTAAGCTCGCCACCCTGAAAAGATTATAAACTTTTTTTGCTGACGCGCCGTAGGCCCACCCGTCGGGACCACTTAGGGGATATTTGGGGCCTATTCACCGGGAACGTGAAAGTGTTAAGTTTATATGCCTACAGGAGATGTACACGTAAAACAGCTCTAATCTGGCTGAAACGTCGATATATGCAATAAGACTGGATTACTCTCCATATAAATATCTTTCTGTATTCACGGGTACAAATAGTTAAATCATCAAGCGGGCTTAGTGTTATTTGGATATTAAAGAAGCATATGAAGATGACGGTTCAATACAAATGATAAAAATAACTGTGTTAAATCTATAGAATTTTGTATAGAGTCATGATTTAAGTTTATATTATAACGTCAAAATACTCCTAAATTGTATTTTCTTTTAAATACAACACTGAAAGAAAAAAACGGAAAGGGAATATTGCCAAAATCTTCAATTTTGGTTTTAATCACATGAGAGAAATGGGATGATAAACGTCAAAATATTGCTAAATTTCGATGATTTTTGATGAAACTTTTCTGATGAAACTTTGATTTTTGATGATTTTGATGAAGTTTTTTTCGATTTGTTTTTTTCGAATTTTGATGAAACTTTTCGTTTCATTTTTTATTAAACTTTTTTCGATTTTTTCTATTTTTGATGATTTTTTGATGAAACTTTTCTGATGAAACTTTGATTTTCGATGATTTTTGATGAAACTTTTTTCGGTTTTTGATAAAACTTTTCGTTTCATTTTTGATGAAACGATTTTCGATTTAACAAAATACAAGGTAACTTGCTAAAAATTATCGATCGGAGTGTAGAGCGGAGCTTCGTGTTAGTTAGATCATTAAAAGCATATGAATAACGTTCCCAATGCAATTGATGAAAATAACTGTGTTTTCAATAGAATTTAATATAGAGATCATGATTTTAAGTTTATATTACCTAAGGAGATGCACACGTAAAACAGCTCTACCCTCCCGCTAAAACGTCTATATATGCAATAAAAACTAAATTTCTCTCCTTATCAATATCTCACCCACTGTATTAACGAAGTACAAATAGATAAATCATCAATCGTGCTTTGTGGTAATTAGATCATTAAAGAAGCATATGAAAATGACGTTTCAATTCAAATGATAAAAATAACTGTTTCAATAGAATTTACAATGGAGATCATGATTTTAAGTTTATATTGCCTACAGGAGATGTACACGTAAAACAGCTCTAATCTGGCTGAAACGTCGATATATGCAATAAAGACTGGATTACTCTCCATATAAATATCTTACTGTATTCACGAGGTACAAATAGTTAAATCATCAAGCGGGCTTCGTTTTATTTGATAATTAAAGAAGCATATGAAGATGACGTTTCCAATACAAATGATAAAAATAACTTTGTTAAATCTATAGAATTTTGTATAGAGTTCATGATTTTAAGTTTATATATAAACGTCAAAATACTCCTAAATTGTATGTTTTTTTTAATACAACACTGAAAGAAAAAAAACGGGAAATATTGCCAAAATCTTCAATATTTGGTTTAAATCACATGAGAGAAAATGGGATGATAAACGTCAAAATATTGCTAAATTCGATGATTTTTTATGAAACTTTTTTCGATTTTTTCGATTTTCGATGATTTTTGATGAAACTTTTCTGATGAAACTTTGATTTTCGATGATTTTGATGAAATTTTTTCGTTTTTTTTCGAATTTTGATGAAACTTTTCGTTTCATTTTTATTAAACTTTTTTCGATTTTTTCTATTTTCGATGATTTTGATGAAACTTTTTTCGGTTTTTGATGAAACTTTTCGTTTCATTTTTGATGAAACGATTTTCGATTTAACAAAATACAAGGTAACTTGCTAAAAATTATCGAGCGGAGTGTAGAGCGGAGCTTCGTGTTAGTTAGATCATTAAAGCATATGAAAATGACGTTCCCAATGCAATTGATGAAAATAACTGTGTTTTCAATAGAATTTAATATAGAGATCATGATTTTAAGTTTATATTACCTAAAGGAGATGCACACGTAAAACAGCTCTAATCCGGCTAAAACGTCTATATATGCAATAAAAACTAAATTTCTCTCCTTATCAATATCTCACCCACTGTATTAACGAAGTACAAATAGATAAATCATCAATCGTGCTTTGTGGTAATTAGATCATTAAAGAAGCATATGAAAATGACGTTTCAATTCAAATGATAAAAATAACTGTTTCAATAGAATTTACAATGGAGATCATGATTTTAAGTTTATATTGCCTACAGGAGATGTACACGTAAAACAGCTCTAATCTGGCTGAAACGTCGATATATGCAATAAAGACTGGATTACTCTCCATATAAATATCTTACTGTATTCACGAGGTACAAATAGTTAAATCATCAAGCGGGCTTCGTTTTATTTGATAATTAAAGAAGCATATGAAGATGACGTTTCCAATACAAATGATAAAAATAACTTTGTTTAATCTATAGAATTTGTATAGAGTTCATGATTTTAAGTTTATATTATAACGTCAAAATACTCCTAAATTGTATGTTTTTTTAAATACAACACTGAAAGAAAAAAAACGGGAAATATTGCCAAATCTTCAATATTTGGTTTAAATCACATGAGAGAAAATGGGATGATAAACGTCAAAATATTGCTAAATTCGATGATTTTTTATGAAACTTTTTCGATTTTTTCGATTTTCGATGATTTTTGATGAAACTTTTCTGATGAAACTTTGATTTTCGATGATTTTTTATGAAACTTTTTTCGATTTTTTTTCGATTTTTGATGAAACTTTTCGTTTCATTTTTTTTTAAACTTTTTTCGATTTTTTCTATTTTCGATGATTTTTGATGAAACTTTTCTGATGAAACTTTGATTTTCGATGATTTTTGATGAAACTTTTTCGGTTTTGATGAAACTTTTCGTTTCATTTTTGATGAAACGATTTTTGATGAAACAATACAAGGTAACTTGCTAAAAATTATCGAGCGGAGTGTAGAGCGGAGCTTCGTGTTGTTATTTAGATCATTAAAAGCATATGAAAATGACGTTCCAATGCAATTGATGAAAATAACTGTGTTTTCAATAGAATTTAATATAGAGATCATGATTTTAAGTTTATATTACCTAAAGGAGATGCACACGTAAAACAGCTCTAATCCGGCTAAAACGTCTATATATGCAATAAAAACTGAATTTCTCTCCTTATCAATACTCCCCACTGTATTAACGAAGTACAAATAGATAAATCATCAATCGGCTTTGTGGTAATTAGATCATTAAAGAAGCATATGAAAATGACGTTTCAATACAAATGATAAAATAACTCTTTCAATAGAATTTACAATGGAGATCATGATTTTAAGTTTATATTGCCTACAGGAGATGTACACGTAAAACAGCTCTAATCTGGCTGAAACGTCGATATATGCAATAAAGACTGGATTACTCTCCATATAATATCTTACTGTATTCACGAGGTACAAATAGTTAAATCATCAAGCGGGCTTCGTTTTAATTGATAATTAAAGAAGCATATGAAGATGACGTTTCCAATACAAATGATAAAAATAACTTTGTTAAATCTATAGAATTTTGTATAGAGTTCATGATTTTAAGTTTATATTATAACGTCAAAATACTCCTAAATTGTATGTTTTTTTTAATACAACACTGAAAGAAAAAAACGGGAAATATTGCCAAAATCTTCAATATTTGGTTTAAATCACATGAGAGAAAATGGGATGATAAACGTCAAAATATTGCTAAATTCGATGATTTTTTATGAACTTTTTCGATTTTTTCGATTTTCGATGATTTTTGATGAAACTTTTCTGATGAAACTTTAATTTTCGATGATTTTGATGAAATTTTTTTCGTTTTTTTTTTTTTCGAATTTTGATGAAACTTTTCGTTTCATTTTTATTAAACTTTTTTCGATTATTTTATTTTCGATGATTTTTATGAAACTTTTTTCGTTTTGATGAAACTTTTCGTTTCATTTTTGATGAAACGATTTTCGATTAACAAAATACAAGGTAACTTGCTAAAAATTATCGAGCGGAGTGTAGAGCGGAGCTTCGTGTAGTTAGATCATTAAAAGCATATGAAAATGACGTTCCCAATGCAATTGATGAAATAACTGTGTTTTCAATAGAATTTAATATAGAGATCATGATTTTAAGTTTATATTACTAAAGGAGATGCACACGTAAAACAGCTCTAACCGGCTAAAACGTCTATAATGCAATAAAAACTGAATTCTCTCCTTATCAATATCTCACCCACTGTATTAACGAAGTACAAATAGATAAATCATCAATCGTGCTTTGTGGTAATTAGATCATTAAAGAAGCATATGAAAATGACGTTTCAATTCAAATGATAAAAATA
>WNGS01000019.1:0-10558 GCA_020271785.1 Procambarus virginalis
GCCTGGGAAAGAGATGTTGTGTCTGCCTGATTATATTGAGTTCTTTGGGGCTTACAGTCCCAAGTGGGCATTTGAAGGCATAGACGACATTGGTCTCTTTCAAAGCGTTCTGCTTTGTGTCTGGAGAGTTTCTCATGAGTAGTTGGCAGTTTTCTTGGTTTTATAGTATATCGTCAATTGTATCTTCTGATTTTTGTCTGTAGGGATAACGTTTCTATTAACAATATCTTTCAGGACCCTTTCCTCCGTTTTATGAGCTGTGGAGAAGAAGTTCCTGTAAAATAGTCTAATAGGGGGTATAGGTGTTGTGTTAGTTGTATCTTCAGAGGTTGCATGGCGTTTCACTTTCCTTCTTATGATGTCTTCAATGAAACCATTGGAGAAGCCGTTGTTGACTAGGACCTGCCTTACTCTACAGAGTTCTTCGTCGACTTGCTTCCATTCCGAGCTGTGGCTGAGAGCACGGTCGACATAAGCGTTAACAACACTCCTCTTGTACCTATCTGGGCAGTCACTGTTGGCATTTAGGCACATTCCTATGTTTGTTTCCTTAGTGTAGACTGCAGTGTGGAAACCTCCGCTCCTTTCCATGACTGTTACATCTAGAAAGGGTAGTTTCCATCCTTCTCCATCTCGTAAGTGAAACGCAACACGGAATTCTGCTCAAGTGCTTCCTTCAGCACTTGCAGATGTCTGACATCAGGTACCTGTGTAAAATGTCGTCAACATACCTGCAGTATATGGCCGGTTTTAAGTTCATATCGACTAAGACCTTTTGTTCGATGGTACCCATGTAGAAATTCGCAAACAGGACACCTAGGGGAGAACCCATGGCGACCCCATCTACTTGCTTATACATGTGCCCATCCGGGCTCAAGAAGGACAGCCGAATTGAAAGCAAAGGTTAACAGATTGATCTAAACTGTGTACGCTAAGAAATCCGGACTCCACCTGCCAAAGATTATTGGGGAATACAAACCTGGGTATGCGTATGGAAATGTCAAGACACACAAGCCTGGAAACCCACTTCGGCCAATCATCAGCCAAATACCCACACCCACGTACAGACTGGCAAAGCGACTCAACGGCTTGCTGACCCTTATGTCCCTGTGCCTTCAGCCTAAAGTCTCCAAAGGAATTTATTGTCTTCCTGCAGGGAATACAGGCCTCAGGGATAAGAGCCTCGTTGGACGTAGAATCACTGTTTACCAACGTACCTGTGGATGAAACAATTGGGATGATAGCGGGCAGAGTGTATCGTGATCCGGCCTGTACTCCTCTTGACATACCAGAAAACATTCTAAGGAAACTACTCCAAGCTTGTACTAAAGAGGCACCCTTCTTGAGCCCGGATGGGCACATGTCCCATGCCCTTGCGCCACCTATGCCTCCCATGCCCTTGCGCCACCTATGCCTCCCATGCCCTTGCGCCACCTATAGCTCTGTTGTTCAACAAATCCCTTGAGTGTCATACCTTCCCTGATATCCTTAAAACGCCAGTTCATAAAGGAGGTAATCCGGCAGACATAAACAATTATAGACCAATATCAAACCAATCCATACTATCAAAAATATTTGAAAAAATATCTACAAACAGCTCTACTCCTATCTCGTAAAATTCGACATTTTTAGCCCCTGTCAGTTTGGCTTCCGCTCCCAAAAGAGTACCAACGATGCAATTATTAGTCTCCTTGATATAATTTACTCAGCCCTTGACAAAAATGAGTTTCCGATTGGACTCTTCATTGACCTGAGAAAAGCCTTTGATACTGTTAATCACAATTACCTCTTACGTAAACTCCATCATTATGGAATCCGAGGCCATTCACTGGACTATATCCAATCCTATCTTAGTGAGAGACACAATGTGTAGCCATCAATAATATAACCTCTCCCACTCTACCAATAACTGTTTGAGTGCCACAGGCCGCATTTTGGATCTCTCCTATTTTATATACATCAATGATCTGCCTAATGTCTCTAACATTCTGAACCTATTTTGTTTGCTGATGATACTACCCTCATCTACTCTAACCCCAACCCACATACACTAAATAATGTTGTTAATAATGAACTAAAAAAAAGTCTACTTATGGATGTCAACCAACAAACTAATACTTAACATAGAAAAGACCTACTACATCTTATTTCGAAGCAAATCTACAAATGCAATTCAGCTTCAGATAGACAATGTAAACATTAGCAATAAAAATGATGGAAAGTTTCTCGGCCTATTCTTAGACAAGAGACTCAACTTCAGTACCCACATACAACACATAACTAAAAAAGTCTCTAAAACAGTTGGTATACTCTCCAAAATCTGATATTATGTACCTAACTCTGCTCTCATCTCTCTATATTATGCACTAATCTATCCCTATCTTAATTATGGTATCTGTGCATGGGGTTCAACCACTGCAAACCACCTCAAGTCCATCATCACCCAGCAAAAATCTGCTATCAGAATAATTACAAATTCTGCTTTCAGACAACACTCAGCCCCCTTGTTTAACTCTCTAAACATGCTAAACATAATCTCACTCCACAAACTCTCTTGTGTCAACTAAATTTACAAAACCATGTTCTTTAATGCAAATCCTGTTCTGAAACTCTCCCTCGACAGATGTAATAGGAGTCATTATCGCCAGCCCTACAGGCTGAAAACCATCATGAAGACCCCCATCCATCGCCAGATCTCTAGTATCAGCCACTGATACAGATAATGGCTCCAAAGAGCCTCCACATACAGGCTCACCATAGCCCGTGCTACTGGAACTTATTGTTCTGAGTAGCTAAATCTAAAACAACAACATTAATTATAGCATAGTAGAACTCTGTTTAGTGTTTGCAGGTTATTGTTGTGTGTGTGTGTAAACTAAAGTCTTTGAAAATGTAATAAGTTATTGCGAAACAAGTTCAAGCGTCGCGTCAGACTAGAAATAAAATGAATTTTGGTGAATTGATTATTCAATTACCATCGACAGTGAAAAGAACATAAGAAATATTGAGAAAATTCGTGTTAGAATTATTAATCTTACTTTTTCGGTCATATTTAATAATATATGTTTACAAGAAAGCCTGCTACCAAAATATACTAACATATATATATATATATATATATATATATATATATATATATATATATATATATATATATATAACTGAAAACTCACACCCCAGAAGTGGCTCGAACCCATACTGCCAGGAGCGACGCAACTGGTATGTACAGGGACGCCTTAATCCGCTTGACCATCACGACCGGACAAAAGGAAGTGATAGCCGAAGCTATTTGAACCACTTCCCCGCCGGCACTCGGATGGTAATCTTGGGCATAGCATTTTATCAAATCACCTCATTTTTTGGGGCAACACGTGAGGAACACAAATGCGAACAAGCCTGAATGGTCCCCAGGACTATATGCAACTGAAAACTCACACCCCAGAAGTGGCTCAAACCCATACTGCAAGGAGCGACGCAACTGGTATGTACAGGGTCGCCATAATCCGCTTGACCATCACGACCGGACAAAAGGAAGTGATAGCCGAAGCTTTTTGACCCACTTCCCCGCCGGCACTCGGATGGTAATCTTGGGCTATCACTTCCTTCAGGCTTTGTTCATTCATTCACTTTGACCATTCAGGCTTGTTCGCATATGTATATATATATATATATATATATAATATATATATATATATATATATATATATATATATATATATATATATATATATATATAATATATATATATATATATATATATATATGTCTCATTGAATATGACCGCATATTCAGTATTTACTATCTTCTGATTTAGGGCTTCTATCCCTCTAACTATTTTCTTAGCATCAGGGCTTAGCTGAAATAGGAGTTCTCCAAAACTCATTTTCGTAATTTCTGGGTGAAGAAAAGATGTGGATTACTATAGAATATATTACACTTATTTAAACAATTTGCACACGTTTCGAACCTCCATGGTTCATTCTCAAGTGAGGAAATGTCACAATGTGGTTTGATTATATACCCGCACTGGGTCAGGTGATAAGACAATAAAGGTGAAAACATAGGGGATACATAGGGGATAAATGGGGTGAAACATATGAACATAAGAATAGAGGTAACCGCAGAAGGCCTATTGGCCCATACGAGGCAGCTGGCATCTACATACAAAGATTAATCCAGTGTAATTGGCCTGTTATGTTGAACATTGTCTTCTGTGTTGGCATCGTTATGTTCTGGTCTTGTCCTTACTCTCATTGTTGGAAGAGTAAATAGTTCCGTGATTTGGGTGTTCATGGTAGGTTGTTCTGTTCTTATGTGAATTGCTTCAAGAATTTGTAATCTTCTTGCATCTTGGGTTCTGTCTATTATGCACGTATTCTTGTTCAACATTTCTCTTGTTAGGGTGATGTCATGGGCTTGTCTCATGTGATTCTAGGGGCACCGGATTGAAGATGGCATGTCAAACGCCTCGTCAGCTTGGTCGACGTCATACCTATGTACTTAGATTGAAGGTTACATCCTTCGTGGGGCAAGTGTACATGTATACAACGCTATATATATATATATATATATATATATATATATATAATATATATATTATATATATATATATATATATATATATATATGCAAACAAGCCTGAATGGTCCCCAGGACTAGATACAACTGAAAACTCACACCCCAGAAGTGACTCGAACCCATACTGCCAGGAGCAACGCAACTGGTATGTACTGGGACGCCTTAAACCGCTTGACCATCACGACCGGACATAAGGAAGTGATAGCCTGAGCTATATGAACCACTTCCCCGCCAGCACTTGGATGGTTATCTTGGGCATAGCATTTTATCAAATCACCTCATTTTTTGGGGCAACACGTGAGGAACACAAATGCGAACAAGCCTGAAAACTCTTGGGTGTGAGTTTTCATTCGCATATAGTCCTGGGGACCATCAGGCTTGTTCGCATATATATATATATATATATATATATATATATATATATATATATATATATATATATATATATATATATAAATATATATATATATATATGTCGTACCTAGTAGCCAGAACGCACTTCTCAGCCTACTATGCAAGGCCCGATTTGCCTAATAAGCCAAGTTTTCATGAACTAATTGTTTTTCGACTACCTAACCTACCTAACCTAACCTAACCTAACTTTTTCGGCTACCTAACCTAACCTAACATATGAAGATAGGTTAGGTTAGGTTAGGTAGGGTTGGGTAGGTTCGGTCATATATCTACGTTAATTTTAACTCCAATAAAAAGAATTGACCTCATACATAATGAAATGGGTAGGTTTATCATTTCATAAGAAAAAATTAGTGAAAATATATTAATTCAGGAAAACTTGGCTTATTAGGCAAATCGGGCCTTGCATAGTAGGCTGAGAAGTACGTTCTGGCTACTAGGTACGACATATATATATATATATATATATATATATATATATATATATATATATATATATATATATATATATATATATATATATAACATCGCCACATCATTGCTGGAGGCAGCTTCCAGGAAGGACAGAGCGCGTCTCCTAGCTGTGCAAGCGCCCCATGCCGGGGACTTCCTGTTGGCAGTCCCTAATTCCGCCTTAGGCTCCCGCCTGGAAGATCGGACCCTAAGTATTGGTGTTGCCCTGCGCCTTGCCGCCCGGTGTATTTGCGGCCATCTCCACCGAGCACCGGTGTATTTGCGGCCATGCACGGGCAGACCAATACGGCAGCCATGGTCTCATCTGTCGTAATACACAGGGAAAGATTGCCAGACACGAAGCAGTCAATGACATCATCAAGAGAAGTTTGGCTACAGCTGGGTGTCCAGCACAAAGGGAACCCCAGTTGTGCAGACCTGACATCAGCCAAAAGCGCCCAGATGGAGTCACCCTGCAGCCATGGAGGGAAGGTAAGCAGGTCGTGTGGGACTACACGTGTGCATCTACATTGGCCAATACCTATCTACCTTACAGCACATCTGAGGGAGGCGGAGCGGCCACCTTCAGGGAGACCCAGAAATCTATCAAGTACAGGAACCTAGAACGTTGTTACAGGTTCGTGCCGATAGGCTCTGAGACTCTGGGCGCCTGGGGTAAATGTGCACTCAAGTTCCTGAAGGAGGTGGGCGAGAAACTCATTGGGAAGACTAGAGACCCAAGAGCGGCCAGTTTCATGTTCCAGCGCCTGAGTGTCGCTGTTCAGAGGGGAAATGCGTGCTGTATCTTGGGTACGCACCCGACCCCTGAAGAGCTGGACGAGGTCTTCGAACACTGATTGGTATAATGTTATATAAGTGTGTGTTTTCTGTAAACTGTAGCATTGCAATAATATCAAATAAAAAAAAAACAATAGGTGTGGTAGGAGAGGAAAAGATTAAAGTATTCAGTGAGAATCCACAAGGTCTTCTCTGAACACCATTTATTTTCTTTTTCGAGGATGTGTGTCCCTTTAATCAAACCAGTGGTGGTACCCTATATATATATATATGTATATATATGCGAACAATGTATATATATGCGAACTCTAGGTTCCTCCGCCTACAGCCATTAAGAGAGGTAGGAATGTATATATATATAATATATATATATAATATATATATATATATATATATATATATATATATATATATATATATATATATATATATATATATATATATATGCACAGACTAGCCTATTACCACTAGCTGAAGTTGATAACTTTTTAGACACTCCACCCACCAGGGGACTCGAACACTGGCCAACGAGGTGGCAGTTGCACGCTGTATCCACTACACTATACTTCAAAGCCATTAAGAGAGGTAGGAATTATAGTGTATTTAACCAACCAGAACCCCATTCCTCTCCCAGGCAATGAGATAGTGTGAGACCTCTGGTGCTTTGCATCGAGCCCTGTTATGTGGGAGAACTCAGTGCCAAATGCTTAATGCACAGACTAGCCTATTACCACTAGCTGAAGTTGATAACTTTTTAGACACTCCACCCACCAGGGGACTCGAACACTGGCCAACGAGGTGGCAGTTGCACGCTGTATCCACTACACTATACTTCAAAGCCATTAAGAGAGGTAGGAATTATAGTGTATTTAACCAACCAGAACCCCATTCCTCTCCCAGGCAATGAGATAGTGTGAGACCTCTGGTGCTTTGCATCGAGCCCTGTTATGTGGGAGAACTCAGTGCCAAATGCTTAATGCACAGACTAGCCTATTACCACTAGCTGAAGTTGATAACTTTTTAGACACTCCACCCACCAGGGGACTCGAACACTGGCCAACGAGGTGGCAGTTGCACGCTGTATCCACTACACTATACTTCAAAGCCATTAAGAGAGGTAGGAATTATAGTGTATTTAACCAACCAGAACCCCATTCCTCTCCCAGGCAATGAGATAGTGTGAGACCTCTGGTGCTTTGCATCGAGCCCTGTTATGTGGGAGAACTCAGTGCCAAATGCTTAATGCACAGACTAGCCTATTACCACTAGCTGAAGTTGATAACTTTTTAGACACTCCACCCACCAGGGGACTCGAACACTGGCCAACGAGGTGGCAGTTGCACGCTGTATCCACTACACTATACTTCAAAGCCATTAAGAGAGGTAGGAATTATAGTGTATTTAACCAACCAGAACCCCATTCCTCTCCCAGGCAATGAGTTAGTGTGAGACCTCTGGTGCTTTGCATCGAGCCCTGTTATGTGGGAGAACTCAGTGCCAAATGCTTAATGCACAGACTAGCCTATTACCACTAGCTGAAGTTGATAACTTTTTAGACACTCCACCCACCAGGGGACTCGAACACTGGCCAACGAGGTGGCAGTTGCACGCTGTATCCACTACACTATACTTCAAAGCCATTAAGGGGTAGGAATTATAGTGTATTTAACCAACCAGAACCCCATTCCTCTCCCAGGCAATGAGATAGTGTGAGACCTCTGGTGCTTTGCATCGAGCCCTGTTATGTGGGAGAACTCAGTGCCAAATGCTTAATGCACAGACTAGCCTATTACCACTAGCTGAAGTTGATAACTTTTTAGACACTCCACCCACCAGGGGACTCGAACACTGGCCAACGAGGTGGCAGTTGCACGCTGTATCCACTACACTATACTTCAAAGCCATTAAGAGAGGTAGGAATTATAGTGTATTTAACCAACCAGAACCCCATTCCTCTCCCAGGCAATGAGATAGTGTGAGACCTCTGGTGCTTTGCATCGAGCCCTGTTATGTGGGAGAACTCAGTGCCAAATGCTTAATGCACAGACTAGCCTATTACCACTAGCTGAAGTTGATAACTTTTTAGACACTCCACCCACCAGGGGACTCGAACACTGGCCAACGAGGTGGCAGTTGCACGCTGTATCCACTACACTATACTTCAAAGCCATTAAGAGAGGTAGGAATTATAGTGTATTTAACCAACCAGAACCCCATTCCTCTCCCAGGCAATGAGATAGTGTGAGACCTCTGGTGCTTTGCATCGAGCCCTGTTATGTGGGAGAACTCAGTGCCAAATGCTTAATGCACAGACTAGCCTATTACCACTAGCTGAAGTTGATAACTTTTTAGACACTCCACCCACCAGGGGACTCGAACACTGGCCAACGAGGTGGCAGTTGCGCGCTGTATCCACTACACTATACTTCAAAGCCATTAAGAGAGGTAGGAATTATAGTGTATTTAACCAACCAGAACCCCATTCCTCTCCCAGGCAATGAGTTAGTGTGAGACCTCTGGTGCTTTGCATCGACCCCTGTTATGTGGGAGAACTCAGTGCCAAATGCTTAATGCACAGACTAGCCTATTACCACTAGCTGAAGTTGATAACTTTTTAGACACTCCACCCACCAGGGGACTCGAACACTGGCCAACGAGGTGGCAGTTGCACGCTGTATCCACTACACTATACTTCAAAGCCATAAGAGAGGTAGGAATTATAGTGTATTTAACCAACCAGAACCCCATTCCTCTCCCAGGCAATGAGATAGTGTGAGACCTCTGGTGCTTTGCATCGAGCCCTGTTATGTGGGAGAACTCAGTGCCAAATGCTTAATGCACAGACTAGCCTATTACCACTAGCTGAAGTTGATAACTTTTAGACACTCCACCCACCAGGGGACTCGAACACTGGCCAACGAGGTGGCAGTTGCACGCTGTATCCACTACACTATACTTCAAAGCCATTAAGAGAGGTAGGAATTATAGTGTATTTAACCAACCAGAACCCCATTCCTCTCCCAGGCAATGAGATAGTGTGAGACCTCTGGTGCTTTGCATCGAGCCCTGTTATGTGGGAGAACTCAGTGCCAAATGCTTAATGCACAGACTAGCCTATTACCACTAGCTGAAGTTGATAACTTTTTAGACACTCCACCCACCAGGGGACTCGAACACTGGCCAACGAGGTGGCAGTTGCACGCTGTATCCACTACACTATACTTCAAAGCCATTAAGAGAGGTAGGAATTATAGTGTATTTAACCAACCAGAACCCCATTCCTTCCCAGGCAATGAGATAGTGTGAGACCTCTGGTGCTTTGCATCGAGCCCTGTTATGTGGGAGAACTCAGTGCCAAATGCTTAATGCACAGACTAGCCTATTACCACTAGCTGAAGTTGATAACTTTTTAGACACTCCACCCACCAGGGGACTCGAACACTGGCCAACGAGGTGGCAGTTGCACGCTGTATCCACTACACTATACTTCAAAGCCATAAGAGAGGTAGGAATTATAGTGTATTTAACCAACCAGAACCCCATTCCTCTCCCAGGCAATGAGATAGTGTGAGACCTCTGGTGCTTTGCATCGAGCCCTGTTATGTGGGAGAACTCAGTGCCAAATGCTTAATGCACAGACTAGCCTATTACCACTAGCTGAAGTTGATAACTTTTTAGACACTCCACCACCAGGGGACTCGAACACTGGCCAACGAGGTGGCAGTTGCACGCTGTATCCACTACACTATACTTCAAAGCCATTAAGAGGTAGGAATTATAGTGTATTTAACCAACCAGAACCCCATTCCTCTCCCAGGCAATGAGATAGTGTGAGACCTCTGGTGCTTTGCATCGAGCCCTGTTATGTGGGAGAACTCAGTGCCAAATGCTTAATGCACAGACTAGCCTATTACCACTAGCTGAAGTTGATAACTTTTTAGACACTCCACCCACCAGGGGACTCGAACACTGGCCAACGAGGTGGCAGTTGCACGCTGTATCCACTACACTATACTTCAAAGCCATTAAGAGAGGTAGGAATTATAGTGTATTTAACCAACCAGAACCCCATTCCTCTCCCAGGCAATGAGATAGTGTGAGACCTCTGGTGCTTTGCATCGAGCCCTGTTATGTGGGAGAACTCAGTGCCAAATGCTTAATGCACAGACTAGCCTATTACCACTAGCTGAAGTTGATAACTTTTTAGACACTCCACCCACCAGGGGACTCGAACACTGGCCAACGAGGTGGCAGTTGCACGCTGTATCCACTACACTATACTTCAAAGCCATTAAGAGAGGTAGGAATTATAGTG
>WNGS01000019.1:35961-48713 GCA_020271785.1 Procambarus virginalis
ATATATATATATATATATTTTTTGAGGATATATAATATATATATATATATATATATATATATATATATATATATATGCGAACAAGCCTGAATGGTCCCAGGGACTATATGCGAATGAAAACTCACCCAGAAGTGACTCGAACCATACTCCCAGGAGCAACGCAACTGGTATGTACAAGACGCCTTAAACCCTGACCATCACGACCGGACATAATGAGGTGATAGCCGAAGCTATTTGAACCACCTCACCGCCTTTGGGGTGTGAGTTTCATTCGCATATAGTCCTGGGGACCATTCAGGCTTGTTCGCATTGTGTTCCTCACGTGTGCCCCAAAGAATGAGGTGATTTGGTAAAATGCTATGCCCAAGATAACATCCGAGTGCCGGCGGTGAGGTTGTTCAAATAGCTTCGGCTATCACCTCATTATTGTTCGGTCGTGATGGTCAAGTGGTTAAGGCGTCTTGTACATACCAGTTGCGTGCTCCTGGGAGTATGGGTTCGAGTCACTTCTGGGGTGTGAGTTTCATTTACATATATATATATGTTATTAAATATGACCGAAAAAGTAAGATTAATAATTCTAACACGAATTTTCTCAATTTTCCTTATGTTTGTTTTTACTGATGACGGTAAATGAAAAATCAATTCTCCAAAATTCATTCTTTATTTCTTAGTCTGACGCGACACTTGAGCGCGTTTCGTAAAACTTATTACATTTTCAAAGACTTTAGTTACACACACACAGAACAACTATAACTGAACAGAGTTTAAACAGTTTTTCTTTTTATACCTGCATTTGGGTGAGGTGATATGTACAATGGTTTGGGGTGAGGTGAGAACAAACACAGAACACGAAACAATGGGTATAAGCTAAAGGGAAGAATAGATCTGTAACTGCAGAAGGCCTATTGGCCTTCTGCAGTTACTATTGGCCCGTATTTCTTGATGTTTCTATATTGGAGCGGAGTCTTGAAGTGGGTAGAATATAGTTGTGCGTTAATTGGCTGTTGATTGCTGGTGTTGACTTCTTGATGTGTAGTGCCTCGCAGATGTCAAGCCGCCTGTTGTCGCTGTATCTATCAATGATTTCTGTGTTGTTTGTTAAGATTTCTCTGGTGATGGTTTGGTTGTGGGAAGAGATTATATGTTCCTTGATAGAGCCCTGTTGCTTATGCATCGTTAATCGCCTGGAAAGAGATGTTGTTGTCTTGCCTATATATTGAGTTCTTTGGGGCTTACAGTCCCCAAGTGGGCATTTGAAGGCATAGACGACATTGGTCTCTTTCAAAGCGTTCTGCTTTGTGTCTGGAGAGTTTCTCATGAGTAGGTTGGCAGTTTTCTTGGTTTTATAGTAAGTCGTCAATTGTATCTTCTGATTTTTGTCTGTAGGGATAACGTTTCTATTAACAATATCTTTCAGGACCCTTTCCTCCGTTTTATGAGCTGTGGAGAAGAAGTTCCTGTAAAATAGTCTAATAGGGGGTATAGGTGTTGTGTTAGTTGTATCTTCAGAGGTTGCATGGCGTTTCACTTTCCTTCTTATGATGTCTTATAGACATCATAGCTGAAGTTTATAACTTTTTAGACACTCCACCCACCAGGGGACTCGAACACTGGCCAACGAGGTGGCAGTTGCACGCTGTATCCACTACACTATACTTCAAAGCCATAAGAGAGGTAGGAATTCTGGTGTATTTAACCAACCAGAACCCCATTCCTCTCCCAGGCAATGAGATAGTGTGAGACCTCTGGTGCTTTGCATCGAGCCCTGTTATGTGGGAGAACTCAGTGCCAAATGCTTAATGCACAGACTAGCCTATTACCACTAGCTGAAGTTTATAACTTTTTAGACACTCCACCCACCAGGGGACTCGAACACTGGCCAACGAGGTGGCAGTTGCACGCTGTATCCACTACACTATACTTCAAAGCCATAAGAGAGGTAGGAATTCTGGTGTATTTAACCAACCAGAACCCATTCCTCTCCCAGGCAATGAGATAGTGTGAGACCTCTGGTGCTTTGCATCGAGCCCTGTTATGTGGGAGAACTCAGTGCCAAATGCTTAATGCACAGACTAGCCTATTACCACTAGCTGAAGTTTATAACTTTTTAGACACTCCACCCACCAGGGGACTCGAACACTGGCCAACGAGGTGGCAGTTGCACGCTGTATCCACTACACTATACTTCAAAGCCATAAGAGAGGTAGGAATTCTGGTGTATTTAACCAACCAGAACCCCATTCCTCTCCCAGGCAATGAGATAGTGTGAGACCTCTGGTGCTTTGCATCGAGCCCTGTTATGTGGGAGAACTCAGTGCCAAATGCTTAATGCACAGACTAGCCTATTACCACTAGCTGAAGTTGATAACTTTTTAGACACTCCACCCACCAGGGGACTCGAACACTGGCCAACGAGGTGGCAGTTGCACGCTGTATCCACTACACTATACTTCAAAGCCATAAGAGAGGTAGGAATTCTGGTGTATTTAACCAACCAGAACCCCATTCCTCTCCCAGGCAATGAGATAGTGTGAGACCTCTGGTGCTTTGCATCGAGCCCTGTTATGTGGGAGAACTCAGTGCCAAATGCTTAATGCACAGACTAGCCTATTACCACTAGCTGAAGTTGATAACTTTTTAGACACTCCACCCACCAGGGGACTCGAACACTGGCCAACGAGGTGGCAGTTGCACGCTGTATCCACTACACTATACTTCAAAGCCATAAGAGAGGTAGGAATTCTGGTGTATTTAACCAACCAGAACCCATTCCTCTCCCAGGCAATGAGATAGTGTGAGACCTCTGGTGCTTTGCATCGAGCCCTGTTATGTGGGAGAACTCAGTGCCAAATGCTTAATGCACAGACTAGCCTATTACCACTAGCTGAAGTTGATAACTTTTTAGACACTCCACCCACCAGGGGACTCGAACACTGGCCAACGAGGTGGCAGTTGCACGCTGTATCCACTACACTATACTTCAAAGCCATAAGAGAGGTAGGAATTCTGGTGTATTTAACCAACCAGAACCCCATTCCTCTCCCAGGCAATGAGATAGTGTGAGACCTCTGGTGCTTTGCATCGAGCCCTGTTATGTGGGAGAACTCAGTGCCAAATGCTTAATGCACAGACTAGCCTATTACCACTAGCTGAAGTTGATAACTTTTTAGACACTCCACCCACCAGGGGACTCGAACACTGGCCAACGAGGTGGCAGTTGCACGCTGTATCCACTACACTATACTTCAAAGCCATAAGAGAGGTAGGAATTCTGGTGTATTTAACCAACCAGAACCCCATTCCTCTCCCAGGCAATGAGATAGTGTGAGACCTCTGGTGCTTTGCATCGAGCCCTGTTATGTGGGAGAACTCAGTGCCAAATGCTTAATGCACAGACTAGCCTATTACCACTAGCTGAAGTTGATAACTTTTTAGACACTCCACCCACCAGGGGACTCGAACACTGGCCAACGAGGTGGCAGTTGCACGCTGTATCCACTACACTATACTTCAAAGCCATAAGAGAGGTAGGAATTCTGGTGTATTTAACCAACCAGAACCCCATTCCTCTCCCAGGCAATGAGATAGTGTGAGACCTCTGGTGCTTTGCATCGAGCCCTGTTATGTGGGAGAACTCAGTGCCAAATGCTTAATGCACAGACTAGCCTATTACCACTAGCTGAAGTTGATAACTTTTTAGACACTCCACCCACCAGGGGACTCGAACACTGGCCAACGAGGTGGCAGTTGCACGCTGTATCCACTACACTATACTTCAAAGCCATAAGAGAGGTAGGAATTCTGGTGTATTTAACCAACCAGAACCCCATTCCTCTCCCAGGCAATGAGATAGTGTGAGACCTCTGGTGCTTTGCATCGAGCCCTGTTATGTGGGAGAACTCAGTGCCAAATGCTTAATGCACAGACTAGCCTATTACCACTAGCTGAAGTTGATAACTTTTTAGACACTCCACCCACCAGGGGACTCGAACACTGGCCAACGAGGTGGCAGTTGCACGCTGTATCCACTACACTATACTTCAAAGCCATAAGAGAGGTAGGAATTCTGGTGTATTTAACCAACCAGAACCCCATTCCTCTCCCAGGCAATGAGATAGTGTGAGACCTCTGGTGCTTTGCATCGAGCCCTGTTATGTGGGAGAACTCAGTGCCAAATGCTTAATGCACAGACTAGCCTATTACCACTAGCTGAAGTTGATAACTTTTTAGACACTCCACCCACCAGGGGACTCGAACACTGGCCAACGAGGTGGCAGTTGCACGCTGTATCCACTACACTATACTTCAAAGCCATAAGAGAGGTAGGAATTCTGGTGTATTTAACCAACCAGAACCCCATTCCTCTCCCAGGCAATGAGATAGTGTGAGACCTCTGGTGCTTTGCATCGAGCCCTGTTATGTGGGAGAACTCAGTGCCAAATGCTTAATGCACAGACTAGCCTATTACCACTAGCTGAAGTTGATAACTTTTTAGACACTCCACCCACCAGGGGACTCGAACACTGGCCAACGAGGTGGCAGTTGCACGCTGTATCCACTACACTATACTTCAAAGCCATAAGAGAGGTAGGAATTCTGGTGTATTTAACCAACCAGAACCCCATTCCTCTCCCAGGCAATGAGATAGTGTGAGACCTCTGGTGCTTTGCATCGAGCCCTGTTATGTGGGAGAACTCAGTGCCAAATGCTTAATGCACAGACTAGCCTATTACCACTAGCTGAAGTTGATAACTTTTTAGACACTCCACCCACCAGGGGACTCGAACACTGGCCAACGAGGTGGCAGTTGCACGCTGTATCCACTACACTATACTTCAAAGCCATAAGAGAGGTAGGAATTCTGGTGTATTTAACCAACCAGAACCCCATTCCTCTCCCAGGCAATGAGATAGTGTGAGACCTCTGGTGCTTTGCATCGAGCCCTGTTATGTGGGAGAACTCAGTGCCAAATGCTTAATGCACAGACTAGCCTATTACCACTAGCTGAAGTTGATAACTTTTTAGACACTCCACCCACCAGGGGACTCGAACACTGGCCAACGAGGTGGCAGTTGCACGCTGTATCCACTACACTATACTTCAAAGCCATAAGAGAGGTAGGAATTCTGGTGTATTTAACCAACCAGAACTCCATTCCTCTCCCAGGCAATGAGATAGTGTGAGACCTCTGGTGCTTTGCATCGAGCCCTGTTATGTGGGAGAACTCAGTGCCAAATGCTTAATGCACAGACTAGCCTATTACCACTAGCTGAAGTTGATAACTTTTTAGACACTCCACCCACCAGGGGACTCGAACACTGGCCAACGAGGTGGCAGTTGCACGCTGTATCCACTACACTATACTTCAAAGCCATAAGAGAGGTAGGAATTCTGGTGTATTTAACCAACCAGAACTCCATCCTCTCCCAGGCAATGAGATAGTGTGAGACCTCTGGTGCTTTGCATCGAGCCCTGTTATGTGGGAGAACTCAGTGCCAAATGCTTAATGCACAGACTAGCCTATTACCACTAGCTGAAGTTTATAACTTTTTAGACACTCCACCCACCAGGGGACTCGAACACTGGCCAACGAGGTGGCAGTTGCACGCTGTATCCACTACACTATACTTCAAAGCCATAAGAGAGGTAGGAATTCTGGTGTATTTAACCAACCAGAACTCCAATCCTCTCCCAGGCAATGAGATAGTGTGAGACCTCTGGTGCTTTGCATCGAGCCCTGTTATGTGGGAGAACTCAGTGCCAAATGCTTAATGCACAGACTAGCCTATTACCACTAGCTGAAGTTTATAACTTTTTAGACACTCCACCCACCAGGGGACTCGAACACTGGCAACGAGGTGGCAGATGCACGCTGTATCCACTACACTATACTTCAAAGCCATAAGAGAGGTAGGAATTCTGGTGTATTTACAAACCAACCAGACCCCATTCCTCTCCCAGGCAATGAGATAGTGTGAGACCTCTGGTGCTTTGCATCGAGCCCTGTTATGTGGAGAGAAACTCAGTGCCAAATGCTTAATGCACAGACTAGCCTATTACCACTAGCTGAAGTTGATAACTTTTTAGACACTCCACCCACCAAGGGACTCGAACACTGGCCAACGAGGTGGCAGTTGCACGCTGTATCCACTACACTATACTTCAAGGCCATAAGAGAGGTAGGAATTCTGGTGTTTTTAACCAACCAGAACCCTATTCCTCTCCCAGGCAATGAGATAGTGTAAGACCTCTGGTGCTTTGCATCGAGCCCTGTTATGTGGGAGAACTCAGTGCCAAATGCTTAAGGATGCTGAGAGCACAAACTTGATAGTGGTGCTTCGGAAGGATGCTGACTCGCAGGCCGTTGTGAAGTCGGGTTCTGCGCGGCGGCGTTCTGTATCTTATTATCTTGTGCCACCGCTTAATTCGTTGCGTTTGCGTCGCCCCTCTGCCAGAATGGCCTTCCACAGTCTCCGGCTGCCTGAGATGAGTGGCGGCGGTATCCTCGGTATCCTTCTATATGCAATCTGGAAGGATCTGTGTCCGATTCCGAGTGACCTGTACCCATTACTTTGTGCTTGTTTGATGCTAGTTGATGTGATGTTGTTTCTGTATATATATATATCCGTACGTTCAAGTATTTGTGCTGGGTTCAGTATGGTACTTGTTGTTAGGTACTATGTATTATGCCTGTTGTTTTGTGCTGTGGTGGTACTTCGGTGCCCTTTGTTTTATTGTAATTTCTTGTATTGTATTTATGTAGCATACCTTTTCATGTAAATACAAAAAATAATAAATGTAACATAGTGGCGGTCTTGGTGTGTGCTTTGTAATAGCGTCAGAATCTCCTTCCTCCCCCCACCTCCAGAGTCAAGGAGAAAACTTTTGTAGACTACTAATTAAACTAAATAAACTACTAATAAAACTAAAAACACACAAGCCAGTATGTAATCAATACACATTAGGCTTATAATATGGTTCCCCCCCCCATGGTTGAATTATTGACCCCACCCAGGATGTTGTTGTTGTTGTTGTTGAGTTAGGGGCGACGATCGTGGGATCGGATTCGCCCCGGCGTACCCGGTAAGGCTGAATCGCGAAGCCAGGAAAGGCGAAGCGCCAAACCAAAACGCGAAAGGAGAGACGCCAAGCACTAGAAACTAAGACGCCACACGGCAACGAAACGCACAAAGGGAGAGGCACAAGCACAAATTAAAAACAGGGAAAACAAGCAGCCAGAGAGGCACACAGCATTTCACAGAGCAAACACACAGAAAATCAGGGTACATACTTGCCTGGAAACCGGGCCCGCGGGAACCGTACATTGAATGCTTCCCAGAGCACCCACCGCCAAGGGTCGCGACCACCCACCGGGGACTCCATAACATTTGGAACCGGGGCAACAAACACCCACAAGCAGGGGACCCAAATGGAAGTACCCACGAGGTGAGTAGTCGCCACACGGCTCGACAGGAAGGGAACCTGCCCCCACGAAAGTTCTCTGGCTCGTCAGACAGCTGTAACTCAGCAATCTCCGTCCAGTGACCCAGCGGCATCACCGACGCCGGCAACACGTCCCCCAGGTCCCCAACACGTACCCTCACAAGGAGGGGGCCGGACATAGGACACCACCACCGGGGCACCAGCGGCCACGGGCACACCACCAGACGTCTGCAGGGAACCAGGGCGGCGCGCATCCTTCCTTAATGTCACAACCAGGCCACGCCCAGCACCAGCAACCACACCATCCCTGGGAGTGGGAGCCACCACCTCCCACTGCGGAGAGTCCCCAGGCGGAGAAGGAACGGAAGGCACCCCCGAGACTCGGGCACCAGCATCAGCAGGCACATGAACCTCCGCCACCACCAACCGTGGAGACAGCGACACATCCGGTTCCACACCATCAACTCCCAAGGACCCACAGTCACCGAATTCCCCAACATCGGCCCAGGCAGATGACGAACGCCTGGAACGCTTGGGCTCCGGCCGGAGATCGTCAGAGCCGGAAGCGGACCCAGAAAAACGGGTCCCATCAGCCGGACGAACTGACGCCCGACGCAGAACGGCAGCAGCCTCTACCACAGGGGGAACTGGCCCACACACAGCAGGAGGCTCTGCAGCCACCCCAGCACCCAGCACATCCGGGACCCGAGGCGAGAACACAGGGCCAGGCGCAGCAGCCGAAGACGAGGGAGAAGACGGCAGCGCGTCACAACGCTCACCAGGAAGGCCTTCAGGAGCAGCGGAGACAGCGATAGGAGCACGTAGACCATCCGATGGCATTGCAAGATCCGGAGGAGAGTCTGCAACAACCGGAGGAGAGTCTGCAACAACCGGAGGAGCATCTGGCAATGTATGGGGAGCCGCATCTGCTAACTGAACGCTCACCTTCTCATCCCCTGAGACCTCCTCCAGAGGGAGCGGCGGGAAATCCTCATCCCGGAACAAGTTGACCGGCTCTGTTGTGATCGCGGACAGAAGTGGTGCCCTGACGTATGTCAGTGTACACGGTGGGCCCCTGGAGTTCCCTGCAGATCTTCTTCGGCGCTTCTTGGGGTATGGTGCGGTCATCAGAGTGAGGGTGAACACGCTGTCCTCGGGGAAGTATGCTGGGAAGCAGACGAACATCCGTACCTTAGGTATGCGCCTGCGATCGGATATCCCGTCTTCTGTCCGGCTGCTGGGGTATTACGTTCGGGTGTACTATGCCCGGCAGCCCCGTACCTGTTTCCGATGTGGCCAGTTAGGGCATCAGGCTGCCGGGTGCTCTGCGGCCCCTGCTGCACCTGTCAACTTGTTCCGTGAAGAGGATTTCCCGCCGCTCCCTCAGGGCGTGGATTCCGGAGATGAGGTGGGGCAGGTCTCGTTCGCTGCTGTGGCTTCCCCAGCGTCACCCGAAGTTTCCCTGGTTGTCGCAGACCCTCCTCCAGGTGTTGCGGTGTCGTCGGATGTTCCTCCTGACCATGTCTCGGGCCCTGCATCTCCCGTGGACCTTCCTGGTGCTCTCTGTGAGGCGTCAACGTCTGCTCCATCGTCTTCGGCTGCTGACCCTGGCCCTGCATCCTCACCTCGGGTCCCTACTGTGCTAGGTGCTGTGGTGGCTGCGGAGCCTCCTGTTGTGTGTCGTCCGGTTCCTCCTGTGGTAGAGGCTGCTGCCGTTCTGCATCGGGCGTCGGTTCGTGCGGCTTGTGGTGCCGGTACTTCTGGATTCTGCTTCCGGCTCTGACGAACTCCGGCCGGGGCCCAAACGTTCCAGGCGTTCGTCTACTGCCTGGGCTGATGTTGAGGAATTCGGTGACTGTGGGTCTTCTGGTGTTGACGGCGTGGCTCCAGGTGGATCGTTGTCTCCACGGTTGGTGGTGGCGGAGGTACATGTGCCTGCTGGGGCTGGTGCCTGTGTCTCGGGTGTGCCTCCTGTTCCTTCCCCGCCCGGGGGCTTTCCGCAGTGGGGTGTGGTGGCTTCCGGTGCCGGGTGGTGGTGTGGATGCTGGTGCTGGGCGTGGCCTGGTGATGACTTTGAGAAAGGATGCGTCCCTGCAGTCGTCTGGTGGTGAGCCCATGGCTGCTGTTGCCCCTGTGGTGGTGCCCTCTGTTGAGCCCTCTGTGTGTGCAACGGTGTGGCAGTCTCAGCGACCCTCGTCTGCTTCTCCAGTGTCGTCTGCTTCTTCGAAGGGCGTGGCTGGCGCTCCCCGGCCTCGTTATGCGAAGTGCGTCAGTGACCTCGGGCGTTGGCCGATGCCGCCCGATATAGTTGTTCCCGAGTTTATGATACCCCAGTGGATGAGGGGGGGTCAAAAGCCCTACCGATCATGAAGATCTAGTCTGGGAAGCTTACAAGGCGAAATATCCTCCTGTTTCCTTCCTGGAGAAGTACGTTTCTCCCGATGTTCCTCGCAAATGATTTCTGTATATTCTGTGTTTCCTGTTGTGTGCTTGGTTGGGGGTGCAGGTGAGTGTGTGTGTGGGTGGGTGGGTGGGTGGTTTTATTTCCCGGTTCTGCGTGCTCCGGTGTGTGTTTCTTGGTTTTCTGTGTATGGCTGGTGGGTGGGTGTGCGGTTCCTGTGCGTTTGTCTGTTCGGTTGTGGATGTCGCATGCGCTTGTTTATGCAATATTGTGTGCCCTTCAGGCTGTTGGCGAGTGGTTTTTTGTTCGGTTTTGCCATTTGTTTTGCCTTCCGTTTGTTATGGCGTGCTTTACCTGTTTTCTGTGTTTGTTATTTATGTTTGTTTGGTATGTATTGTGATTGTACTGTTATGTTACCTGTTATGCCTTTGTTTGTTTTGTTTTATGTAGGCTTTGTTTTGTGATGTTACTGTGATTGCTTGTTTGCTAATGTATTATGCTTTGTGCCTTCTTGTATGCTTATAATTTTTTTTATGCATATATCGTGTTTGTGGTTTGTTGGGAAGTGCTGTCGGCCCTTCTGGCGGTGGTCTATTGTTCTATTTGTTCTATTCTGTATTCTGTGTTGTTTTATTGTATTTAAATTGCATAATTTGCATGTAAAAATAAAAAAAATAAACAAAAGTTCCACCTCTAAGCACGCCGTGCAACCCACAAGAAATTAATAGCTATAGCCTAGCCTATTATTCAAGGATTTTTTGAATATTTCAGGTACTGAATGCTATTTATTGAGAACAAATTCTATATTATTACAATTGAATTTAATATCAATAATTAAATTATATCAATGATTTATTTACTCACTTAATTTGGAGTCAAAACCCAACGTTGTGACCCGAAACCTGGGGAAAACTCAACCCATCCTCGACTCAAGTCCATTACATTCAGCGGTCAACCCCACAGACGCATTCATAAATTTTAACATGCTGTTCATTCAAAACGGGAATTTTTCTCAAGTATAAATTAATATTATAATATATTAGCATATGTGTATAAATAGGCATAGGTTAGGTTAGGTTAGGTGTTTAGGTTCTGTTGGCGATTATTTGTATGTGTAGTACGTGGGTGAAGCATTTACAGCGTTGTGGTTCGAACAAAATTCGTCAGTGAAGCACTTGTTCCGGATATGTTCGAACGTCAGCAGTTGTGAGTCGTGTGTAAACCGCTTTTCATTCATAAACAGGGGGTTGGCGGGTGCATGGAATCACTTTTGGATCTTGTTGGAGGACGGGCTGGGAAAACTAGTTCAACCCGTCCTCAGACCAAGTCCATTCCATCCAGTGGTCGACCCCTAAAACGCATTCATAAATTTTAACATGCTGTTCATTCAAAACAGGAATTTTCTCAAATGTAAATTAATAATAATTTATATTACCATATTGTACACATTTAGGCACTGATTAGGTTAGGTTATGTGTTTAGGATCTGTTGGCGATTATTTTTATTTGTAGTACGTGGGTGAAGCATTTACAGCGTTGTGGTTCGAACAAAATTCGTCAGTGAAGCACTTGTTCCGGAAGTGTTCGAACGTGATCTATTGGCAGTCGTGTGTAAACCGTTTTTTCATTCATAAACAGGGGGTTTGGCGGGTGCATGAAATCACTTTTGTTCCTTATTTAGACAACCCGTCCTCAGACAAGTCCATTCCATCCAGTGAACGACCCCACAGACGCATTCATAAACTTTTCCATGCCGTTCAGTCAAAACAGGAATTTTCTCAAATATAAATTAATATTATAATATATTAGCATATTGTGCATATATAGCCATAGGTTAGGTTAGGTTAGGTGTTTAGGTTCTGTTGGCGATTATTTCTATTTGTAGTACCTAAGTGAAGCATTTACAGCGTTGTGGTTCGAACAAATTTGTCAGTGAAGCACTTGTTCCGGAAGTGTTTGAAAGTCAACAGTTGTGAGTCGTGTGTAAACCGTTTTTCATTCATAAACAGGAGGTTTGGCGGGCGGATGGAATCACGTTTGGGTCTTTGTTTGGAGGACGGGCTGAGTTCGAACAAATTTCGTCAGCGAAGCACTTGTTTCGGAAGTGTTCGAAGGTCATCAGTTGTGTGTAAACCGTTTATCATTCATAAACAGGGGGTTTGGCACGTGCATGGAATTGACTTTTGAGTCTTTGTTTGGAGGACGGGCTGAATGGTGACACAGGCAAATGAAATGACGTCAATTCACGTTATATCAAACCGTCACAACTATCCTTGTTAAATAGGTTCCGGGGGCTGTGGTCGACATCTGCTAACCGATCCTATTCTCGTTAATTGGGAGAGAACAATATATTGTGGCTGGGTCTGGAGCATGTGGCGTCCGGCTCTATTTTAGTGTAATTTGCAGCACTGTTTATTGTCTATGTTACACCGTAGCACTTCTTGATTTGTTTAGTCTCTGGAACATCACTGGTTAATCCTAAAGTGGAATTATAGTTAATAGTTGCGGAGGATAAGATCTAACACTGTGGGGGCCCATCACCGTGGGTAGCAACCAGCGTGGCGGGTGATTGATCCTTCAAGTTAATGGCCACTTCCCCATCTACTTTATTAACTCATGTTACTAAAGCATGGTGTGACGATAATCTCTTATCAGAGATTTAGCCTGCTATTTCTGCGAATCACTCCTGTCCTCATCAATATACAAGATACGTTTTGTAGTGGCTAAATGTATATGATAGCCACACGTACCAGCAACTCCCTCCTCCCCCCACTCCAGCACCTGGTCGACGCGCCGAACCGTTCCACTGCCTAACTAGCGACTTGCGACCATTCCAGCTTCCTCATTGGCCGCCAACCAACACTCCACTCCGGCTCCCCGCCAATCACAAGACCTCACCAGTTATT
>WNGS01000019.1:57804-68117 GCA_020271785.1 Procambarus virginalis
CACAGGGGACTCGAACACTGGCCAACGACTAGGTGGCAGTTGCACGCTGTATCCACTACACTATACTTCAAAGCCATAAGAGAGGTAGGAATTCTGGTGTATTTAACCAACCAGAACCCATTCCTCTCCAGGCAATGAGATAGTGTGAGACCTCTGGTGCTTTGCATCGAGCCCTGTTGTGGGAGAACTCAGTGCCAAATGCTTAATGCACAGACTAGCCTATTACCACTAGCTGAAGTTGATAACTTTTTAGACACTCCACCCACCAGGGACTCGAACACTGGCCAACGAGGTGGCAGGGTGGCAGTGCACGCTGTATCCACTACACTATACTTCAAAGCCATAAGAGAGGTAGGAATTCTGGTGTATTTAACCAACCACAACACTATTCCACTCCCAGGCAATGAGATAGTGTGAGACCTCTGGTGCTTTGCATCGAGCCCTGTTATGTGGGAGAACTCAGTGCCAAATGCTTAATGCACAGACTAGCCTATTACCACTAGCTGAAGTTGATAACTTTTTAGACACTCCACCCACCAGGGGACTCGAACACTGGCCAACGAAGGTGGCAGTTGCACGCTGTATCCACTACACTATACTTCAAAGCCATAAGAGAGGTAGGAATTCTGGTGTATTTAACCAACCAGAACCCCATTCCTCTCCCAGGCAATGAGATAGTGTGAGACCTCTGGTGCTTTGCATCGAGCCCTGTTATGTGGGAGAACTCAGTGCCAAATGCTTAATGCACAGACTAGCCTATTACCACTAGCTGAAGTTGATAACTTTTTAGACACTCCACCCACCAGGGGACTCGAACACTGGCCAACGAGGTGGCAGTTGCACGCTGTATCCACTACACTATACTTCAAAGCCATAAGAGAGGTAGGAATTCTGGTGTTTTTAACCAACCAGAACCCCTCCTCTCCCAGGCAATGAGATAGTGTGAGACCTCTGGTGCTTTGAATCGAGCCTGTTATGTGGGAGAACTCAGTGCCAAATGCTTAATGCACAGACTAGCCTATTACCACTAGCTGAAGTTGATAACTTTTTAGACACTCCACCCACCAGGGGACTCGAACACTGGCCAACGAGGTGGCAGTTGCACGCTGTATCCACTACACTATACTTCAAAGCCATAAGAGAGGTAGGAATTCTGGTGTATTTAACCAACCAGAACCCCATTCCTCTCCCAGGCAATGAGATAGTGAGACCTCTGGTGCTTTGCATCGAGCCCTGTTATGTGGGAGAACTCAGTGTCAAATGCTTAATGCACAGACTAGCCTATTACCACTAGCTGAAGTTGATAACTTTTTAGACACTCCACCCACCAGGGGACTCGAACACTGGCCAACGAGGTGGCAGTTGCACGCTGTATCCACTACACTATACTTCAAAGCCATAAGAGAGGTAGGAATTCTGGTGTATTTAACCAACCAGAACCCCATTCCTCCCAGGCAATGAGATAGTGTGAGACCTCTGGTGCTTTGCATCGAGCCCTGTTATGTGGGAGAACTCAGTGCCAAATGCTTAATGCACAGACTAGCCTATTACCACTAGCTGAAGTTGATAACTTTTTAGACACTCCACCCACCAGGGGACTCGAACACTGGCCAACGAGGTGGCAGTTGCACGCTGTATCCACTACACTATACTTCAAAGCCATAAGAGAGGTAGGAATTCTGGTGTATTTAACCAACCAGAACCCATTCCTCTCCCAGGCAATGAGATAGTGTGAGACCTCTGGTGCTTTGCATCGAGCCCTGTTATGTGGGAGAACTCAGTGCCAAATGCTTAATGCACAGACTAGCCTATTACCACTAGCTGAAGTTGATAACTTTTTAGACACTCCACCCACCAGGGGACTCGAACACTGGCCAACGAGGTGGCAGTTGCACGCTGTATCCACTACACTATACTTCAAAGCCATAAGAGAGGTAGGAATTCTGGTGTATTTAACCAACCAGAACCCCATTCCTCTCCCAGGCAATGAGATAGTGTGAGACCTCTGGTGCTTTGCATCGAGCCCTGTTATGTGGGAGAACTCAGTGCCAAATGCTTAATGCACAGACTAGCCTATTACCACTAGCTGAAGTTGATAACTTTTTAGACACTCCACCCACCAGGGGACTCGAACACTGGCCAACGAGGTGGCAGTTGCACGCTGTATCCACTACACTATACTTCAAAGCCATAAGAGAGGTAGGAATTCTGGTGTATTTAACCAACCAGAACCCCATTCCTCTCCCAGGCAATGAGATAGTGTGAGACCTCTGGTGCTTTGCATCGAGCCCTGTTATGTGGGAGAACTCAGTGCCAAATGCTTAATGCACAGACTAGCCTATTACCACTAGCTGAAGTTGATAACTTTTAGACACTCCACCCACCAGGGGACTCGAACACTGGCCAACGAGGTGGCAGTTGCACGCTGTATCCACTACACTATACTTCAAAGCCATAAGAGAGGTAGGAATTCTGGTGTATTTAACCAACCAGAACCCATTCCTCTCCCAGGCAATGAGATAGTGTGAGACCTCTGGTGCTTTGCATCGAGCCCTGTTATGTGGGAGAACTCAGTGCCAAATGCTTAATGCACAGACTAGCCTATTACCACTAGCTGAAGTTGATAACTTTTTAGACACTCCACCCACCAGGGGACTCGAACACTGGCCAACGAGGTGGCAGTTGCACGCTGTATCCACTACACTATACTTCAAAGCCATAAGAGAGGTAGGAATTCTGGTGTATTTAACCAACCAGAACCCCATTCCTCTCCCAGGCAATGAGATAGTGTGAGACCTCTGGTGCTTTGCATCGAGCCCTGTTATGTGGGAGAACTCAGTGCCAAATGCTTAATGCACAGACTAGCCTATTACCACTAGCTGAAGTTGATAACTTTTTAGACACTCCACCCACCAGGGGACTCGAACACTGGCCAACGAGGTGGCAGTTGCACGCTGTATCCACTACACTATACTTCAAAGCCATAAGAGAGGTAGGAATTCTGGTGTATTAACCAACCAGAACCCCATTCCTCTCCAGGCAATGAGATAGTGTGAGACCTCTGGTGCTTTGCATCGAGCCCTGTTATGTGGGAGAACTCAGTGCCAAATGCTTAATGCACAGACTAGCCTATTACCACTAGCTGAAGTTGATAACTTTTAGACACTCCACCACCAGGGGACTCGAACACTGGCCAACGAGGTGGCAGTTGCACGCTGTATCCACTACACTATACTTCAAAGCCATAAGAGAGGTAGGAATTCTGGTGTATTTAACCAACCAGAACCCCATTCCTCTCCCAGGCAATGAGATAGTGTGAGACCTCTGGTGCTTTGCATCGAGCCCTGTTATGTGGGAGAACTCAGTGCCAAATGCTTAATGCACAGACTAGCCTATTACCACTAGCTGAAGTTGATAACTTTTTAGACACTCCACCCACCAGGGGACTCGAACACTGGCCAACGAGGTGGCAGTTGCACGCTGTATCCACTACACTATACTTCAAAGCCATAAGAGAGGTAGGAATTCTGGTGTATTTAACCAACCAGAACCCCATTCCTCTCCCAGGCAATGAGATAGTGTGAGACCTCTGGTGCTTTGCATCGAGCCCTGTTATGTGGGAGAACTCAGTGCCAAATGCTTAATTACAGACTAGCTATTACCACTAGCTGAAGTTGATAACTTTTTAGACACTCCACCCACCAGGGGACTCGAACACTGGCCAACGAGGTGGCAGTTGCACGCTGTATCCACTACAC
Source organism: Procambarus virginalis (assembly GCA_020271785.1). Taxonomy (NCBI): domain Eukaryota; kingdom Metazoa; phylum Arthropoda; class Malacostraca; order Decapoda; family Cambaridae; genus Procambarus; species Procambarus virginalis. The sequence continues at coordinate 61,563 of WNGS01000019.1, forward strand.
TATACTTCAAGGCCATAAGAGAGGTAGGAATTCTGGTGTTTTTAACCAACCAGAAACCCCTATTCCTCTCCCAGGCAATGAGATAGTGTGAGACCTCTGGTGCTTTGCATCGAGCCCTGTTATGTGGGAGAACTCAGTGCCAAATGCTTAAGGATGCTGAGAGCACAAATTGATAGTGGTGCTTCGGAAGGATGCTGACTCGCAGGCCGTTGTGAGTGGGTTCTGCGCGGCGGCGTTCTGTATCTTATTATCTTGTGCCACCGCTTAATTCGTTGCGTTTGCGTCGCCCCTCTGCCAGAATGGCCTTCCACAGTCTCCGGCTGCCTGAGAGAGTGGCGGGCGCGGTATCCTCGGTATCCTTCTATGCAATCTGGAAGGATCTGTGTCCGATTCGAGTGACCTGTACCCATTACTTTGTGCTTGTTTGATGCTAGTGATGTGATGTTGTTTCTGTATATATATATATCCGTACGTTCAAGTATTTGTGCTGGGTTCAGTATGGTACTTGTTGTTAGGTACTATGTATTATGCCTGTTGTTTTGTGCTGTGGTGGTACTTCGGTGCCCTTTGTTTTATTGTAATTTCTTTTATTGTATTTATGTAGCATACCTTTTCATGTAAATACAAAAAATAATAAATGTAACATAGTGGCGGTCTTGGTGTGTGCTTTGTAATAGCGTCAGAATCTCCTTCCTCCCCCCACCTCTCCAGAGTCAAGGAGAAAACTTTTGTAGACTACTAATTAAACTAAATAAACTACTAATAAAACTAAAAACACACAAGCCAGTATGTAATCAATACATTAGGCTTATAATATGGTTCCCCCCCCATGGTTGAATATTGACCCCACCCAGGATGTTGTTGTTGTTGTTGTTGAGTTAGGGGCGACGACGATCGTGGGATCGGATGCGCCCCGGCGTACCCGGTAAGGCGAAACGCGAGCCAGGAAAGGCGAAACGCCAAACCAAAACGTGAAACGAAGGACGCCAAGCACTAGAAACTAAGACGCCACACGGCATGGAAACGCACAAAGGGAGAGGCACAAGCACAAATTAAAAACAGGGAAAACAAGCAGCCAGAGAGGCACACAGCATTTCACAGAGCAAACACACAGAAAATCAGGGTACATACTTGCCTGGAAACCGGGCCCGCGGGAACCGTACATTGAATGCTTCCCAGAGCACCCACCGCCAAGGGTCGCGCACACCACCCACCGGGACTCCATAACATTTGGAACCGGGGCAACAAAACCCACAAGCAGGGGACCCAAATGGAAGTACCCACGAGGTGAGTAGTCGCCACACGGCTCGACAGGAAGGGAACTGCCCCCACGAAAGTTCTCTGGCTCGTCAGACAGCTGTAACTCAGCAATCTCCGTCCAGTGACCCAGCGGCATCACCGACGCCGGCAACACGTCCCCCAGGTCCCCAACACGTACCCTCACAAGGAGGGGGCCGGACATAGGACACCACCACCGGGGCACCAGCGGCCACGGGCACACCACCAGACGTCTGCAGGGAACCAGGGCGGCGCGCATCCTTCCTTAATGTCACAACCAGGCCACGCCCAGCACCAGCAACACACCATCCCTGGGAGTGGGAGCCACCACCTCCCACTGCGGAGAGTCCCCAGGCGGAGAAGGAACGGAAGGCACCCCCGAGACTCGGGCACCAGCATCAGCAGGCACATGAACCTCCGCCACCACCAACCGTGGAGACAGCGACACATCCGGTTCCACACCATCAACTCCCAAGGACCCACAGTCACCGAATTCCCAACATCGGCCCAGGCAGATGACGAACGCCTGGAACGCTTGGGCTCCGGCCGGAGATCGTCAGAGCCGGAAGCGGACCCAGAAAAACGGGTCCCATCAGCCGGACGAACTGACGCCCGACGCAGAACGGCAGCAGCCTCTACCACAGGGGGAACTGGCCCACACACAGCAGGAGGCTCTGCAGCCACCCCGCACCCAGCACATCCGGGACCCGAGGCGAGAACACAGGGCCAGGCGCAGCAGCCGAAGACGAGGGAGAAGACGGCAGCGCGTCACAACGCTCACCAGGAAGGCCTTCAGGAGCAGCGGAGACAGCGATAGGAGCACGTAGACCATCCGATGGCATTGCAAGATCCGGAGGAGAGTCTGCAACAACCGGAGGAGAGTCTGCACAACCGGAGGAGCATCTGGCAATGTATGGGGAGCCGCATCTGCTAACTGAACGCTCACCTTTCATCCCCTGAGACCTCCTCCAGAGGGAGCGGCGGGAAATCCTCATCCCGGAACAAGTTGACCGGCTCTGTTGTGATCGCGGACAGAAGTGGTGCCCTGACGTATGTCAGTGTACACGGTGGGCCCTGGAGTTCCCTGCAGATCTTCTTCGGCGCTTCTTCGGGAGGTATGGTGCGGTCATCAGAGTGAGGGTGAACACGCTGTCCTCGGGGAAGTATGCTGGGAAGCAGACGAACATCCGTACCTTAGGTATGCGCCTGCGATCGGATATCCGTCTTCTGTCCGGCTGCTGGGTTACTACGTTCGGGTGTACTATGCCCGGCAGCCCCGTACCTGTTTCCGATGTGGCCAGTTAGGGCATCAGGCTGCCGGGTGCTCTGCGGCCCCTGCTGCACCTGTCAACTTGTTCCGTGAAGAGGATTTCCCGCCGCTCCCTCAGGGCGTGGATTCCGGAGATGAGGTGGGGCAGGTCTCGTTCGCTGCTGTGGCTTCCCAGCGTCACCCGAAGTTTCCCTGGTTGTCGCAGACCCTCCTCCAGGTGTTGCGGTGTCGTCGGATGTTCCTCCTGACCATGTCTCGGGCCTGCATCTCCCGTGGACCTTCCTGGTGCTCTCTGTGAGGCGTCAACGTCTGCTCCATCGTCTTCGGCTGCTGACCCTGGCCCTGCATCCTCACCTCGGGTCCCTACTGTGCTGGTGCTGAGGTGGCTGCGGAGCCTCCTGTTGTGTGTGGTCCGGTTCCTCCTGTGGTAGAGGCTGCTGCCGTTCTGCATGGGCGTCGTTCGTCCGGCTTGGGTGCCGGCTTATGCTTCTGGATCTGCTTCCGGCTCTGACGAACTCCGGCCGGGGCCCAAACGTTCCAGGCGTTCGTCTACTGCCTGGGCTGATGTTGAGGAATTCGGTGACTGTGGGTCTTCTGGTGTTGACGGCGTGGCTCCAGATGGGTCGTTGTCTCCACGGTTGGTGGTGGCGGAGGTACATGTGCCTGCTGGGGCTGGTGCCTGTGTCTCGGGTGTGCCTCCTGTTCCTTCCCCGCCGGGGGCTCTCCGCAGTGGGGTGTGGTGGCTTCCGGTGCCGGGTGGTGGTGTGGATGCTGGTGCTGGCGTGGCCTGGTGATGACTTTGAGAAAGGATGCGTTCCTGCAGTCGTCTGGTGGTGAGCCCATGGCTGCTGTTGCCCCTGTGGTGGTGCCCTCTGTTGAGCCCTCTGTGTGTGCAACGGCGTGGCAGTCTCAGCGACCCTCGTCTGCTTCTCCAGTGTCGTCTGCTTCTTCGAAGGGCGTGGCTGGCGCTCCCCGGCCTCGTTATGCGAAGTGCGTCAGTGACCTCGGGCGTTGGCCGATGCCGCCCGATATAGTTGTTCCCGAGTTTATGATACCCCAGGGATGAGGGGGGGTCAAAAGCCTACCGATCATGAAGATCTAGTCTGGGAAGCTTACAAGGCGAAATATCCTCCTGTTTCCTTCCGGGAGAAGTACGTTTCTCCGATGTTCCTCGCAAATGATTTCTGTATATTCTGTGTTTCCTGTTGTGTGCTTGGTTGTGGGGTGCAGGTGAGGTGTGTGTGTGGGGGTGGGTTGGGTTTTATTTCCCGGTTCCTGCGTGCTCCGGTGTGTTGTTCTGGGTTTTCTGTGTATGGCTGGTGGGTGGGTGTGCGGTTCCTGCGTTGCGTTTGTGTGGTCGGTTGTGGATGTCGCATGCGCTTGTTTATGCAATATGTGTGCCCTTCAGGCTGTTGGCGAGTGTTTTTTGTTCGGTTTTGCCATTTGTTTTGCCTTCCGTTTGTTATGGCGTGCTTTACCTGTTTTCTGTGTTTGTTATTTATTGTTTGGTATGTATTGTGATTGTACTGTTATGTTCCCTGTTTGCCTTTGTTATCTGTTTTGTTTTATGTAGGCTTTGTTTTGTGATGTTACTGTGATTGCTTGTTTGCTAATGTATTATGCTTTGTGCCTTCTTGTATGCTTATAATTTTTTTTATGCATATATCGTGTTTGTGTTTGTTGGGAAGTGCTGTCGGCCCTTCTGGCGGTGGTCTATTGTTCTATTTGTTCTGTTCGTATTCTGTGTTGTTTTTATTGTATTTAATTGCATGCTTTGCATGTAAAAATAAAAAAAATAAAAAAAGTTCCACCTCTAAGCACGCCGTGCAACCCACAAGAAATTAATAGCTATAGCCTAGCCTATTATTCAAGATTTTTTGAAATTTCAGGTACTGAATGCTATTTATTGAGAACAAATTCTATATTATTACAATTGAATTTAATATCAATAATTAAATTATATCAATGATTATTTACTCACTTAATTTGGAGTCAAAACCCAACGTTGTGACCCGAAACCTGGGGAAAACTCAACCCATCCTCGACTCAAGTCCATTACATTCAGCGGTCAACCCCACAGACGCATTCATAATTTTAACATGCTGTTCATTCAAAACGGGAATTTTCTCAAGTATAAATTAATATTATAATATATTAGCATATTGTGTATAAATAGGCATAGGTTAGGTTAGGTTAGGGTTTAGGTTCTGTTGGCGATTATTTGTATGTGTAGTACGTGGGTGAAGCATTTACAGCGTTGTGGTTCGAACAAAATTCGTCAGTGAAGCACTTGTTCCGGATATGTTCGAACGTCAGCAGTTGTGAGTCGTGTGTAACCGCTTTTCATTCATAAACAGGGGGTTTGGCGGGTGCATGGAATCACTTTTGGATCTTTGTTTGGAGGACGGGCTGGGAAAACTAGTTCAACCCGTCCTCAGACCAAGTCCATTCCATCCAGTGGTCGACCCCTAAAACGCATTCATAAATTTTAACATGCTGTTCATTCAAAACAGGAATTTTCTCAAATGTAAATTAATAATAATTTATATTACCATATTGTACACATTTAGGCACTGATTAGGTTAGGTTATGTGTTTAGGATCTGTTGGCGATTATTTTTATTTGTAGTACGTGGGTGAAGCATTTACAGCGTTGTGTTCGAACAAAATTCGTCAGTGAAGCACTGTTCCGGAAGTGTTCGAACGTGATCTATTGGCAGTCGTGTGTAAACCGTTTTTCATTCATAAACAGGGGTTTGGCGGGTGCATGAAATCACTTTTGTTCCTTATTTAGACAACCGTCCTCAGACCAAGTCCATTCCATCCAGTGGTCGACCCCACAGACGCATTCATAAACTTTCCATGCCGTTCAGTCAAAACAGGAATTTTCTCAAATATAAATTAATATTATAATATATTAGCATATTGTGCATATATAGCCATAGGTTAGGTTAGGTTAGGTGTTTAGGTTCTGTTGGCGATTATTTCTATTTGTAGTACCTAAGTGAAGCATTTACAGCGTTGTGGTTCGAAAAAATTTGTCAGTGAAGCACTTGTTCCGGAAGTGTTTGAAAGTCAACAGTTGTGAGTCGTGTGTAAACCGTTTTTCATTCAATAACAGGAGGTTTGGCGGGCGGATGGAATCACGTTTGGGTCTTTGTTTGGAGGACGGGCTGAGTTCGAACAAATTTCGTCAGCGAAGCACTTGTTTCGGAAGTGTTCGAAGGTCATCAGTTGTGTGTAAACCGTTTATCATTCATAAACAGGGGGTTTGGCACGTGCATGGAATTGACTTTTGAGTCTTTGTTTGGAGGACGGGCTGAATGGTGACACAGGCAAATGAAATGACGTCAATCACGTTATATCAAACCGTCACAACTATCCTTGTTAAATAGGTTCCGGGGGCTGTGGTCGACATCTGCTAACCGATCCTATTCTCGTTATGGGAGAGAACATATATTGTGGCTGGGTCTGGAGCATGTGGCGTCCGGCTCTATTTTAGTGTAATTTGCAGCACTGTTTATTGTCTATGTTACACCGTAGCACTTCTTGATTTGTTTAGTCTGGAACATCACTGGTTAATCCTAAAGTGGAATTATAGTTAATAGTTGCGGAGGATAAGATCTAACACTGTGGGGGCCATCACCGTGGGTAGCAACCAGCGTGGCGGGTGATTGATCCTTCAAGTTAATGGCCACTTCCCCATCTACTTTATTAACTCATGTTACTAAAGCATGGTGTGACGATAATCTTTATCAGAGATTAGCCTGCTATTTCTGCGAATCACTCCTGTCCTCATCAATATACAAGATACGTTTTGTAGTGGCTAAACGTATATGATAGCCACATTACCAGCAACTCCCTCCTCCCCCCACTCCAGCACCTGGTCGACGCGCCGAACCCTTCCACTGCCTAACTAGCGACTTGCGACCATCCAGCTTCCCACTTGGCCGCCAACAACACACTCCACTCCGGCTCCCCGCCAATCACAAGACCTCACCAGTTATT
>WNGS01000019.1:78726-165128 GCA_020271785.1 Procambarus virginalis
TGCTCTAAATGCCACAGTAATACTGAGCTAAATAAAGTCCATCTTTGCTAACTGCCAACAAACTCACCCTTAACATTGACAAACTTTCTATATGCCTGTTTGGCATAAATCCTCTAATCAAATCAATCTCAAAATAAACAATACCCAATTTTGCAACAAATTAGATGCAAGTTCCTTGCGTTCTCATTGATCACAAGCTGAATTTCCAGGACACCTTCTAAATATATCAAAAAGTTTCAAAAACTGTTGGCATTCTTTCTAAGATCAATATTATGTACCCCCGACCTGCCCTGGTGACTCTCTATTACTCCCTCATCTATCCATATCTCAACTATGGTATTTTGTGCTTGGGGTTCTACTACCCAAAATCATTTACGTCCTCTAATTACTCAACACAAAGCTACTATTAGGACAATATCCAACTCTGGCCCCAGACATCACTCGGTACCCCTACTCAAATCTCTGAATATTGTAGATATTAAGTCACTGCACATTCTCTCATGTGTATCATCATTATAAAACGCTGAACTGTATGCCAATCCTGAACTCAAAAGCTTCATTGAAGGTTGTAACAGAACCCATGAGCACCACACCAAAATAATACAGTTTTGATATTCCAGAGTACGACTTAATCAAACTAGAATGCTCTACAAATCAAGGGACCTAGAATGTGGAATGACCTTCCAACCATGTTAAAGATTGTACCTCTCTCAACCAGTTTAACCAACCAAACCCCATTCCTCTCCCAGGCAATGAGATAGTGTGAGACCTTTGGTGCTTTGCATCGAGCCCTGTTATGTGGGAGAACTCAGTGCCAAATGCTTAATGCACAGACTAGCCTATTACCACTAGCTGAAGTTGATAACTTTTTAGACACTCCACCCACCAGGGACTCGAACACTGGCCAACGAGGTGGCAGTTGCACGCTGTATCCACTACACTATACTTCAAAGCCATAAGAGAGGTAGGAATTCTGGTGTATTTAACCAACCAGAACCCCATTCCTCTCCCAGGCAATGAGATAGTGTGAGACCTCTGGTGCTTTGCATCGAGCCCTGTTATGTGGGAGAACTCAGTGCCAAATGCTTAATGCACAGACTAGCCTATTACCACTAGCTGAAGTTGATAACTTTTTAGACACTCTACCCACCAGGGGACTCGAACACTGGCCAACGAGGTGGCAGTTGCACGCTGTATCCACTACACTATACTTCAAAGCCATAAGAGAGGTAGGAATTCTGGTGTATTTAACCAACCAGAACCCCATTCCTCTCCCAGGCAATGAGATAGTGTGAGACCTCTGGTGCTTTGCATCGAGCCCTGTTATGTGGGAGAACTCAGTGCCAAATGCTTAATGCACAGACTAGCCTATTACCACTAGCTGAAGTTGATAACTTTTTAGACACTCCACCCACCAGGGACTCGAACACTGGCCAACGAGGTGGCAGTTGCACGCTGTATCCACTACACTATACTTCAAAGCCATAAGAGAGGTAGGAATTCTGGTGTATTTAACCAACCAGAACCCCATTCCTCTCCCAGGCAATGAGATAGTGTGAGACCTCTGGTGCTTTGCATCGAGCCCTGTTATGTGGGAGAACTCAGTGCCAAATGCTTAATGCACAGACTAGCCTATTACCACTAGCTGAAGTTGATAACTTTTTAGACACTCCACCCACCAGGGGACTCGAACACTGGCCAACGAGGTGGCAGTTGCACGCTGTATCCACTACACTATACTTCAAAGCCGTAAGAGAGGTAGGAATTCTGGTGTATTTAACCAACCAGAACTCCATTCCTCTCCCAGGCAATGAGATAGTGTGAGACCTCTGGTGCTTTGCATCGAGCCCTGTTATGTGGGAGAACTCAGTGCCAAATGCTTAATGCACAGACTAGCCTATTACCACTAGCTGAAGTTTATAACTTTTTAGACACTCCACCCACCAGGGGACTCGAACACTGGCCAACGAGGTGGCAGTTGCACGCTGTATCCACTACACTATACTTCAAAGCCGTAAGAGAGGTAGGAATTCTGGTGTATTTAACCAACCAGAACTCCATTCCTCTCCCAGGCAATGAGATAGTGTGAGACCTCTGGTGCTTTGCATCGAGCCCTGTTATGTGGGAGAACTCAGTGCCAAATGCTTAATGCACAGACTAGCCTATTACCACTAGCTGAAGTTTATAACTTTTTAGACACTCCACCCACCAGGGGACTCGAACACTGGCCAACGAGGTGGCAGTTGCACGCTGTATCCACTACACTATACTTCAAAGCCGTAAGAGAGGTAGGAATTCTGGTGTATTTAACCAACCAGAACTCCATTCCTCTCCCAGGCAATGAGATAGTGTGAGACCTCTGGTGCTTTGCATCGAGCCCTGTTATGTGGGAGAACTCAGTGCCAAATGCTTAATGCACAGACTAGCCTATTACCACTAGCTGAAGTTTATAACTTTTTAGACACTCCACCCACCAGGGGACTCGAACACTGGCCAACGAGGTGGCAGTTGCACGCTGTATCCACTACACTATACTTCAAAGCCGTAAGAGAGGTAGGAATTCTGGTGTATTTAACCAACCAGAACTCCATTCCTCTCCCAGGCAATGAGATAGTGTGAGACCTCGGGTGCTTTGCATCGAGCCCTGTTATGTGGGAGAACTCAGTGCCAAATGCTTAATGCACAGACTAGCCTATTACCACTAGCTGAAGTTTATAACTTTTTAGACACTCCACCCACCAGGGGACTCGAACACTGGCCAACGAGGTGGCAGTTGCACGCTGTATCCACTACACTATACTTCAAAGCCGTAAGAGAGGTAGGAATTCTGGTGTATTTAACCAACCAGAACTCCATTCCTCTCCCAGGCAATGAGATAGTGTGAGACCTCGGGTGCTTTGCATCGAGCCCTGTTATGTGGAGAACTCAGTGCCAAATGCTTAATGCACAGACTAGCCTATTACCACTAGCTGAAGTTTATAACTTTTTAGACACTCCACCCACCAGGGGACTCGAACACTGGCCAACGAGGTGGCAGTTGCACGCTGTATCCACTACACTATACTTCAAAGCCGTAAGAGAGGTAAATAAGTTAGTTGGTTAAATACACCAGAATTCCTACCTCTCTTACGGCTTTGAAGTATAGTGTAGTGGATACAGCGTGCAACTGCCACCTCGTTGGCCAGTGTTCGAGTCCCCTGGTGGGTGGAGTGTCTAAAAAGTTATCAACTTCAGCTAGTGGTAATAGGCTAGTCTGTGCATTAAGCATTTGGCACTGAGTTCTCCCACATAACAGGGCTCGATGCAAAGCACCAGAGGTCTCACACTATCTCATTGCCTGGGAGAGGAATGGAGTTCTGGTTGGTTAAATACACCAGAATTCCTACCTCTCTTATGGCTTTGAAGTATAGTGTAGTGGATACAGCGTGCAACTGCCACCTCGTTGGCCAGTGTTCGAGTCCCCTGGTGGGTGGAGTGTCTAAAAAGTTATCAACTTCAGCTAGTGGTAATAGGCTAGTCTGTGCATTAAGCATTTGGCACTGAGTTCTCCCACATAACAGGGCTCGATGCAAAGCACCAGAGGTCTCACACTATCTCATTGCCTGGGAGAGGAATGGGGTTCTGGTTGGTTAAATACACCAGAATTCCTACCTCTCTTATGGCTTTGAAGTATAGTGTAGTGGATACAGCGTGCAACTGCCACCTCGTTGGCCAGTGTTCGAGTCCCCTGGTGGGTGGAGTGTCTAAAAAGTTATCAACTTCAGCTAGTGGTAATAGGCTAGTCTGTGCATTAAGCATTTGGCACTGAGTTCTCCCACATAACAGGGCTCGATGCAAAGCACCAGAGGTCTCACACTATCTCATTGCCTGGGAGAGGAATGGGGTTCTGGTTGGTTAAATACACCAGAATTCCTACCTCTCTTATGGCTTTGAAGTATAGTGTAGTGGATACAGCGTGCAACTGCCACCTCGTTGGCCAGTGTTCGAGTCCCCTGGTGGGTGGAGTGTCTAAAAAGTTATCAACTTCAGCTAGTGGTAATAGGCTAGTCTGTGCATTAAGCATTTGGCACTGAGTTCTCCCACATAACAGGGCTCGATGCAAAGCACCAGAGGTCTCACACTATCTCATTGCCTGGGAGAGGAATGGGGTTCTGGTTGGTTAAATACACCAGAATTCCTACCTCTCTTATGGCTTTGAAGTATAGTGTAGTGGATACAGCGTGCAACTGCCACCTCGTTGGCCAGTGTTCGAGTCCCCTGGTGGGTGGAGTGTCTAAAAAGTTATCAACTTCAGCTAGTGGTAATAGGCTAGTCTGTGCATTAAGCATTTGGCACTGAGTTCTCCCACATAACAGGGCTCGATGCAAAGCACCAGAGGTCTCACACTATCTCATTGCCTGGGAGAGGAATGGGTTCTGGTTGGTTAAATACACCAGAATTCCTACCTCTCTTATGGCTTTGAAGTATAGTGTAGTGGATACAGCGTGCAACTGCCACCTCGTTGGCCAGTGTTCGAGTCCCCTGGTGGGTGGAGTGTCTAAAAAGTTATCAACTTCAGCTAGTGGTAATAGGCTAGTCTGTGCATTAAGCATTTGGCACTGAGTTCTCCCACATAACAGGGCTCGATGCAAAGCACCAGAGGTCTCACACTATCTCATTGCCTGGGAGAGGAATGGGGTTCTGGTTGGTTAAATACACCAGAATTCCTACCTCTCTTATGGCTTTGAAGTATAGTGTAGTGGATACAGCGTGCAACTGCCACCTCGTTGGCCAGTGTTCGAGTCCCCTGGTGGGTGGAGTGTCTAAAAAGTTATCAACTTCAGCTAGTGGTAATAGGCTAGTCTGTGCATTAAGCATTTGGCACTGAGTTCTCCCACATAACAGGGCTCGATGCAAAGCACCAGAGGTCTCACACTATCTCATTGCCTGGGAGAGGAATGGGGTTCTGGTTGGTTAAATACACCAGAATTCCTACCTCTCTTATGGCTTTGAAGTATAGTGTAGTGGATACAGCGTGCAACTGCCACCTCGTTGGCCAGTGTTCGAGTCCCCTGGTGGGTGGAGTGTCTAAAAAGTTATCAACTTCAGCTAGTGGTAATAGGCTAGTCTGTGCATTAAGCATTTGGCACTGAGTTCTCCCACATAACAGGGCTCGATGCAAAGCACCAGAGGTCTCACACTATCTCATTGCCTGGAGAGGAATGGGGTTCTGGTTGGTTAAATACACCAGAATTCCTACCTCTCTTATGGCTTTGAAGTATAGTGTAGTGGATACAGCGTGCAACTGCCACCTCGTTGGCCAGTGTTCGAGTCCCCTGGTGGGTGGAGTGTCTAAAAAGTTATCAACTTCAGCTAGTGGTAATAGGCTAGTCTGTGCATTAAGCATTTGGCACTGAGTTCTCCCACATAACAGGGCTCGATGCAAAGCACCAGAGGTCTCACTATCTCATTGCCTGGGAGAGGAATGGGGTTCTGGTTGGTTAAACTGGTTGAGAGAGTACAATCTTTAACATGGTTGGGAAGGTCATTCCACATTCTAGTCCCTTGATTTGTAGAGCATTTCTAGTTTGATTAAGTCGTACTCTTGGAATATCAAAACTGTATTTATTCTGGTGTGGTGCTCATGGGTTCTGTTACAACCTTCAATGAAGCTTTTGAGTTCAGGATTGGCATTACAGTTCAGCGTTTTATATATGTATGATACACATGAGAGAATGTGCAGTGACTTAATATCTAACATATTCAGAGATTTGAGTAGGGGTACCGAGTGATGTCTGGGGCCAGAGTTGGATATTGTCCTAATAGTAGCTTTGTGTTGAGTAATTAGAGGACGTAAATGATTTTGGGTAGTAGAACCCCAAGCACAAATACCATAGTTGAGATATGGATAGATGAGGGAGTAATAGAGAGTCACCAGGGCAGGTCGGGGTACATAATATCTGATCTTAGAAAGAATGCCAACAGTTTTTGAAACTTTTTTTGATATATTTAGAATGTGTCCCTGGAAATTCAGCTTGTGATCAATGAGAACGCCAAGGAACTTGCCATCTAATTTGTTGCAAATTTGGGTATTGTTTATTTTGAGATTGATTTGATTAGAGGATTTATTGCCAAACAGCATATAGAAAGTTTTGTCAATGTTAAGGGTGAGTTTGTTGGCAGTTAGCCAAAGATGGACTTTATTTAGCTCAGTATTTACTGTGGCATTTAGAGCAAGGGGGTCAGGACTGGAGTAAATGAAGGTTGTGTCGTCAGCAAATAGAATTGGTTTGAGGTGTTGGGAGGCATTTGGAAGGTCATTAATGTAGATGAGAAAGAGGAGAGGGCCAAGTATGCTGCCCTGAGGAACACCAATGTTGATGGGTAGGGTGGGAGAAATTGAATTATTCACAGAAACATACTGGAGCCTGTCAATAAGGTAAGATTTGAGGTATTGCAGTGAGAAACACAAGAAAACATAAATAATTACTAGGGCTGAAATTTACTCTACAATAAAATAAATTACAATGCAATAACAATCAGGTGCTGAGAATATTGGCTATAGCTGCTATCTCCCTTAGTATACGACAGCCAGAGAGCTTAGTATACCAGAGAGAGATGTTACTCTAAGAGCACAATGAATATTCTGAGGATGACGGCTGGAACTAGCCCAGATGTCGACTCGGCTAGATGACGTGAGTGCAGGTGCAGGTGTGCTGCTGGCGACACTAGCCAATCAGGAGCAGGCAGGCGGTGAATGGGTCGTTAGCTCGTTGAAGACGGGCGGTGAGCCAGCGTGAAAGGGGGGGGGTGAAGGGGGTTCGTAGGGTACTTTTTGCTTCCTGGTCAAAAACGTTTTTGCTACTGGTTAACGTATCTTGAATGTAGCACCTTTCACTTGTAATAATAACGTAACTTGGTTAGATATATATATATATAGATATATATAGATTATATATATATATATAATATATATATATATAATATATATATATATATATATATATATATATTACAATGGTTTGGGGTGAGGTGAGAACAAACACAGAACACGAAACAATGGGTATAAGCTAAAGGGAAGAATAGATCTGTAACTGCAGAAGGCCTATTGGCCTTCTGCAGTTAATTGGCCCGTATTTCTTGATGTTTCTATATTGGCCCACTTCAAGACTCCGCTCCAATATAGAAACATCAAGAAATACGGGCCAATAGTAACTGCAGAAGGCCAATAGGCCTTCTGCAGTTACAGATCTATATATAATATTTATATATATATATATATAATATATATATATATATATATATATATATATATATATATATATATAATATATATATATATTACAATGGTTGGGGTGAGGTGAGAACAAAACACAGAACACGAAACAATGGGTATAAGGGAAGAATAGATATGTAACTGCAGAAGGCCTATTGGCCCGTATTTCTTGATGTTTCTATATTGGAGCGGAGTCTTGAAGTGGTAGAATATAGTAGTGCGTTAATTGGCTGTTGATTGCTGGTGTTGACTTCTTGATGTGTAGTGCCTCGCAGATGTCAAGCCGCCTGTTGTCGCTGTATCTATCAATGATTTCTGATGATATATATATATATATGTACATATATATATATATATATATATATATATATATATATATATATATATATATATATATATATATATATATCATGCCCAACTCGCCTAAACACGCGAGAGTAGTTATTCAACTATAGAACACTTTCCCACCAGGAGACTCGAACAATAGCCAGCACAGAAGCCTTCCAGCCACCAGCATGACAGGTAACGCGTTAACCCACTACACCACACTCAGACCCTTAAAAGAAATGGTAATTTTGGGGCATTTCAACACTCCAAAGATCACCACTTCCCAAGAGCACCAGAGTTAGTGAGGGGTCAAATTTACGTTTTTTCATCAAGTCCCTGTTGAATATGGGAATACACTGTGTCTATGCTTCATGCCCAACTCGCCTAAACACGCGAGAGTAGTTATTCAACTATAGAACACTTTCCCACCAGGAGACTCGAACCCTAGCCAGCACAGAAGCCTTCCAGCCACCAGCATGACAGGTAACGCGTTAACCCACTACACCACACTCAGACCCTTAAAAGAAATGGTAATTTTGGGGCATTTCAACACTCCAAAGATCACCACTTCCCAAGAGCACCAGAGTTAGTGAGGGGTCAAATTTACGTTTTTTCATCAAGTCCCTGTTGAATATGGGAATACACTGTGTCTATGCTTCATGCCCAACTCGCCTAAACAGGCAAGAGTAGTTATTCAACTATAGAACACTTTCCCACCAGGAGACTCGAACCCTAGCCAGCACAGAAGCCTTCCAGCCACCAGCATGACAGGTAACGCGTTAACCCACTACACCACACTCAGACCCTTAAAAGAAATGGTAATTTTGGGGCATTTCAACACTCCAAAGATCACCACTTCCCAAGAGCACCAGAGTTATTGAGGGGTCAAATTTACGTTTTTTCATCAAGTCCCTGTTGAATATGGGAATACACTGTGTCTATGCTTCATGCCCAACTCGCCTAAACACGCGAGAGTAGTTATTCAACTGTAGAACACTTTCCCACCAGGAGACTCGAACCCTAGCCAGCACAGAAGCCTTCCAGCCACCAGCATGACAGGTAACGCGTTAACCCACTACACCACACTCAGACCCTTAAAAGGAATGGTAATTTTCTCACTAACTTTAGTTCCCTCACTAACTCTGGTGCTCTTGGGAAGTGGTGATCTTTGGAGTGTTGAAATGCCCCAAAATTACCATTTCTTTTAAGGGTCTGAGTGTGGTGTAGTGGGTTAACGCGTTACCTGTCATGCTGGTGGCTGGAAGGCTTCTGTGCTGGCTAGGGTTCGAGTCTCCTGGTGGGAAAGTGTTCTATAGTTGAATATATATATATATATATATATATATATATATATATATATATTATATATATATATATATATATATATTTACATATGTCTCATTGAATATGACCGCATATTCTGTATTTACTATCTTCTGATTTAGGGCTTCTATCCCTCTAACTACTTTCTTAGCATCTGGGCTTAGCTGAAATAGGAATAAATAAGTGTAATACATTCTATAGTAATTCACCTCTTTTTCTTCACCCTGAAATTGCGAAAATGAGTTTTGGAGAACTCCTATGACAAATATGCCATACATAATATGATACTGGATCACCTTGCGGAAGAAGGTATTATAGACTCTGATACTCACGAACAATACACTATTTCAGATAAGCATGACTTGACAGCAATGAAACTCAAAATCGAGCTCGCGAAGCTCGAGAAGGAGCAACAGCAAGCCGCCATACAGCAACAAAAGGTAGCAGCTGCAATCAGAGAGCGTGAAGCTGCCATCAGAAAGGAAGAGCAAGAAAGAGAGCTCCAGTTCAAGAAAGAAGAATTCTACCTCAAGGAGCGTGAGGCGGCCTTGGCCAAGGAAGCAGCTGCCATCAGGAAAGAAGAAAGTGAAAGAGAGGCCCTACTCCTTAAAGGACAGCAAGAACGTGAGTTGGCCCTATTCAAAGAGCGTGAAAAAGTACAACTTGAAACAAGACGACAACAACTAGAGATGCAACGTGAACACGACAAACGGCAGGCAGAAACAGCTCTAGAATGTCATGGCCGAGAACTCACGTTGGACGCTACACACCAAGCCCAACTTCAACAAGCTGCAGCTAGTCTTCCTCCAAGTTTCAATGTCTCCCATGCAAGTAAGTTAATGCCACCGTTCGTCGAAACGGTTGGTTGATGTTTTTTTCACTACTTTTGAGACCCTTGCTAATCAACTTAGTTGGCCTGACGACCAATGGGCTACCCTTCTCCGAGTACATCTAACAGGTAGAGCAGCAGTCACACTCAGCACTTTGGCATCTGAAAACGACTACACCACCCTGAAGCAAGCTGTGTTGGACGCCTACCTTCTATCCACCGATAGCTACCGACGAAAGTTCCGTGACTACGTAAAGGCAAGTACCACCACCTTCTTAGAATTTGCTAACACCAAACGGAGATATTTCATGAAATGGCTGGAGGCAGCACATGTCTCTACTTTTCCAGAGCTTGTCAACCTCATGTTGGTTGAAGAATTCTTAAGGCGTGTACCTCCTCCTGTCCGCCTATACTTAGCAGACAAGGAAGAGACCGATTTGGTGAAATGCGCGAAGTCAGCTGACACTTACAGCCTCATCCACCGGCTGACACCAGAACAACCTACCAGTAAGAAGTCTTGGTACAGTTACGAGAAAGTGAGCCCAGATCAAGGTACCTCTCAACTGTACTGTAGTATTGTCGACTCCATGGACATACCATAGAAAAATGTGGAAAGTCCCAATCTAAAGGTAACACAGAATACACTAAGCCTAAACCTACTCCCCCTAAGTCCGGTAAGCCTGTAATGAATATTGGTGTTCATGTTAATGATCTGTCTCTCTTTAGCAAACATCTGTATCCAGGAACTATCTCTACCCACGGTTCAGATTCTGAGGGACGTTTTGGACTTAAGATCTTGAGGGACACAGCGGCTCTTCAATCGATCATCTTGAAATCAGCTGTGCCCAACGTCGCCTACACAGGAGAGACTGTATTCATCACTGACCTTACTGCTACTACTCCTTATCCTCTCGCCAGAGTCCACCTGGATTGTCCCTTCGTGACCGGTGAAGTCCAAGTTGCCGTCAGGGAAAAGCCTTTTCCCATACCTGGAGTGCAACTTCTCCTAGGCAACGACTTGACAGAAGACCAACAACCGACCAACCTGATCATAAAGGACATATCGCAGGTGGGTAACTCTGTGTTGGATAACCCGATTTTTAAGCATGTTCCAGCAAAGGTTCAAGAGTGATGAAGTTTCTCCTCTTGTTATGGTGACCACCCGTGCTCAAGCTGCACGACCACAGCCAGCTGACTCTACTGCTACCGCTGTCCCTCAAGACCCTTCGAAACTACCCCCTAATCTGACCGCTTTGGAGTTCCATAAGTTACAGAGGGAGGATCTTACCTTGATACCATTATTCTTCCAGGCTGAGACTCAATCCGACAGTATTCCTGGGTTCTTTTTGGAGTTACTCTATCGCCGATACAGACCCAGTAAACTGAAGGAGGACGACGATTGGGCAAACGTTGAACAACTATTGATTCCTACCAGCCTGCGGCCCACGATTCTACACCTGGCCCACGGAGCACTGTCACACTACGGGTTCAACAAGACTTACCATGGGATTCGACAAGACTACTACTGGCCAGGTATGGTTAACGATGTCAAGCACCATGTCAAACTGTGTCACGTGTGTCAGAAGGCAGGGAAACCAAACGTTTCAATTCCCAGAGCACCACTGACACCCATCCAGGTGCCTGAGGAACCGTTCCACAGACTTATTATTGACTGTGTTGGTCCTTTGCCTCGGACCACTGCCGGCAACGCCTATATCTTAACCATCCTGTGTCCTACCACCAGTTTCCCGATAGCACATCCAGTGAAAAATAATACGGCTGCTACAGTGGTGAAGAATTTACTGAAAATCTTCACCCAGTATGGATTTCCGAGGGAGATTCAGAGCGACTGTGGTACCAGCTTCACCAGTGATCTCTTCAAACGGACTCTGGAGGAGTTCAACATCAACCAGGTACTGTCCAGCCCCTATCATCCTGCTTCACAGGGTTCTCTTGAACGTAGTCATCAGACTATCAAGGCACTCTTAAAAAAGTTTTGTAATGAGACCTCAAAGGATTGGGATAGGCAACTTGATCTCATCATGTGTATTTTCAGAAGTCTTCCCAACAAGTCACTAGGAGTATCTCCTTATAAGATGCTCTACGGACGTAAGTGCCGTACACCTCTCAAGGCTTTCAAGGATTCTCTACGTGATGCCACCTTCAGTGAGCATCAGAATGTGCCCCAGTTTCTTCAAAACCTCCGACACATTCTAGAGAAGGTCTATTCCTTTGTCAGTAACAACCTACAGAAAGCCCAAGAGAGGATGAAGACTCGTTACGACCAGCACTGCCAAGTAAGGAAGTTTAAACCGGGAGACTTAGTACTTGCCTATTTCCCTATCCCAGGTTCTCCTTTACAAAACAGGTTTTCAGGACCCTACTGTGTTAAGGAGTGCCGGAATAACTACAACTACGTTCTCGAGACCCCCGATAGGCGGCGGAAGACCCAGCTGTGCCACATCAACTTATTAAAGCTCTATCATGGTACTCCTCCCACTGTGCTACTAAACTTCTCCACCTTTATAGGTCCATACAGCCACAGTGAGACTTTCCCTGCTTCTCCTTCCGAAAGCACTGACACTGAGACAGCGCTTTCTAATTCGGAAATCCTTACTGACATTCACAATCACTTTCAGGACGATAATAGTGCTTCACTCATCAAGCTCATCAGAGAACATCAAGAGTTGTTTCGAGATGATCCACAAGAGTGTACTGTGACCCGGCACGACATCCAACTGCTACCTGACACCCGGCCGATTCGCCAACCATTCTACCGAATCAGCCCTAGCAAGACGGAAGTCATGCGTGCTGAGGTACAGTACCTCTTGGAGCATGGACTGGCTACCCCCTGGGCCTCACCATGTATCTTGGTACCCAAACCTCACGGTAAGATTAGACTTTGTACGGATTATAGTAAACTTAACCAAGTCACAATCAAGGATGCATACCCATTACCTAGGATCGACGACATCCTTGACGCCATTGTTAATGCCCGCTACCTGTCCCAGGTGGACTTACTCAAGGGTTATTACCAGGTGTGTTTAACGGAGCGAGCTAAGGAACTGTCTGCCTTTATCACCCCTTTCGGACTTTTCAGATATAACCGGCTTCCCTTTGGACTCTGCAATGCCCCGGCCACCTTTCAGAGAGCTGTCAACCGCCTCATCCAGGCCTTAGACAACACCTACGCCTATTTGGATGATATCGTTGTAGCATCCAACACCTGGAGCGAACACCTGCTCCAGCTGCAACGATTGTTCACCAAGCTCCTGAAAGCCGGCCTCACCATCAATCTGGGCAAGTCCACTTTTGCCAAAGGTAAAGTGCGGTATCTGGGTCATGTTATAGGGAGTGGAAGCCTGGCTCCGTTAAATATCCACACTCAAGCCATCAGAGAGTATCCACAGCCTACTACCGGAAGCAGCTCCTGCGCTTCCTTGGTCTTGCTTCTTATTACCGTAGGTTTGTGAGGAACTTTAGCATTGTGCAACACCCTTAATCACCTTAACCAGTCCCAAGCAACGGTATAATT
Source organism: Procambarus virginalis (assembly GCA_020271785.1). Lineage (NCBI taxonomy): Eukaryota > Metazoa > Arthropoda > Malacostraca > Decapoda > Cambaridae > Procambarus > Procambarus virginalis. Next base: position 91,996 of record WNGS01000019.1, read on the forward strand.
GGACCAAGGAGCAAGCCGTTGCTTTCGAACAACTCAAATTCCTCCTCTGTTCTAATCCTATTCTCGCCTCACCAGATACCAAGAAGCCTTTCATCCTCCACGTCGACGCCAGTGGTACCGGCATCGGGAGTGTCTTAATGCAGCAACGAGGCGAGGAGGTTCTACCTGTCAGCTACTATAGCTACAAGTTGAAGCCTCATCAGAAAAACTACAGCACTATAGAAAAGGAACTTCTCTCCATCGTCCTGAGCTTGCAACACTTTGCACCATATCTGCAAGGTGCTAGGTCCACTACCATCTATCGGACCATAATCCTCTACGTTTCCTACATCAAGCCCAATTCAATAACCACGTCTGCTGCGATGGGCTTTATATCTTCAAGGCTTCAATCTGAAAATTGTTACATCAAGGGGCCTGATAACATCATCGCCGACGCCCTCTCCAGAGTTCATGAGGTAGAGGCAGCTCCACCTACCACTCTACCTCCTGAGAACGTGACTACACCGGAACCGCAGGCTTCGGGGGAGAGTTGTGACGATAATCTCTTCCCAGAGATTTAGCCTGCTCTTTCCTATATACATCACGTTACCAGCTCATTCAAGATACGTTTTACAGTAGCTTAAACGTATATATCAAGACAGCCACATGCACCTGCACTCGCCCTCCCCCTCTTGTTGGGTATCTGGGGCTTGAACTCAGAAATTAAATTATTTAATTATTGTATTGAAATAACTCGAAGGACCACCCACTTTTGAGAAAAGAGGGAAAACAAATAAAAGTGATCATTTGAATGACACTAGAGAACCAGTGTCTATGGAAACTCATTTAAGAATAATCACTTGAAATAAATGAAGACTGTAATTATTAATTAAAGCCAAAGCCTCAAATATCAACATTGGGGGGTTATTTCTAGAAGTTCATATATATCTAGGAACCAGTGTGGTTCGTCACTAGTTCATTGTGGTATTAATAACATGGTAAATCTAACTACAATATATTCAAATATATGGTAATCAAATTATAATCATTATGATCATTAATCATCATTAATCACTGAGCATAAATATTGAGCACAGTTAAGCATAAACATTAATTACCAAATCTGGCAATAATTATTCAATAGAAAATTGTATGAATTATATAGAATCAATAATCAAATTGAATAAATTGTACGAAAAATGTGTCTTAGCTGTAAGACGATTTCTAACGCCAGTTCATCATTCGTCCTCGTGGTCACGGAATCCCCATAGAGAAAGAACTCGAGGTAAATAACACGATTGATGAGAATCTTGCTGGCACCTCAATACACGATGTTATTTTTGATGTTCATTCTTCCTGACGACAAACTACTCACAAATGTACTACCTACTTTGATGCACCAAAACTAGGAAAATACTTATGTGAGCGTAACAGAGTACTGAGGTCTGCCGAAATTCGCGTCTGCCAGTCTCAATGTTCACTGCTGTGCACACTTAATTACGAGTCCTGGTTCTAATTGTTGACGCGTTATTAACTGACGAGGCACTAGAGAACACATAGGCAAGTAAATTTCACTTATTAACTGGGTATCAACGTAATTCTTGTCGATAAGAATTCCCAGCAACTGCCATGTGCCTCACCCACGCTGCCTCGTGCCCAAGCCTTGTTGAGTAATGGCGTCTCCGCCTTCCTCCCTCCCCGCTCTCGCATTCACCACGGAAATTATTAAACACGAATTATTCTTTTCCGCGCAATTATGGATGAAATGCGATAATATGAACTGGGTTGGAATTATAGGGATTTAATAATTATAATATTCTCGATAAATGATCTCTAGCGAGAAATGGAGATGATATTTATACTTCTCCAGAGCATTCGATCGTAACAGAATAAAAACTGTTACTAAATAATTTCAATTAATAACTCTCGATTTACATTATCAGGAGTCATATTATCAGCAATATGCTCAGATTAAATTATATTAACACTACTGTTAGTGGTGTTAAGAACTACTGCAATTAGTAAGGTAATGGTAATTTATTATAATATAATAATAGATGATAAGTGTTGGAAATTTCCAACATAACTCCGGGGGGAGAAAACTCGGGTCGCAGTGCCATGTTGAGTACTGACGTACCTATCCCGAAGTTAGTATTAAGGTTAGTATGTTAGTATGTTAGTACACACACAACGGATGTCCCGTAAATGTCAAGGACATACAAGAATTTAAGACATGAAATTTAATGTCATAATTAATAGTTTACACAAGTTAATGATTGAATCATACAATTCAAGTAACTGAGACTCTACTGTGAGGTGAATGTCTGGGTCATTGTGACTTGTAGCTGATTGGTTACTAGACATCACAACACAGTATCATCATGATCACTCAAATTGGATGAAAAATTATTTGCTCTTAGTCAGAGCTATAATAGGCTTGTAGTTTCCTTTTACATTGTTGAGCAGCTGCTCTAGTGGGGCGGGTGCTCGGTGGATCAGAATTGTTGTCCTCGGAAACTGTTGAAGCTGGTTCTGATAAACACTCTCGTTCTGCTAATTCGAGAGGTACCAACTTCTCTAATGTCTTTAGAGTAGTAGTGCCTTTGCACAAAACTCGTACTACTCTCAGGATGCCTTGGTGATCTGGGTGGATTGCAACAATTTTGCCTATAGGCCATTCTGACCTTGGTCCATCACTGTCAACTAATACTAGGTCTCCTGGTTTAAGTTGTACTTTATTATAGGGGCTCGAAGCTCCATAGTGGTACTCTCGTAGAGCGGTGAGGTACTCTCGAGTCCACACCTCATTCCACCTTTCAATTACTCTTGAGAGATGTTGGTAACTTTGTACTAAGTCACTCCTGGTTACATAGGAAGGATCGACGGGGTCCTCTTCTGCCAAAGGTATCAGAGGGCTCAGTAGGCCTCCATGTATTAAATGCGAGGGACTCAGAGGCTCTCTCTGTGAGAAATCATCTGATAGATAAGTTAATGGGCGATTGTTGACTCGCGCCTCAATTTCCACGACGAGTGTTTGGAGTTCTGAGTAACTAATTTTCTGTCGATGCAAGGTCTTCCTTAAACACTTCTTGACAGTCCCTATCATTCGTTCGTAGAACCCACCTTGCCAGGGGGCTCTGGGAGCAATAAATTTCCAGTGGCATTGTCGTCTCTGCATGACAGACTGCACTTCTGGATGATTCCATATCTCTCGTAAGCAGGCTTCTCCTGCCACAAAATTTGAGCCATTATCAGATATCATGAGTTTGGGACAGGATCTGCGAGCTGCAAATCTACGAAAAGCTTGGATGAAGGCTTCAGCACTCATGTCAGAAGTCACTTCTAAATGTACGCCTCGTGTGGTAGCACATGTGAAGAGGCAAATATAAGCTTTCACTGGTATCTTATCCGGATTGCCAGTGAGAAGCAAGGCTCCTGTGTAATCGACACCAGTGGTCTCAAACGGACGAAGATGAACTACCCTCTCTTTAGGGAGTGGTGGAGGTCCTGGGTAAGGACACACTCGAGCATCGTAGCGTTTGCAGATTATACAGAACTTAATAATTGATTTGACAGTTTGACGACCTTGAGGAAGCCAATATTTCTGTCTGAGGTCGGTGAGAGTGTCTAACACTCCACCATGCAAAGTACCATATTGATGGTGATGTAAAACTAGAAGTTTGGTAATAATGTGGTGACGTGGTAGAAGGATTGGATTCTTTGTGTCCAAATCAATTTTTGCATGAAGCAAACGTCCTCCACACCTTAATATATTATGAGTGTTGGTATCATACCAGATACCTAGAGACTTGGTTAATTTATCTGGAAGATTTTCATATTCACTTCCATATGTCTCTTGTTGTGCACGTTTGATCCAGTAGATGATAGGATTGGGAAACTTATGCTTGATTCCTATCTTAGCAAGAAAGTCAAACACATGTGCTGTCACTCTTAATAACTTACTCAAGTTAGAATAATTGTGAGGATTAATAGCCGAGACTCGATGAGGTTCTGGGTCTTTCATGGGAGTAGTGATACTGGTCACTATGACTTGTGGTTTCTGTTTGGGCCACTGACCACTAACAAGCCATGAAGGTCCATTAAACCACATCGAAGACTTACTTAGCTGTTTAAATGTTAAACCTCTTGATAAGTAATCTGCAGGATTGTCCTTAGTGGGGACATGTCTGAATTTATATCCAGCAGATAATTCATGAATTTCCCTAACGCGATTACTAACGTAGGGAGTTTTATTATTGTTATTTCTTACCCATTGTAAGACTGCCTCATTGTCTGACCACACTACGATCTCACCAAAGTGAATATTATTGAGTGTCTTGGTCAGGCAATGAGCCAATCTTACTCCCACTAGCAATGCAGTTAACTCCATTTGAGGTAAAGATCTCTTCTTGATTGGAGCAACTCTTGCTTTAGATGTGAGTAAAATTGATTGTGCACTATTGACTAAGTAGGCTGCAGCGCCATATGCTTTGCCAGAGGCATCGCAAAAAATGTGCAAATTTGTAGGTAAGTTTTGTCCTGAAGCATTACGAGGAAATTTCAAAACACCTAATTGATTGAAATCCGCTGCGAGTATTTGCCATTTCTCTTGCAACTCAATTGGCAACGGATCATCCCATCCCATATGTTTCTGCCAGCATTCCTGCATTAGGAGTTTGCCCCTTATTAATATAGGACTAAGTAAGCCTAAAGGGTCAAATGGTTGACTGACATATGAGAGTAATTTTCTCATGGTAAGGGATGAATTATTGGTTTGTACTGACTTGACATTCATCTCGTCAGTACCTGTGTTCCATTCCACGCCCAGAACTTTTAATTGATTAGGCACCTGATAACCTGGAAATTCTTTCTCGATTATCTGGTTTAATGATTTATTGTTTGAGGCCCATGATTGTAGTGGCATATTGGCTCCTAATAACTCACGGTTAGCCTCATGGTAAATTTCTACCAATTTGGATTTATCATTAGTAGTTCCCTGGAAATTATCGACATACAAGTTGTCACTGATCTCTGCCTTATAAGGCTATTTGACTTCTTCAAATGTGTATCTAATGTGGCTTGAAGTAGAAACGGTGAGGAAGTCGCTCCGAAAAGCACCGAGGCAAACCGATAGGTTATGACCTCACTGTCAGGATCCTGGGGATCTTTAATCCAGAGAAATTTGGTGTAATTACGATCCTCCTCTTGCAAGCCTACTCTAAGGAAAGCTTTACTGATATCAGCAGTATAAGCGAAAATACCAGTACGGAATCGTAACAGTACATCATGTAGCCTTTGTGTTAGGCTAGGTCCCGTTTGGAGACATTCATTCAAAGACACGCTGCTTGCCTTCACTTTGGCACTACAGTTGAAAACAATACGTATTGGTGTTGTCAATGAATCTTTCAACACAGCGTGATGGGGTAAATAGTGACCTGTTTTTCGGTCATCATTATCAACAACTTCAATAAATTTACTGTTGAGTTGTTGCTGAATTAATTGATGGTACATATTTAATTTATCTGGCTGTTTCTTCAGCCGTATTAATTGTGACTGTAATTGAGAGGCTGCCATGAAATAATTAACTGGAAGTTGTGGATGATTCAACTTCCATGGCAATCTCACCCAGTATTGTTTGTCTTTATAGACAACTGTATCCAGATATTGCTGGTAAGTCCACATATCATCAGGACTTGGTTGTTCAGGGACAATACCTAAAGTGTCTAAATCCCACAAACGATGTACAGGTGGATCAGACTCATATCTTCAGATATTTCTCTGAAATGTAGGGGTGACTGTTCCAAGCCTAGTCACGCCACTATTGCATTGTTATCTTGTTTGTTGGTTGACGCTGCCTTTTGTTGGAAAAGCACCGGTCCAGTAAGCAACTTGCCTCCAGCAGATGACAACAAATTCATTCCGTGTTGTCTGGTGCATCCAGTTATAAATTTATAATAATGGTCAGCGCCTATAAGTATACCAACATCTGTGAGGCAGTCAGAATTTATTTTGTAATCTGCTAGCCTCATGCGGTTTCGTTTAAGATATCTCGCAGTGCGAGCTAGTCCTGTGACCTGCAGGTCTGAAGGCAGTTTATCAACTACTACCGCTTGTATTGGACTAGTAGAAGATCCAAGTCTCACTAATACCTTGACTACTTGGTATTCACGAGGTCCACTATTAGTCAAGAACCCAGAAATATTCAGTCTCACACTTTTGGCAGGTTTTAATTTTAACTGCTCAACTAATTGTTGCGTGATGAAGGTTTTCTGTGATCCTGATCAAAGAGACCTCTAGTGTTAACTCTAGATTTCTTGTCTATTAGTTTAAGTTGAGCTGTAGGCAGAGTGGTATTATTGCCTGCCTCAGTAGCAAGTACACTTATTTCCTGATGTACCTTGCAATATTGTACTGTGGTAGAATTCATAGAATTCTTCCCAGGTGTCACAGATTGGGTAGAAATTGTTCTACATAAGGCATAATGATGTACACCTTTGTGGCATCTACTGCATAACCGTAGCTGCACAACACATTTACTGGGTTCATGAGAACCCATGCACTTGGTGCATCTGTGTAATTCTTGAAGTTGTTTAATCCTGGTATTAAAGTTAGGATAAACCGTACATTTGTAGGTGAGATGTTCTTGATCGCAGAACAGGCACCTTCTCTCTCTGACTGAATTTGTCCTTTTAGTAGACACATCAGTTGCAGTGTCAGAGGGAGATACAGTATAAATACCTACACTACCACTCCCCTTTCCAGTGGATGGAGTAGTCTTAGGCTTAGATTTATTGGATTTATTCAAAGTCAATTTGGGTTTGACTGAGATGTCAATGTTAGGTAATTTAGACTCAGGTTTAATCTNAGTGTATATATATATATATATATTATATATATATATATATATATATATATATATATATATAATATATATACATATATATATATAGATATATATATATATATATATATATATATATATATAGGGGGGTACCACCTCTGGTGCAATTATAGGGACCCACAGCCTCAGAGAAGGGAACACAGAGCATTCAGGGAAAAACTTGCCATTTAACTCTGAATACATGAGGGTGTTCGCTTCTCCTACCACCCCTTTTTTATGGTGTACACTTTATTAAGCAAGATATACAGTTACATATCTGATTGTATACAAAAATGAGCATTAAGAGGACACAAAAATAGTTCGCTTCCTAGAGGCTGTAGATTTCCTCGAACTCCTCCGACGTTGGGCAGGAACCGAGGATGCAGCGAGCATTCCCCCTCTGGATCGCGACACTGAGGCGCTGAAAGAGAAAAACTTGCCGCTCTAGGGTCTCTTGTGGTGTCAATGAGCTTGGAACCAAGATCCTTTAGAAACCTTCTTGCACTCTCTCCCCATGGGCCTGGTCTCAGACCCTATTGGAACGAAGTTGTACCGATGATCTAATTGCCTATACTTGGCTGACTTGTCTCTTTCTCTGTGTGTCGCCGCGGCTCCTGCTGTGCCGGCAGAGAGGTTGATGTATGTGGCTGCCAGGGTGGATACGCAAGTATAGTCCCATGCCAACTGTCTGCCACCCTTCCACGGACGCAGTGTGATTCCGTCTGGTCGGCCGGCAAAGCTAACAGAGTCACGGTTCAGAAGGTTGGGGCTCTCTCTCCGCTGGACACTGGGCAGAGGCAAGGATATATATATATATATATAATATATATATATATATATATATATATATATATATATATATATATATATATTATATATATAATATATATATATATAATAATATATATTATATGTATGTACATGTATGTATGAGAGTGTGTACATGTATATATAATATTAATAATTTTGTAACTAGCGTCACAAATTGTTATTTGCTTAGCTAAACGAACTAGAGGGTTCAGTTCCTGAACCGATTATGGGCCTCTGTAATCCTTTACACCACCGCCCACGGGATGGGTATGGGGTGCATAATAAAGAAAGAAATTGATTTTTTTTTTTTTGAGATATATACAAGAGTTGTTACATTCTTGTAAAGCCACTAGTACGCGTAGCGTTTCGGGCAGGTCCCTGGAATACGATCCCGCCGCGAAGAATCGTTTTTTCATCCAAGTACACATTTTACTGTTGCGTTAAACAGAGGCTACAGTTAAGGAATTGTGCCCAGTAAATCCTCCCCGGCCAGGATACGAACCCATGACATAGCGCTCGCGGAACGCCAGGCGAGTGTCTTACCACTACACCACGGAGACTGTCAATTGGTCTGATTAAGACTTTGTGACCATGTAATCTATGTTTTGCTCCACTACTTACTGGTTGGGGGTGCATAACAAATAAAAGCCTCCTTCGGGGGCGCCTTTATTGTTTCTAAACGTGTTAGTCCTAAATCCTTAATCTCAAATCTTGCTACAATATGTACCTCTTAATATATGTTATGTACCCAATGTACCTTCTTATATATAAATAATAGATTTCAACTGTAAGGGGTATGTTTGCACCTTGTTATTCTAAAACGGATAAATAATTCTAACAATGGAAACGCTAATTATATGAACAAGTGCCATGTATTTATTCAGACGAGAACAACAGCAAACACAAACCAGCGCATATACGAAAGGAATGGTTTGTATGTACAAAATTCTCAGTGAACGAAGTTGTTTCTAGCCCGGTATCCGAAATTGCAGTAGACGACTTGACCAGTCCCCGCCACCACACACACGCCTCGCCACGTTGCCACATCGACGCCTCGCCACGCTGCCACATCGCCACCAGCCCCTGCTACATCATTTTGTGTGAACTTCGGCCTGGCAAATCGCGTTTCCTCCACGGCCATCGACACAATATCGTCATCTCAGAATTATCTTCGCGCTCCCAACATCAATCTAGTGTGGGGTCTCCCGAGCTTCGCGCAACTGCCACTAGGAGCATTGCCATCGTACCAGTTTGTAAACACACCTCACATGTGCCTCTCAGATCTTCACGACATTCCTCCAATTTTGGCTACTGGTGATTCTCATGAATTGCAACCCTGAGATAAGTAATTGTTAGTTGAGAACAATGTGCCTGTCATGTTCACAGAAAATGGTACCATCCGTTTCTATGTGCGGCGGCTGGACGCCACTAGACTAGAGGACGTAAACAAGAAAGCACAGGACGCCTGCCAAGCTTGGGAGCCATAGTCATGTAATCGTTCATTGTTATTAAGTCAGTAACCAGGAATGACTTTACATCAACCTTACTACCAAGACTATCTCAGCCATACACAGACACACACATGGCGATGAGGATGAACTGGGAACGCAGGTATTTTGTTCAACAAAACACAAGGAAGGAGCATGCTGTCTCGCCCAGAGGAGGAAGGAGAAGCTGTCTGTGAGCACCATACCCGATGCTGTATGCAACCCATGCTGTGTGCTGACTGTTGCTGTGTGCTGATCGTTGCTGTGTGCTGGCCGTTGCTGTGTGCTGGCCAATGCTGTGTGCTACCCAAGCTGTGCTGAGTGTTGCTGTGAGAGGAATCTGCCGACGCTGTGTACGAAACGACGCTTTGATGCAGTGTACAAAACCCGATGTTTTGGTTACGAAACGACGCTCCGTGCTACAAAATTCTTCACGCTGTGAACCAACTGCTGCCTACTGCTGCCAACTGCTGCCTACTGCTGCCTACTGCTGCCAACTGCTGCCAATTGCTGTACCAACTGCTAACAACTGCTGTGTTGCTGTGAGTAGGAACAACACATGTACACAAGGGCTAGGTAAGAAGTCAGTTGCTGCTGTGTTGTGCACTGTTGTGAACTTTTGCATTAAAATGCTTGTGTGCTTTGCAAAATTAAAGTAATTACAGTGAATTCTTAAATAACATATACAGTGCAGTAAGTGTTATATATTCTGAGGAACATTTTAAGTGATAAGTTTAAATTTATTCAGTAAAAATGGCAAATATACCTCAGTTTCCTGCATTTGATCCTGACTGTGACCAGACAAACCTGTCACAGAGGTGGGTCAAATGGCTTAAAAGGTTTGAAAATTTGTTGATAGTTTCTGACATCAAAAGTGCTGAAAGAAAGCGTGCCTTTCTGCTTCATTATGCAGGTGATAGAGTTTGTGACATCTTTGATACACTGAAAGATACTGGTGGTGCCAAAGATTATGACACTGCCAAGGCCAAATTAACTGAGCATTTCAAACCAAGGCAAAATACTGCTATGGAAATTATGCATTTCAGGAGAGCAAAACAACTCTCTAATGAAACTGTTGATCAATACCATACACGTCTGCAGGGTTTAGCAGCCCATTGTGAGTTTGCTGATGTTGACAAAGAAATCAAACAGCAAATAATTGAAACATGCACATCTACACGTCTTCGTCGAAGAGCTCTAGAACTTGTTGATGATGAAAGTTCTCTTACCAAGATACTGGATATGGCTCGTCGAATGGAAGATGCTGCACGTGATGCTCGTGCCATGGAGTGCAGTGCCAACAACGGTTCTGCCACTGTTACTAACAGTCATGAAGTATGTAAGGTTCAGGGAGTACACCATGATCATAGAAGATATCATGCCAAACCTAACATTAAATTGAGCCGAGAACCACATCACAACTGGAGTCATGGAACAAGACTCAAGCAGTCACAACGACTCACATCAGAGGTTGTCAACAATAAATGTTACAATTGTGGAGGAGACTACCCACACCAAGATAATGTTTGTCCTGCACAAGGTAAGAAGTGCTATGAGTGTAGAAAACTAGGTCATTTTGGTGCTATGTGTCGTTCCGCACTAAAGAAACCACAATCAATAAATAAAAGCAATGTACGAGGATCAAGTCATAGGAGTCGAGGTGGCAAACACAATATTGCACCTCAAATCAAGAATGTTAATAATATACAAGACAACATTTCATTACAACCAGTCTCAGATGACAGTGAATGTGATTATATTTATGGAGTACAATCAATCACAAATGGAATGATCTTCCAAACAACCCAGAGACTATAGTATACATTGCTGGCATTTGTCTCAAAATTCTCATTGACACTGGATCAAACATTGACACCATTGCTGAGTGCCACTATGAAAAATTTAAAAAACAGTTCCCAAAGCTTGAAAAATACAATGGCAAAGCCACTGCCTATGCTTCAAAGGTAGCCTTACCAGTGATTGGAACTTTCACTGCAGAGATTAAGTCAAAGAATGCAATGCTCATTACTACATTCCATGTTGTTAGGAATGCAAAGGAGTCTTTACTCAGTTACAAGACTTCAACCAAATTGGGGCTACTTCAGCTTTCTAATGCTGTAGCAGTGGAATCTGCAAACAATGTTGATGCTATTGTTGCTGAATTTTCTGATCGGTTTAAATCCATAGGTTGTTATACTGATAGCAAGGTACATCTGCATATCAACCCAGATGTAATTCCAGTTGCCCAACCACATCGCCGACAACCATTCCATACTCGCAAGAAAGTCGATGCCGAACTGGATAGGCTGATAGAACTAGATATCATTGAACCGGTAACAGGCCCAACACCATGGGTAAGCCCAATTGTCACTCCACCGAAGCCGAAGAATCCAGATGAGATACGCATTTGTGTAGACATGCGTGTTCCCAACAAGGCAATAATGCGTGAACGCCATCCTACACCCACTGTAGATGATATGATTTACCGCTTGAATGGTGCAACTGTATTCAGCAAGTTAGATTTAAACAAGGGCTATCATCAGCTTGAACTTGATGATGAGAGTCGATTCATCACAACGTTTACGACACATCGAGGTCTGTATAGGTACAAGCGCCTGAGTTTTGGTATTAACAGTGCTGCTGAAGTATTCCAGCACATCATCAGCCAGGTATTGCAAGATATACCTAATGCTGACAACATGTCTGATGACATCATTGTTTATGGCCGTACCCAAGCTGAACACGACAAAGCTCTTCGTGCAACATTGCAACGCTTACGAGAAAAGAATTTGACGCTAAGCCGAGCAAAGTGTGAGTTCAATCAACATAAATTGAATTCTTTGGACATGTACTTAGTGACAAAGGTCTGTCTCCAGATCCTAAGAAAGTTGCAGATATCAAGAATGCTGCACCTCCTTCAACATCCACTGAAGTACATAGTTTTCTGGGAATGGCAAACTACTGTTCTCGCTTCATTCCAGATTTTGCTACCATTACGAAGCCTCTACGTGAGCTCCTGAAGAAAAATGCATCATGGTACTGGAGCGATGTCGAGCAAAATGCATTTGATGCTGTGAAAGATGCACTAGTAGAAAATGCGACTGCTGCATACTTTGATCCATCAATGGACACTGAGTTAACGGTGGATGCTAGTCCTGTTGGTTTAGGTGCTGTGTTAGCCCAACACAAACCTGGTCAACCAGATTCAAGAGTAGTAATTGCCTACGCCAGCCGTTCTCTCACAGATGTTGAGCAACGATACAGTCAGACAGAGAAGGAAGCTCTTGCTCTTGTATGGGGCTGTGAACACTTCAATGTGTATCTGCTTGGTGCACCCTTTACCACGATAGTCACTGACCACAAACCGTTGGAGACCATCTTCAATAATCCAAAGTCCAAACCACCAGCTCGCATTGAGAGATGGGCTCTTCGTCTGCAACCATACAACTTTACGGTGAAATACAAGCCAGGTGCAGGCAATCCCGCTGATTACATCAGTCGACATCCTGCCAACAGTTTCACCATCACCAAGCATCAGCAAGTTGCCGAGGAATATGTACACTCTGTAACCTGTGATGCAGTCCCTAAGGCTCTCACTCTTGATGAAATCCGTACTGCAACCCTAGAGGACCCAACTCTGCAAGCAACAGTGGATGCATTGACTAAGAAAAAGTTTCCACGCATCCCACCCTCAGGAGTTGACCAAGATGCATTCAAAGCACTTGAACGCATCCAGACAGAATTAAGTGTTACGCAACAACGCGACACCGTGCTGCGAGGTACTCGTATCGTCATTCCAGCTGTTCTCCAGCAACGTGCTCTGAAGCTTGCACATCAAGGACACCAAGGTCTTGTAAGGACCAAACAGCTGCTACGAGAAAAGGTGTGGTTTCCTGGCATTGATCGTCAAGCTAAGGACATGCATGATGCCTGTGTCCCTTGCCAAGCTGCAGTGGATACTTCAAGACCAACACCTCTACAACCTTCACCACTACCTGCTGCACCATGGATGGAAGTATCGATGGACTTCTGTGGACCGCTACCAACTGGAGAGTACTTGATGGTAGTCATTGATGATCACTCACGTTATCCAGAAGTAGAAATCATCACTTCCACATCTGCAAAGGCTGTCATCCCGAAACTCGACAAGATCTTTTCAAACTTTAGCATTCCTGAAGTTGTCAAGACGGACAATGGACCGCCATTTAATGGACAAGACTTTGTCAACTTTGCTGAGCATATTGGATTCAAACACCGCCGTGTGATGCCACTACATCCACAAGCAAATGGAGAAGTCGAGAGATTCATGCAACCACTCATGAAAGCTGTACGCTGTGCTCATGCCGAAGGACGATCCTGGAAACAAGCTATGTATGCTTTTCTCAGGAACTACCGTGCAACACCGCATGGAACACTGGGCAAGTCGCCTGGCGAACTTTTATTTGGACGTCCTATGAGAATCGCACTACCTGTCATGCCAGCCAAGGTAACGGATAAACGTCTCGCTCAGAAGGATGCACTAGCCAAGGGCAAAATGAAAATTGCTCATGATCAACGTGCAAAGGAACAATTCATAAAGGTTGGAGATACTGTTCTCGTTAAAAAGAAAAAAGAGGGAAAGTTAGATATGCCGTATGATACAAAACCATATAAAGTGATTAGTGTAAAAGGAACTATGGTAACAGCGAGTAATAGAGATCATAGTATAACACGTAATATAGCTTATTTCAAAGTGATTCCAACTAGTGTAGAAAATGATGAAGTGCAAAGTCGTGTAAAAGAAAAAGAAAAAATGAGTTATAACTCGATAAACAATTCATCGAGGGATATTCTTGTACTTAAGGACTCTCGTCCAAAACGACATGTTAAACGCCCTACACGATATGATGATTAATTGTGTTCCTATATAATGCAAAGTATTTACTTGTTATGCTGAACTAAATTTAATATTGTTTGAATAATGCAGATCTCATTCAATATTTTGTAACTTTGTATTACAGTTTCTTTCATGTTTGTTTAACATTGCATATGTATTTTTAACATTGAAATCCTTTGTGGTAAAGATTGTTTAAATTCTTTGTGTGCTTAATTAATGTTAAATATATGCAATATCTCTTGATATGTTAATAACTTACTTTGTGTCAATAACTTTGCTTTGTGCTACAAGCATGGTAGACATCCTGTATTCATTGTTTTTAAAGAAAAGGAGGGATGTCATGTTCACAGAAAATGGTACCATCCGTTTTCTATGTGCGGCGGCTGGACGCCACTAGAGAAGGTAAACAGCACACAGGACGCCTGCCAAGCTTGGGAGCTACTCTATCATGTAATCGTTTATTATTATTAAAGTCAGTAACCAGGAATGACTTTACATCAACCTTACTACCAAGACTATCTCAGCTACACACAGACACCACAACTATCTCATTGCCTGGGAGAGGAATGGGGTTCTGGTTGGTTAAATACACCAGAATTCCTACCTCACTATGTCTTTGAGTGTTGTCACGAGACAGCCGTCTCTAGGGAGGAAATTGTAGACGCAGCAACTGGGTACTACTACAATGATCGGATTTTGATGAGAAAATGGAGACCTCAGAGTGCTCCCTTGTCAAATGAGTGGGAGGTAGTCCACCAGGTTATGTTGCCGACCTGCTATAGGGGGAGAGTTTTGTCAGCTGCCCATGATGATCCTATGGGGGGACATCAAGGCATTAATATTACCTATCACAAAATCTGCAAGTATTTTTTCTGGCCCAAGCTGAAAAGCGATGTGGCAAAATTTTGTAATGCATGTATTGCTTGTCAACTTGTTGGGAAACCAAACCAGACTCCACCTAAAGCTCCTCTTAAGCCTATTGTCGTGCCGGAGGAACCATTTTCTCATGTGGTAATGGACTGTGTTGGTCCATTACCTAGAACTAAGTCTGGTAATATTTACCTAATTACGATGATGTGTATCACGACTCATTACCCAGAGGCTTTTGCTGTAAGGAACATCCGAGCAAAGACTGTTGTTGCTCGTATGTTGCAATTTTTTTCCACTTTTGGACTGCCTCGGGTTGTGCAGACTGACAATGGTACTAACTTTAAGTCTGATATTTTTTAACAATTTTGTAAGGACCATGGAATAACTCATAAGGTTTCCAGCCCATACCATCCACAGAGTCAGGGGGTCATTGAACGGTTCCATCTAACTCTGAAGCAGATGTTGAAGACATCGTGCGAGAGTTCCCATACCTTCTGGGACGAGAACTTGCCGTATGTTTTGTTTGCTGCTAGGGAGGGGTTGCAAAGTTCACTGGGTTGTTCTCCTTTTGAGTTAGTCTTTGGCCATAAAGTTCGTGGACCCTTGCAAATGTTACAGAAGAATCTGTTAGGGAACGTAACGTTAACCGAAGGTTCGGCTTTCTTTGTGCAACACCACCAGAGACTCAAGGACTGCAAGGCTGCGGCACTAAAGTATCTTGGGAAGGCCCAAGAGAATATGAAAGAACGGAACGATGTCAAGGCTAAGTTGCGGGTATTTCAGCCCGGTGACCCTGTCCTGGTACTAAAGCCTCGACTGGGGAGCACAAGTACGAGGGCCCCTACATTGTGACAGAGAAGACTGGGGACCTCACGTACAAAGTGAGACACTCTGATAAGCGTAAACAGGTAATGCTCGTACACGTGAATCGGCTGAAGAAGTTCCAGGGCCCCAGGCCCATTGCACTAACCAATGTTTCCATTTCCAGTGAGGGAGGGGATGATTGTTCTGGGGACCCAACTAATCTCATTCTCAATAATTCTAGTTCTGTGAATGCTGTGGAGGAGGGACTGTCCCATTTGCAGATGTCCCAACGTGACGAGGTGCAGTCGTTGCTTGACGAATTCTCCAGTCTGTTCGGGGAGGTCCCGACCCAGACTGATGCCATTTACCATGATGTCGAGTTGACGGACTACACCCCCATTCGCCTTCAACCTTATCGGATGAGTCCTGAAAAGAAGGCCATCGTACGGAAGGAGGTCGATTTCTTGCTCCAGCACGGCCTCATCAGGCCGAGCCAGGGCTCTTGGTGCTCGCCCTGCCTTTTGGTCCCCAATCCTGGCTCCTGGCGATTATGCACGGACTACCGGCAGCTCAACAAGGTGACCATAGTGGACGCCTATCCGTTGCCACGTCTCGAGGACTGTATCGACGAAATCGGGAACGCCACGTATGTGTCTAAATTCGATCTCTCGAGAGGGTATTATCAAATCCCTCTCACTGAACGTGCTAAACAACTAACGGCGTTTGTGACACCCGAGGGCGTGTTTGAGTATCAAGTGTTACCATTCGGCTTGCGTAATGCCCCTGCCATGTTCCAGAGGCTAATGAACTCTTTGCTCGCTAATGTGCCAAATTGTCGGGCGTATTTAGATGATATTGTGTTCTTTGATATTAATTGGGCTGACCACATAGCTAGGTTATGCCAGTTGTTCACAGTGTTGAAACATGCAAATCTAACCTTAAATGCTAAAAAGTGTCATTTTGGCCAAGGCACAGTGACGTACCTTGGTTATGAAGTGGGCCAAGGAAAAGTGTTACCTCGGCACGATAAAATCGGTGCTATTCTGGACTACCCAGTGCTCAGGTCTAAAAAGGACATTCAACGATTTATCGGTATGTGTGCATACTACCGACGCTTTTGTCAGAACTTTTCCAGTGTGGCCACTCCTCTCACAGATTTGTTGCGGAAGGCCGTTAAATTTAAGTGGTCATCGGAATGTGCAGAGGCATTTAAAAACTTGAAATTGATCTTAGCTTCCGCCCCAGTGCTTGCTAGTCCAAGGTTCGACCGTCCGTTTAAAATTCAAGTTGACGCGTCTGACTCGGGTGCTGGTGCAGTGTTGTTGCAAACTGAGGATGATGAAGTGGAACACCCAGTATATTATTACTCTGGAAAATTGACAAGGCGCAGCGCAATTATTCGGTGTTAGAAAAAGAGGCGTTGGCGCTAGTGCTAACTTGCAAAAAGTTTGAAGTTTACCTCACAGGTAATATAGTGGAAGTGTACACGGACCATAACCCATTAGTTTTCATGAATCAGATGAAGCAGAAAAATAAACGCATCCTCAGGTGGGCATTGTACCTACAGGACTTTAATCTATCTATTATCCACCTACCGGGCCGACTCAACGTGATAGCCGACGCTCTGTCCCGCTTGCCTGAGTAACATCTGAGCCGCAGGAAGCCATACCAAATGTCATGCTTTAGTTATTTTTTTTTAGGTTCTCCTGTGACATTAAATATCCCGTGTCCAATTTATTTACTTCCTTTTGTTTTGTTTTTTTGTTTTTGTGTATGTTTTTTCTTTCATAGAATTTCCTTGTATTTTTTTCTTTCATAGAATTTCCTTGTATTTTTTTTCTTTTTTTTTTTTTTTGACAAATTGTTGTTTGGTTGATTTCTATTATGTCGTGGATTTCCATTTTATTCGGTATACTCTTACAAAAAAATATGACTACTATTCTAGTAGTCACATTTTTTTTTCTCTGAAGGGGGGAGGAGTGTTACGACTCTGGGTTCTTTAGAGGGAAACCAGAGGTCAAAATTTGAGCTTATTGAGCTACCATAGAGTAAACACGCATTGCGAGTTGCATTTGTCGTATCTTCCCTGCCAGATAGATAGTGTGAGACCTCTGGTGCTTTGCATCGAGCCCTGTTATGTGGGAGACCTCAGTGCCAAATGCTTAATGCACAGACTAGCCTATTACCACTAGCTGAAGTTGATAACTTTTTAGACACTCCACCCACCAGGGGACTCGAACACTGGCCAACGAGGTGGCAGTTGCACGCTGTATCCACTACACTATACTTCAAAGCCATAGTGAGGTAGGAATTCTGGTGTATTTAACCAACCAGAACCCCATTCCTCTCCCAGGCAATGAGATAGTGTGAGACCTCTGGTGCTTTGCATCGAGCCCTGTTATGTGGGAGACCTCAGTGCCAAATGCTTAATGCCCAGACTAGCCTATTACCACTAGCTGAAGTTGATAACTTTTTAGACACTCCACCCACCAGGGGACTCGAACACTGGCCAACGAGGTGGCAGTTGCACGCTGTATCCACTACACTATACTTCAAAGCCATAGTGAGGTAGGAATTCTGGTGTATTTAACCAACCAGAACCCCATTCCTCTCCCAGGCAATGAGATAGTGTGAGACCTCTGGTGCTTTGCATCGAGCCCTGTTATGTGGGAGACCTCAGTGCCAAATGCTTAATGCACAGACTAGCCTATTACCACTAGCTGAAGTTGATAACTTTTTAGACACTCCACCCACCAGGGGACTCGAACACTGGCCAACGAGGTGGCAGTTGCACGCTGTATCCACTACACTATACTTCAAAGCCATAGTGAGGTAGGAATTCTGGTGTATTTAACCAACCAGAACCCCATTCCTCTCCCAGGCAATGAGATAGTGTGAGACCTCTGGTGCTTTGCATCGAGCCCTGTTATGTGGGAGACCTCAGTGCCAAATGCTTAATGCACAGACTAGCCTATTACCACTAGCTGAAGTTGATAACTTTTTAGACACTCCACCCACCAGGGGACTCGAACACTGGCCAACGAGGTGGCAGTTGCACGCTGTATCCACTACACTATACTTCAAAGCCATAGTGAGGTAGGAATTCTGGTGTATTTAACCAACCAGAACCCCATTCCTCTCCCAGGCAATGAGATAGTGTGAGACCTCTGGTGCTTTGCATCGAGCCCTGTTATGTGGGAGACCTCAGTGCCAAATGCTTAATGCACAGACTAGCCTATTACCACTAGCTGAAGTTGATAACTTTTTAGACACTCCACCCACCAGGGGACTCGAACACTGGCCAACGAGGTGGCAGTTGCACGCTGTATCCACTACACTATACTTCAAAGCCATAGTGAGGTAGGAATTCTGGTGTATTTAACCAACCAGAACCCCATTCCTCTCCCAGGCAATGAGATAGTGTGAGACCTCTGGTGCTTTGCATCGAGCCCTGTTATGTGGGAGACCTCAGTGCCAAATGCTTAATGCACAGACTAGCCTATTACCACTAGCTGAAGTTGATAACTTTTTAGACACTCCACCCACCAGGGGACTCGAACACTGGCCAACGAGGTGGCAGTTGCACGCTGTATCCACTACACTATACTTCAAAGCCATAGTGAGGTAGGAATTCTGGTGTATTTAACCAACCAGAACCCCATTCCTCTCCCAGGCAATGAGATAGTGTGAGACCTCTGGTGCTTTGCATCGAGCCCTGTTATGTGGGAGACCTCAGTGCCAAATGCTTAATGCACAGACTAGCCTATTACCACTAGCTGAAGTTGATAACTTTTTAGACACTCCACCCACCAGGGGACTCGAACACTGGCCAACGAGGTGGCAGTTGCACGCTGTATCCACTACACTATACTTCAAAGCCATAGTGAGGTAGGAATTCTGGTGTATTTAACCAACCAGAACCCCATTCCTCTCCCAGGCAATGAGATAGTGTGAGACCTCTGGTGCTTTGCATCGAGCCCTGTTATGTGGGAGACCTCAGTGCCAAATGCTTAATGCACAGACTAGCCTATTACCACTAGCTGAAGTTGATAACTTTTTAGACACTCCACCCACCAGGGGACTCGAACACTGGCCAACGAGGTGGCAGTTGCACGCTGTATCCACTACACTATACTTCAAAGCCATAGTGAGGTAGGAATTCTGGTGTATTTAACCAACCAGAACCCCATTCCTCTCCCAGGCAATGAGATAGTGTGAGACCTCTGGTGCTTTGCATCGAGCCCTGTTATGTGGGAGACCTCAGTGCCAAATGCTTAATGCACAGACTAGCCTATTACCACTAGCTGAAGTTGATAACTTTTTAGACACTCCACCCACCAGGGGACTCGAACACTGGCCAACGAGGTGGCAGTTGCACGCTGTATCCACTACACTATACTTCAAAGCCATAGTGAGGTAGGAATTCTGGTGTATTTAACCAACCAGAACCCCATTCCTCTCCCAGGCAATGAGATAGTGTGAGACCTCTGGTGCTTTGCATCGAGCCCTGTTATGTGGGAGACCTCAGTGCCAAATGCTTAATGCACAGACTAGCCTATTACCACTAGCTGAAGTTGATAACTTTTTAGACACTCCACCCACCAGGGGACTCGAACACTGGCCAACGAGGTGGCAGTTGCACGCTGTATCCACTACACTATACTTCAAAGCCATAGTGAGGTAGGAATTCTGGTGTATTTAACCAACCAGAACCCCATTCCTCTCCCAGGCAATGAGATAGTGTGAGACCTCTGGTGCTTTGCATCGAGCCCTGTTATGTGGGAGACCTCAGTGCCAAATGCTTAATGCACAGACTAGCCTATTACCACTAGCTGAAGTTGATAACTTTTTAGACACTCCACCCACCAGGGGACTCGAACACTGGCCAACGAGGTGGCAGTTGCACGCTGTATCCACTACACTATACTTCAAAGCCATAGTGAGGTAGGAATTCTGGTGTATTTAACCAACCAGAACCCCATTCCTCTCCCAGGCAATGAGATAGTGTGAGACCTCTGGTGCTTTGCATCGAGCCCTGTTATGTGGGAGACCTCAGTGCCAAATGCTTAATGCACAGACTAGCCTATTACCACTAGCTGAAGTTGATAACTTTTTAGACACTCCACCCACCAGGGGACTCGAACACTGGCCAACGAGGTGGCAGTTGCACGCTGTATCCACTACACTATACTTCAAAGCCATAGTGAGGTAGGAATTCTGGTGTATTTAACCAACCAGAACCCCATTCCTCTCCCAGGCAATGAGATAGTGTGAGACCTCTGGTGCTTTGCATCGAGCCCTGTTATGTGGGAGACCTCAGTGCCAAATGCTTAATGCACAGACTAGCCTATTACCACTAGCTGAAGTTGATAACTTTTTAGACACTCCACCCACCAGGGGACTCGAACACTGGCCAACGAGGTGGCAGTTGCACGCTGTATCCACTACACTATACTTCAAAGCCATAGTGAGGTAGGAATTCTGGTGTATTTAACCAACCAGAACCCCATTCCTCTCCCAGGCAATGAGATAGTGTGAGACCTCTGGTGCTTTGCATCGAGCCCTGTTATGTGGGAGACCTCAGTGCCAAATGCTTAATGCACAGACTAGCCTATTACCACTAGCTGAAGTTGATAACTTTTTAGACACTCCACCCACCAGGGGACTCGAACACTGGCCAACGAGGTGGCAGTTGCACGCTGTATCCACTACACTATACTTCAAAGCCATAGTGAGGTAGGAATTCTGGTGTATTTAACCAACCAGAACCCCATTCCTCTCCCAGGCAATGAGATAGTGTGAGACCTCTGGTGCTTTGCATCGAGCCCTGTTATGTGGGAGACCTCAGTGCCAAATGCTTAATGCACAGACTAGCCTATTACCACTAGCTGAAGTTGATAACTTTTTAGACACTCCACCCACCAGGGGACTCGAACACTGGCCAACGAGGTGGCAGTTGCACGCTGTATCCACTACACTATACTTCAAAGCCATAGTGAGGTAGGAATTCTGGTGTATTTAACCAACCAGAACCCCATTCCTCTCCCAGGCAATGAGATAGTGTGAGACCTCTGGTGCTTTGCATCGAGCCCTGTTATGTGGGAGACCTCAGTGCCAAATGCTTAATGCACAGACTAGCCTATTACCACTAGCTGAAGTTGATAACTTTTAGACACTCCACCCACCAGGGGACTCGAACACTGGCCAACGAGGTGGCAGTTGCACGCTGTATCCACTACACTATACTTCAAAGCCATAGTGAGGTAGGAATTCTGGTGTATTTAACCAACCAGAACCCATTCCTCTCCCAGNTTTTAGACACTCCACCCACCAGGGGACTCGAACACTGGCCAACTAGGTGGCAGTTGCACGCTGTATCCACTACACTATACTTCAAAGCCATAAGAGAGGTAGGAATTCTGGTGTATTTAACCAACCAGAACCCCATTCCTCTCCCAGGCAATGAGATAGTGTGAGACCTCTGGTGCTTTGCATCGAGCCCTGTTATGTGGGAGAACTCAGTGCCAAATTCTTAATGCACAGACTAGCCTATTACCACTAGCTGAAGTTGATAACTTTTTAGACACTCCACCCACCAGGGGACTCGAACACTGGCCAACGAGGTGGCAGTTGCATCCTGTATCCACTACACTATACTTCAAAGCCATAGAGGAGTAGGAATTCTGGTGTATTTAACCAACCTGCCCGAAACGCATTGCATAATAGTGGCTTTAGGCATTGTATGTACTAGCTCTACCTATAATTCGATCCATTAATGTAACCTCACTTGTATGTATATACCTTACCTGAATAAACATATTTATTTATATTTTTTTATAACCAGAACCCCATTCCTCTCCCAGGCAATGAGATAGTGTGAGACCTCTGGTGCTTTGCATCGAGCCCTGTTATGTGGGAGAACTCAGTGCCAAATGCTTAATGCACAGACTAGCCTATTACCACTAGCTGAAGTTGATAACTTTTTTAGACACTCCACCCACCAGGGGACTCGAAAACTGGCCAACGAGGTGGCAGTTGCACGCTGTATCCACTACACTATACTTCAAAGCCATAAGAGAGGTAGGAATTCTGGTGTATTTAACAACCAGAACCCCATTCCTCTCCGGCAATGAATATTGTGAGACCTCTGGTGCTTTGCATCGAGCCCTGTTATGTGGGAGAACTCAGTGCCAAATGCTTAATGCACAGACTAGCCTATTACCACTAGCTGAAGTTGATAACTTTTTAGACACTCCACCCACCAGGGGACTCGACACTGGCCAACGAGGTGGCAGTTGCACCTGTATCCACTACACTATACTTCAAAGCCATAAGAGAGGTAGGAATTCTGGTGTATTTAACCACCTGCCCGAAACGCATTGCGTAATAGTGGCTTTAGGCATTGTATGTACTAGCTCTACCTATAATTCGATCCATTAATGTAACCTCACTTGTATGTATATACCTTACCTGAATAAACATATTTATTATTTATTTATTATAACCAGAACCCCATTCCTCTCCCAGGCAATGAGATAGTGTGAGACCTCTGGTGCTTTGCATCGAGCCCTGTTATGTGGGAGAACTCAGTGCCAAATGCTTAATGCACAACTAGCCTATTACCACTAGCTGAAGTTGATAACTTTTTAGACACTCCACCCACCAGGGGACTCGAACACTGGCCAACGAGGTGGCAGTTGCACGCTGTATCCACTACACTATACTTCAAAGCCATAAGAGAGGTAGGAATTCTGGTGTATTTAACAACCAGAACCCCATTCCTCTCCCAGGCAATGAGATAGTGGAGACCTCTGGTGCTTTGCATCGAGCCCTGTTATGTGGAGAACTCAGTGCCAAATGCTTAATGCACAGACTAGCCTATTACCACTAGCTGAAGTTGATAACTTTTTAGACACTCCACCCACCAGGGGACTCGAACACTGGCCAACGAGGTGGCAGTTGCACCTGTATCCACTACACTATACTTCAAAGCCATAAGAGAGGTAGGAATTCTGGTGTATTTAACCAACCTGCCCGAACGCTTGCGTAATAGTGGCTTTAGGCATTGTAGTACTAGCTCTACCTATATTCGATCCATTAATGTAACCTCACTTGTATGTATATACCTTACCTGAATAAACATATTTATTATTTATTTATTATAACCAGAACCCCATTCCTCTCCCAGGCAATGAGATAGTGTGAGACCTCTGGTGCTTTGCATCGAGCCCTGTTATGTGGGAGAACTCAGTGCCAAATGCTTAATGCACAGACTAGCCTATTACCACTAGCTGAAGTTGATAACTTTTTAGACACTCCACCCACCAGGGACTCGAAAACTGGCCAACGAGGTGGCAGTTGCACGCTGTATCCACTACACTATACTTCAAAGCCATAAGAGAGGTAGGAATTCTGGTGTATTTAACCAACCAAACCCATTCCTCTCCCAGGCAATGAGATAGTGTGAGACCTCTGGTGCTTTGCATCGAGCCCTGTTATGTGGGAGAACTCAGTGCCAAATGCTTAATGCACAACTAGCCTATTACCACTAGCTGAAGTTGATAACTTTTTAGACACTCCACCCACCAGGGACTCGAACACTGGCCAACGAGGTGGCAGTTGCACGCTGTATCCACTACACTATACTTCAAAGCCATAAGAGAGGTAGGAATTCTGGTGTTTTAACCAACCAGAACCCCATTCCTCTCCCAGGCAATGAGATAGTGTGAGACCTCTGGTGCTTTGCATCGAGCCCTGTTATGTGGGAGAACTCAGTGCCAAATGCTTATGCACAGACTAGCCTATTACCACTAGCTGAAGTTGATAACTTTTTACACACTCCACCCACCAGGGACTCGAACACTGGCCAACGAGGTGGCAGTTGCACGCTGTATCCACTACACTATACTCCAAAGCCATAAGAGAGGTAGAATTCTGGTGTATTTAACCAACCTGCCCGAAACGCTTGCGTAATAGTGGCTTTAGGCATTGTATGACTAGCTCTACCTATAATTCAATCCTTAATGTAACCTCACTTGTATGTATATACCTTACCTGAATAAACATTTTATTTATTATTTATTATAACAGAACCCCATTCCTCTCCCAGGCAATGAGATAGTGTGAGACCTCTGGTGCTTTGCATCGAGCCCTGTTATGTGAGAACTCAGTGCCAAATGCTTAATGCCAGACTAGCCTATTACCACTAGCTGAAGTTGATACCTTTTTAGACACTCCACCCACCAGGGGACTCGAACACTGGCCAACGAGGTGGCAGTTGCACGCTGTATCCCTACACTATACTTCAAAGCCATAAGAGAGGTAGGAATTCTGGTGTATTTAACCAACCTGCCCGAAACGCATTGCGTAATAGTGGCTTTAGGCATGTATGTACTAGCTCTACCTATAATTCATCCATTAATGTAACCTCACTTGTATGTATATACCTTACCTGAATAAACATATTTATTTATTTATTTTATAACCAGAACCCCATTCCTCTCCCAGGCAATGAGATAGTGTGAGACCTCTGGTGCTTTGCATCGAGCCCTGTTATGTGAGAGAACTCAGTGCCAAATGCTTAATGCACAGACTAGCCTATTACCACTAGCTGAAGTTGATAACTTTTTAGACACTCCACCCACCAGGGGACTCGAACACTGGCCAACGAGGTGGCAGTTGCACGCTGTATCCACTACACTATACTTCAAAGCCATAAGAGAGGTAGGAATTCTGGTGTATTTAACCAACCAGAACCCCATTCCTCTCCCAGGCAATGAGATAGTGTGAGACCTCTGGTGCTTTGCATCGAGCCCTGTTATGTGGGAGAACTCAGTGCCAAATGCTTAATGCACAGACTAGCCTATTACCACTAGCTGAAGTTGATAACTTTTTAGACACTCCACCCACCAGGGGACTCGAACACTGGCCAACGAGGTGGCAGTTGCACGCTGTATCCACTACACTATACTTCAAAGCCATAAGAGAGGTAGGAATTCTGGTGTATTTAACCAACCTGCCCGAAACGCATTGCGTAATAGTGGCTTTAGGCATTGTATGTACTAGCTCTACCTATAATTCGATCCATTAATGTAACCTCACTTGTATGTATATACCTTACCTGAATAAACATATTTATTTATTTATTTATTATAACCAGAACCCCATTCCTCTCCCAGGCAATGAGATAGTGTGAGACCTCTGGTGCTTTGCATCGAGCCCTGTTATGTGGGAGAACTCAGTGCCAAATGCTTAATGCACAGACTACCCTATTACCACTAGCTGAAGTTGATAACTTTTTAGACACTCCACCCACCAGGGGACTCGAACACTGGCCAACGAGGTGGCAGTTGCACGCTGTATCCACTACACTATACTTCAAAGCCATAAGAGAGGTAGGAATTCTGGTGTATTTAACCAACCAGAACCCCATTCCTCTCCCAGGCAATGAGATAGTGTGAGACCTCTGGTGCTTTGCATCGAGCCCTGTTATGTGGGAGAACTCAGTGCCAAATGCTTAATGCACAGACTAGCCTATTACCACTAGCTGAAGTTGATAACTTTTTAGACACTCCACCCACCAGGGGACTCGAACACTGGCCAACGAGGTGGCAGTTGCACGCAGTATCCACTACACTATACTTCAAAGCCATAAGAGAGGTAGGAATTCTGGTGTATTTAACCAACCAGAACCCCATTCCTCTCCCAGGCAATGAGATAGTGTGAGACCTCTGGTGCTTTGCATCGAGCCCTGTTATGTGGGAGAACTCAGTGCCAAATGCTTAATGCACAGACTAGCCTATTACCACTAGCTGAAGTTGATAACTTTTTAGACACTCCACCCACCAGGGGACTCGAAAACTGGCCAACGAGGTGGCAGTTGCACGCTGTATCTACTACACTATACTTCAAAGCCATAAGAGAGGTAGGAATTCTGGTGTATTTAACCAACCAGAACCCCATTCCTCTCCCAGGCAATGAGATAGTGTGAGACCTCTGGTGCTTTGCATCGAGCCCTGTTATGTGGGAGAACTCAGTGCCAAATGCTTAATGCACAGACTAGCCTATTACCACTAGCTGAAGTTGATAACTTTTTAGACACTCCACCCACCAGGGGACTCGAACACTGGCCAACGAGGTGGCAGTTGCACGCTGTATCCACTACACTATACTTCAAAGCCATAAGAGAGGTAGGAATTCTGGTGTATTTAACCAACCAGAACCCCATTCCTCTCCCAGGCAATGAGATTGTGTGAGACCTCTGGTGCTTTGCATCGAGCCCTGTTATGTGGGAGAACTCAGTGCCAAATGCTTAATGCACAGACTAGCCTATTACCACTAGCTGAAGTTGATAACTTTTTAGACACTCCACCAACCAGGGGACTCGAACACTGGCCAACGAGGTGGCAGTTGCACGCTGTATCCACTACACTATACTCCAAAGCCATAAGAGAGGTAGGAATTCTGGTGTATTTAACCAACCTGCCCGAAACGCATTGCGTAATAGTGGCTTTAGGAATTGTAGTACTAGCTCTACCTATAATTCGATCCATTAATGTAACCTCACTTGTATGTATATACCTTACCTGAATAAACATATTTATTTATTTATTTATTATAACCAGAACCCCATTCCTCTCCCAGGCAATGAGATAGTGTGAGACCTCTGGTGCTTTGCATCGAGCCCTGTTATGTGGGAGAACTCAGTGCCAAATGCTTAATGCACAGACTAGCCTATTACCACTAGCTGAAGTTGATAACTTTTTAGACACTCCACCCACCAGGGGACTCGAACACTGGCCAACGAGGTGGCAGTTGCACGCTGTATCCACTACACTATACTTCAAAGCCATAAGAGAGGTAGGAATTCTGGTGTATTTAACCAACCAGAACCCCATTCCTCTCCCAGGCAATGAGATAGTGTGAGACCTCTGGTGCTTTGCATCGAGCCCTGTTATGTGGGAGAACTCAGTGCCAAATGCTTAATGCACAGACTAGCCTATTACCACTAGCTGAAGTTGATAACTTTTTAGACACTCCACCCACCAGGGGACTCGAACACTGGCCAACGAGGTGGCAGTTGCACGCTGTATCCACTACACTATACTTCAAAGCCATAAGAGAGGTAGGAATTCTGGTGTATTTAACCAACCAGAACCCCATTCCTCTCCCAGGCAATGAGATAGTGTGAGACCTCTGGTGCTTTGCATCGAGCCCTGTTATGTGGGAGAACTCAGTGCCAAATGCTTAATGCACAGACTAGCCTATTACCACTAGCTGAAGTTGATAACTTTTTAGACACTCCACCCACCAGGGGACTCGAACACTGGCCAACGAGGTGGCAGTTGCACGCTGTATCCACTACACTATACTTCAAAGCCATAAGAGAGGTAGGAATTCTGGTGTATTTAACCAACCTGCCCGAAACGCATTGCGTAATAGTGGCTTTAGGCATTGTATGTACTAGCTCTACCTATAATTCGATCCATTAATGTAACCTCACTTGTATGTATATACCTTACCTGAATAAACATATTTATTTATTTATTTATTATAACCAGAACCCCATTCCTCTCCCAGGCAATGAGATAGTGTGAGACCTCTGGTGCTTTGCATCGAGCCCTGTTATGTGGGAGAACTCAGTGCCAAATGCTTAATGCACAGACTAGCCTATTACCACTAGCTGAAGTTGATAACTTTTTAGACACTCCACCCACCAGGGGACTCGAACACTGGCCAACGAGGTGGCAGTTGCACGCTGTATCCACTACACTATACTTCAAAGCCATAAGAGAGGTAGGAATTCTGGTGTATTTAACCAACCAGAACCCCATTCCTCTCCCAGGCAATGAGATAGTGTGAGACCTCTGGTGCTTTGCATCGAGCCCTGTTATGTGGGAGAACTCAGTGCCAAATGCTTAATGCACAGACTAGCCTATTACCACTAGCTGAAGTTGATAACTTTTTAGACACTCCACCCACCAGGGGACTCGAACACTGGCCAACGAGGTGGCAGTTGCACGCTGTATCCACTACACTATACTTCAAAGCCATAAGAGAGGTAGGAATTCTGGTGTATTTAACCAACCTGCCCGAAACGCATTGCGTAATAGTGGCTTTAGGCATTGTATGTACTAGCTCTACCTATAATTCGATCCATTAATGTAACCTCACTTGTATGTATATACCTTACCTGAATAAACATATTTATTTATTTATTTATTATAACCAGAACCCCATTCCTCTCCCAGGCAATGAGATAGTGTGAGACCTCTGGTGCTTTGCATCGAGCCCTGTTATGTGGGAGAACTCAGTGCCAAATGCTTAATGCACAACTAGCCTATTACCACTAGCTGAAGTTGATAACTTTTTAGACACTCCACCCACCAGGGACTCGAACACTGGCCAACGAGGTGGCAGTTGCACGCTGTATCCACTACACTATACTTCAAAGCCATAAGAGAGGTAGGAATTCTGGTGTATTTAACCAACCAGAACCCCATTCCTCTCCCAGGCAATGAGATAGTGTGAGACCTCTGGTGCTTTGCATCGAGCCCTGTTATGTGGGAGAACTCAGTGCCAAATGCTTAATGCACAGACTAGCCTATTACCACTAGCTGAAGTTGATAACTTTTTAGACACTCCACCCACCAGGGGACTCGAACACTGGCCAACGAGGTGGCAGTTGTGCACGCTGTATCCACTACACTATACTTCAAAGCCATAAGAGAGGTAGGAATTCTGGTGTATTTAACCAACCAGAACCCCATTCCT
This sequence comes from Procambarus virginalis, assembly GCA_020271785.1. Lineage (NCBI taxonomy): Eukaryota > Metazoa > Arthropoda > Malacostraca > Decapoda > Cambaridae > Procambarus > Procambarus virginalis. The sequence goes on from WNGS01000019.1 coordinate 121,475, forward strand.
CTCCACACAGAGATAGTGTGAGACCTCTGGTGCTTTGCATCGAGCCCTGTTATGTGGGAAACTCAGTGCCAAATGCTAATGCACAGACTAGCCTATTACCACTAGCTGAAGTTGATAACTTTTTAGACACTCCACCCAACAGGGGACTCGAACACTGGCCACGAGGTGGCAGTTGCACGTTGTATCCACTACACTATACTTCAAAGCCATAAGAGAGGTAGGATTCTGGTGTATTTAACCAACCAGAACCCCATTCCTCTCCCAGGCAATGAGATAGTGTGAGACCTCTGGTGCTTTGCATCGAGCCCTGTTATGTGGGAGAACTCAGTGCCAAATGCTTAATGCACAGACTAGCCTATTACCACTAGCTGAAGTTGATACTTTTTAGACACTCCACCCCCAGGGGACTCGAACACTGGCCAACGAGGTGGCAGTTGCACGCTGTATCCACTAAACTATACTTCAAAGCCATAAGAGAGGTAGGAATTCTGGTGTATTTAACCAACCAGAACCCCATCCTCTCCCAGGCAATGAGATAGTGTGAGACCTCTGGTGCTTTGCATCGAGCCCTGTTATGTGGGAGAACTCAGTGCCAAATGCTTAATGCACAGACTAGCCTATTACCACTAGCTGAAGTTGATAACTTTTTAGACACTCCACCCACCAGGGGACTCGAACACTGGCCAACGAGGTGGCAGTTGCACGTTGTATCCACTACACTATACTTCAAAGCCATAAGAGAGGTAGGAATTCTGGTGTATTTAACCAACCAGAACCCCATTCCTCTCCCAGGCAATGAGATAGTGTGAGACCTCTGGTGCTTTGCATCGAGCCCTGTTATGTGGGAGAACTCAGTGCCAAATGCTTAATGCACAGACTAGCCTATTACCACTAGCTGAAGTTGATAACTTTTTAGACACTCCACCCACCAGGGGACTCGAACACTGGCCAACGAGGTGGCAGTTGCACGCTGTATCCACTACACTATACTTCAAAGCCATAAGAGAGGTAGGAATTCTGTGTATTTAACCACCCAGAACCCCATTCCACTCCCAGGCAATGAGATAGTGTGAGACCTCTGGTGCTTTGCATTGAGCCCTGTTATGTGGGAGAACTCAGTGCCAAATGCTTAATGCACAGACTAGCCTATTACCACTAGCTGAAGTTGATAACTTTTTAGACACTCCACCCACCAGGGGACTCGAATACTGGCCAACGAGGTGGCAGTTGCACGCAGTATCCACTACACTATACTCCAAAGCCATAAGAGAGGTAGGAATTCTAGTGTATTTAACCAACCTGCCCGAAACGCATTGCGTAATAGTGGCTTTAGGAATTGTATGTACTAGCTCTACCTATAATTCGATCCATTAATGTAACCTCACTTGTATGTATATACCTTACCTGAATAAACATATTTATTTATTTATTTATTATAACCAGAACCCATTCCTCTCCNCGTAATAGTGGCTTTAGGCATTGTATGTACTAGCTCTACCTATAATTCGATCCATTAATGTAACCTCACTTGTTTGTATATGCCTTACCTGAATAAACATATTTATTTATTTATTTATTTATTATAACCGAACCCATTCCTCTCCCAGGCAATGAGATAGTGTGAGACCTCTGGTGCTTTGCATCGAGCCCCTGTTATGTGGGAGAACTCAGTGCCAAATGCTTAATGCACAAACTAGCCTATTACCATTAGCTGAAGTTGATAACTTTTAGATACTCCACCCACCAGGGGACTCGAACACTGGCCAATGAGGTGTCAGTTGCACGCTGTATCCACTACACTATACTTCAAAGCCATAAGAGAGGTAGAAATTCTGGTGTATTAACCAACCAGACCCCATTCCTCTCCCAGGCAATGAGATAGTGTGAGACCTCTGTGCTTTGCATCGAGCCCTGTTATGTGGGAGAACTCAGTGCCAAATGCTTAATGCACCAGACTAGCCTATTACCACTAGCTGAAGTTGATAACTTTTTAGATACTCCACCCACCAGGGGACTCGAACACTGTCAACGAGGTGGCAGTTCCACGCTGTATCCACTACACTATACTTCAAAGCCATAAGAGAAGTAGGAATTCTGATGTATTAACCAACCTGCCCGAAACGCATTGTGTAATAGTGGCTTTAGGCATTGTATGTACTAGCTCTACCTTTAATTCGATCCATTAATGTAACCTCACTTGTATGTATATACCTTACCTGAATAAACTATTTATTTTTAATTTATTATACCAGAACCCCATTCCTCTCCCAGGCAATGAGATAGTGTGAGACCTCTTGTGCTTTGCATCGAGCCCTGTTATGTGGGAGAACTCAGTGCCAAATGTTTAATGCACCAACTAGCCTATTACCACTACCTGAATTTGATAACTTTTTAGACACTCCACCCACCAGGGGACTCCAACACTGGCCAAAGAGTTGGCAGTTGCACGCTGTATCCACTACACTATACTTCAAAGCCATAAGAGAGTAGGAATTCTGGTGTATTTAACCAACCTGAACCCCATTCCTCTCCCAGGCAATGAGATAGTGTGAGACCTCTGTGCTTTGCATCGAGCCCTGTTATGTGGGAGAACTCAGTGCCAAATGCTTAATGCCAGACTAGCCTATTATCACTAGCTGAAGTTGATAACTTTTTAGACACTCCACCCACCAGGGACTCGAACACTGGCCAACGAGGTGGCAATTGCACGCTGTATCCACTACACTATACTTCAAAGCCATAAGAGAAGTAGGAATTCTGATGTATTTAACCAACCTGCCCGAAACGCATTGCGTAATAGTGGCTTTAGGCATTGTATGTACTAGCTCTACCTATAATTCGATCCATTATGTAACCTCACTTGTATGTATATGCCTTACCTGAATAAACATTATATTTATTATTTATTTATTATACCAGAACCCCATTCCTCTCCCAGGCAATGAGATAGTGTGAGACCTCTGGTGCTTTGCATCGAGCCCTGTTATGTGGGAGAACTCAGTGCCAATGCTTAATGCACAAACTAGCCTATTACCACTAGCTGAAGTTGATAACTTTTTAGACACTCCACCCACCAGGGGACTCGAACACTGGCCAACGAGGTGGCAGTTGCACGCTGTATCCACTACACTATACTTCAAAGCCATAATAGAGGTAGAAATTCTGGTGTATTTAACCAACCAGAACCCCATTCCTCTCCCAGGCAATGAGATAGTGTGAGACCTCTGGTGCTTTGCATCGAGCCCTGTTATGTGGGAGAACTCAGTGCCAAATGCTTAATGCACAGACTAGCCTATTACCACTAGCTGAAGTTGATAACTTTTTAGACACTCCACCCACCAGGGAACTCGAACACTGGCCAACGAGGTGGCAGTTGCACGCTGTATCCACTACACTATACTTCAAAGCCATAAGAGAGGTAGGAATTCTGGTGTATTTAATTAACCAACCAGAACCCAATTCCTCTCCCAGGCAATGAGATAGTGTGAGACCTCTGGTGCTTTGCATCGAGCCCTGTTATGTGGGAGAACTCAGTGCCAAATGCTTAATGCACAGACTAGCCTATTACCACTAGCTGAAGTTGATAACTTTTTAGACACTCCACCCACCAGGGACTCGAACACTGGCCAACGAGGTGGCAGTTGCACGCTGTATCCACTACACTATACTTCAAAGCCATAAGAGAGGTAGGAATTCTGGTGTATTTAACCAACCAGAACCCCATTCCTCTCCCAGGCAATGAGATAGTGTGAGACCTCTGGTGCTTTGCATCGAGCCCTGTTATGTGGGAGAACTCAGTGCCAAATGCTTAATGCACAGACTAGCCTATTACCACTAGCTGAAGTTGATAACTTTTTAGACACTCCACCCACCAGGGACTCGAACACTGGCCAACGAGGTGGCAGTTGCACGCTGTATCCACTACACTATACTTCAAAGCCATAGAGAGGTAGGAATTCTGGTGTATTTAACCAACCACCAAACCCCATTCCTCTCCCAGACAATGAGATAGTGTGAGACCTCTGGTGCTTTGCATCGAGCCCTGTTATGTGGGAGAACTCAGTGCCAAATGCTTAATGCACAGACTAGCCTATTACCACTAGCTGAAGTTGATAACTTTTTAGACACTCCACCCACCAGGGACTCGAACACTGGCCAACGAGGTGGCAGTTGCACGCTGTATCCACTACACTATACTTCAAAGCCATAGGAGAGGTAGGAATTCTGGTGTATTTAACCAACCAGAACCCCATTCCTCTCCCAGGCAATGAGATAGTGTGAGACCTCTGGTGCTTTGCATCGAGCCCTGTTATGTGGGAGAACTCAGTGCCAAATGCTTAATGCACCAGACTAGCCTATTACCACTAGCTGAAGTTGATAACTTTTTAGACACTCCACCCACCAGGGGACTCGAACACTGGCCAACGAGGTGGCAGTTGCACGCTGTATCCACTACACTATACTTCAAAGCCATAAGAGAGGTAGGAATTCTGGTGTATTTAACCAACCAGAACCCATTCCTCTCCCAGGCAATGAGATAGTGTAAAGACCTCTGGTGCTTTGCATCGAGCCCTGTTATGTGGAAGAACTCAGTGCCAAATGCTTAATGCACAGACTAGCCTATTACCACTAGCTGAAGTTGATAACTTTTTAGACACTCCACCCACCAGGGACTCGAACACTGGCCAACGAGGTGGCAGTTGCACGCTGTATCCACTACACTATACTTCAAAGCCATAAGAGAGGTAGGAATTCTGGTGTATTTAACCAACCAGAACCCCATTCCTCTCCCAGGCAATGAGATAGTGTGAGACCTCTGGTGCTTTGCATCGAGCCCTGTTATGTGGGAGAACTCAGTGCCAAATGCTTAATGCACAAACTAGCCTATTACCACTAGCTGAAGTTGATAACTTTTTAGACACTCCACCCACCAGGGGACTCGAACACTGGCCAACGAGTTGGCAGTTGCACGCTGTATCCACTACACTATACTTCAAAGCCATAGAGAGGTAGGAATTCTGGTGTATTTAACCAACCAGAACCCCATTCCTCTCCCAGGCAATGAGATAGTGTGAGACCTCTGGTGCTTTGCATCGAGCCCTGTTATGTGGGAGAACTCAGTGCCAAATGCTTAATGCACAGACTAGCCTATTACCACTAGCTGAAGTTGATAACTTTTTAGACACTCCACCCACCAGGGGACTCGAACACTGGCCAACGAGGTGGCAGTTGCACGCTGTATCCACTACACTATACTTCAAAGCCATAAGAGAGTAGGAATTCTGGTGTATTTAACCAACCTGCCCGAAACGCATTGCGTAATAGTGGCTTTAGGCATTGTATGTACTAGCTCTACCTATAATTCGATCCATTAATGTAACCTCACTTGTTTGTATATGCCTTACCTGAATAAACATATTTATTTATTTATTTATTTATTATAACCAGAACCCCATTCCTCTCCCAGGCAATGAGATAGTGTGAGACCTCTGGTGCTTTGCATCGAGCCCTGTTATGTGGGAGAACTCAGTGCCAAATGCTTAATGCACAAACTAGCCTATTACCACTAGCTGAAGTTGATAACTTTTTAGACACTCCACCCACCAGGGGACTCGAACACTGGCCAACGAGGTGGCAGTTGCACGCTGTATCCACTACACTATACTTCAAAGCCATAAGAGAGGTAGAAATTCTGGTGTATTTAACCAACCAGAACCCCATTCCTCTCCCAGGCAATGAGATAGTGTGAGACCTCTGGTGCTTTGCATCGAGCCCTGTTATGTGGGAGAACTCAGTGCCAAATGCTTAATGCACCAGACTAGCCTATTACCACTAGCTGAAGTTGATAACTTTTTAGACACTCCACCCACCAGGGGACTCGAACACTGGCCAACGAGGTGGCAGTTGCACGCTGTATCCACTACACTATACTTCAAAGCCATAAGAGAAGTAGGAATTCTGATGTATTTAACCAACCTGCCCGAAACGCATTGTGTAATAGTGGCTTTAGGCATTGTATGTACTAGCTCTACCTTTAATTCGATCCATTAATGTAACCTCACTTGTATGTATATACCTTACCTGAATAAACATATTTATTTATTAATTTATTATAACCAGAACCCCATTCCTCTCCCAGGCAATGAGATAGTGTGAGACCTCTTGTGCTTTGCATCGAGCCCTGTTATGTGGGAGAACTCAGTGCCAAATGCTTAATGCACAAACTAGCCTATTACCACTACCTGAATTGATAACTTTTTAGACACTCCACCCACCAGGGGACTCGAACACTGGCCAAAGAGTTGGCAGTTGCACGCTGTATCCACTACACTATACTTCAAAGCCATAAGAGTGGTAGGAATTCTGGTGTATTTAACCAACCTGAACCCCATTCCTCTCCCAGGCAATGAGATAGTGTGAGACCTCTGGTGCTTTGCATCGAGCCCTGTTATGTGGGAGAACTCAGTGCCAAATGCTTAATGCACAGACTAGCCTATTACACTAGCTGAAGTTGATAACTTTTTAGACACTCCACCCACCAGGGGACTCGAACACTGGCCAACGAGGTGGCAGTTGCACGCTGTATCCACTACACTATACTTCAAAGCCATAAGAGAAGTAGGAATTCTGGTGTATTTAACCAACCTGCCCGAAACGCATTGCGTAATAGTGGCTTTAGGCATTGTATGTACTAGCTCTACCTATATTCGATCCATTAATGTAACCTCACTTGTATGTATATGCCTTACCTGAATAACATATTTATTTATTTATTTATTTATTATAACCAGAACCCCATTCCTCTCCCAGGCAATGAGATAGTGTGAGACCTCTGGTGCTTTGCATCGAGCCCTGTTATGTGGGAGAGCTCAGTGCCAGATGCTTAATGCACAAACTAGCCTATTACCACTAGCTGAAGTTGATAACTTTTTAGACACTCCACCCACCAGGGACTCGAACACTGGCCAACGAGTGGCAGTTGCACGCTGTATCCACTACACTATACTTCAAAGCCATAAGAGTGGTAGGAATTCTGGTGTATTTAACCAACCAGAACCCCATTCCTCTCCCAGGCAATGAGATAGTACGAGACCTCTGGTGCTTTGCATCGAGCCCTGTTATGTGGGAGAACTCAGTGCCAAATGCTTAATGCACCAGACTAGCCTATTACCACTAGTTGAAGTTGATAACTATTTAGATACTCCACCCACCAGGGGACTCGAACACTGGCCAACGAGGTGGCAGTTGCACGCTGTATCCACTACACTATACTTCAAAGCCATAAGAGAAGTAGGAATTCTGATGTATTTAACCAACCTGCCCGAAACGCATTGTGTAATAGTGGCTTTAGGCATTGTATGTACTAGCTCTACCTTTAATTCGATCCATTAATGTAACCTCACTTGTATGTATATACCTTACCTGAATAAACATATTTATTTATTTATTTATTATAACCAGAACCCCATTCCTCTCCCAGGCAATGAGATAGTGTGAGATATCTGGTGCTTTGCATCGAGCCCTGTTATGTGGGAGAACTCAGTGCCAAATGCTTAATGCACAAACTAGCCTATTACCACTAGATGAAGTTGATAACTATTTAGACACTCCACCCACCAGGGGACTCGAACACTGGCCAACGAGGTGGCAGTTGCACGCTGTATCCACTACACTATACTTCAAAGCGATAAGAGAGGTAGGAATTCTGGTGTATTTAACCAACCAGAACCCCATTCCTCTCCCAGGCAATGAGATAGTGTGAGACCTCTGGTGCTTTGCATCGAGCCCTGTTATGTGAAAGAACTCAGTGCCAAATGCTTAATGCACAGACTAGCCTATTACCACTAGCTGAAGTTGATAACTTTTTAGACACTCCACCCACCAGGGGACTCGAACACTGGCCAACGAGGTGGCAGTTGCACGCTGTATCCACTACACTATACTTCAAAGCCATAAGAGAGGTAGGAATTCTGGTGTATTTAACCAACCAGAACCCCATTCCTCTCACAGGCAATGAGATAGTGTGAGACCTCTGGTGCTTTGCATCGAGCCCTGTTATGTGGGAGAACTCAGTGCCAAATGCTTAATGCACCAGACTAGCCTATTACCACTAGCTGAAGTTGATAACTTTTTAGACACTCCATCCACCAGGGGACTCGAACACTGGCCAACGAGGTGGCAGTTGCACGCTGTATCCACTACACTATACTTCAAAGCCATAAGAGTGGTAGGAATTCTGGTGTATTTAACCAACCAGAACCCTATTCCTCTCCCAGGCAATGAGATAGTACGAGACCTCTGGTGCTTTGCATCGAGCCCTGTTATGTGGGAGAACTCAGTGCCAATGCTTAATGCACCAGACTAGCCTATTACCACTAGCTGAAGTTGATAACTTTTTAAAGATACTCCACCCACCAGGGGACTCGAACACTGGCCAACGAGGTGGCAGTTGCACGCTGTATCCGCTACACTATACTTCAAAGCCATAAGAGAGGTAGGAATTCTGGTGTATTTAACCACCCAGAACCCCATTCTCTCCCAGGCAATGAGATAGTGTGACCTCTGGTGCTTTGCATCGAGCCCTGTTATGTGAAAGAACTCAGTGCCAAATGCTTAATGCACAGACTAGCCTATTACCACTAGCTGAAGTTGATAACTTTTTAGACACTCCACCCAACAGGGGACTCGAACACTGGCCAACGAGGTGGCAGTTGCACGCTGTATCCACTACACTATAATTCAAAGCCATAAGAAGGTAGGAATTCTGATGTATTTAACCAACCAGAACCCCATTCCTCTCCCAGCAATGAGATAGTGTGAGTCCTCTGGTGCTTTGCATTGAGCCCTGTTATGTGGGAGAACTCAGTGCCAAATGCTTAATGCACAGACTAGCCTATTACCACTAGCTGAAGTTGATAACTTTTTAGACTCTCCACCCACCAGAGGACTCGAACACTGGCCAACGAGGTGGCAGTTGCACGTTGTATCCACTACACTATACTTCAAAGCCATAAGAGAGGTAGGAATTCTGGTGTATTTAACCAACCTGCCCGAACGCATTGCGTAATAGTGGCTTGAGGCATTGTATGTACTAGCTCTACCTATAATTCGATCCATTAATGTAACCTCACTTGTATGTTATACGTTACCTGAATAAACATATTTATTTATTTATTTATTATAACCAGAACCCCATTCCTCTCCCAGGCATGAGATAGTGTGAGACCTCTGGTGCTTTGCATCGAGTCCTGTTATGTGGGAGAACTCAGTGCCAAATGCTTAATGCACCAGACTAGCCTATTACCACTAGCTGATGTTGATAACTTTTTAGACACTCCACCCACCAGGGGACTCGAACACTGGCCACGAGGTGGCAGTTGCACGTTGTATCCACTACACTATACTTCAAAGCCATAAGAGAAGGTAGGAATTCTGGTGTATTTAACCAACCAGAACCCCATTCCTCTCCCAGGCAATGAGATANACCCACCAGGGGACTCGAACACTGGCCAACGAGGTGGCAGTTGCACGCTGTATCCACTACACTATACTTCAAAGCCATAGAGAGTAGGAATTCTGGTGTATTTAACCAACCAGAACCCCATTCCTCTCCCAGGCAATGAGATAGTGTGAGACCTCTGGTGCTTTGCATCGAGCCCTGTTATGTGGGAGAACTCAGTGCCAAATGCTTAATGCACAGACTAGCCTATTACCACTAGCTGAAGTTGATAACTTTTTAGACACTCCCACCCACCAGGGACTCGAACACTGGCCAACGAGGTGGCAGTTGCACGCTGTATCCACTACACTATACTTCAAAGCCATAGAGAGGTAGGAATTCTGGTGTATTTAACCAACCAGAACCCCATTCCTCTCCCAGGCAATGAGATAGTGTGAGACCTCTGGTGCTTTGCATCGAGCCCTGTTATGTGGGAGAACTCAGTGCCAAATGCTTAATGCACGACTAGCCTATTACCACTAGCTGAAGTTGATAACTTTTTAGACACTCCACCCACCAGGGGACTCGAACACTGGCCAACGAGGTGGCAGTTGCACGCTGTATCCACTACACTATACTTCAAAGCCATAGAGAGGTAGGAATTCTGGTGTTTAACCAACCAGAACCCCATTCCTCTCCCAGGCAATGAGATAGTGTGAGACCTCTGGTGCTTTGCATCGAGCCCTGTTATGTGGGAGAACTCAGTGCCAATGCTTAATGCACAGACTAGCCATTACCACTAGCTGAAGTTGATAACTTTTTAGACACTCCCCACCCACCAGGGGACTCGAACACTGGCCAACGAGGTGGCATTTGCACGCTGTATCCACTACACTATACTTCAAAGCCATAGAGAGGTAGGAATTCTGGTGTATTTAACCAACAGAACCCCATTCCTCTCCCAGGCAATGAGATAGTGTGAGACCTCTGGTGCTTTGCATCGAGCCCTGTTATGTGGGAGAACTCAGTGCCAAATGCTTAATGCACAGACTAGCCTATTACCACTAGCTGAAGTTGATAACTTTTTTAGACACTCCACCCACCAGGGACTCGAACACTGGCCAACGAGGTGGCAGTTGCACGCTGTATCCACTACACTATACTTCAAAGCCATAAGAGGTAGGAATTCTGGTGTATTAACCAACCAGAACCCCATTCCTCTCCCAGGCAATGAGATAGTGTGAGACCTCTGGTGCTTTGCATCGAGCCCTGTTATGTGGGAGACCTCAGTGCCAAATGCTTAATGCACAGACTAGCCTATTACCACTAGCTGAAGTTGATAACTTTTTAGACACTCCACCCACCAGGGGACTCGAACACTGGCCAACGAGGTGGCAGTTGCACGCTGTATCCACTACACTATACTTCAAAGCCATAGTGAGGTAGGAATTCTGGTGTATTTAACCAACCAGAACCCCATTCCTCTCCCAGGCAATGAGATAGTGTGAGACCTCTGGTGCTTTGCATCGAGCCCTGTTATGTGGGAGAACTCAGTGCCAAATGCTTAATGCACAGACTAGCCTATTACCACTAGCTGAAGTTGATAACTTTTTAGACACTCCACCCACCAGGGACTCGAACACTGGCCAACGAGGTGGCAGTTGCACGCTGTATCCACTACACTATACTTCAAAGCCATAGAGAGGTAGGAATTCTGGTGTATTTAACCAACCAGAACCCCATTCCTCTCCCAGGCAATGAGATAGTGTGAGACCTCTGGTGCTTTGCATCGAGCCCTGTTATGTGGGAGAACTCAGTGCCAAATGCTTAATGCACAGACTAGCCTATTACCACTAGCTGAAGTTGATAACTTTTTAGACACTCCACCCACCAGGGGACTCGAACACTGGCCAACGAGGTGGCAGTTGCACGCTGTATCCACTACACTATACTTCAAAGCCATAGAGAGGTAGGAATTCTGGTGTATTTAACCAACCAGAACCCCATTCCTCTCCCAGGCAATGAGATAGTGTGAGACCTCTGGTGCTTTGCATCGAGCCCTGTTATGTGGGAGAACTCAGTGCCAAATGCTTAATGCACAGACTAGCCTATTACCACTAGCTGAAGTTGATAACTTTTTAGACACTCCACCCACCAGGGGACTCGAACACTGGCCAACGAGGTGGCAGTTGCACGCTGTATCCACTACACTATACTTCAAAGCCATAAGAGGTAGGAATTCTGGTGTATTTAACCAACCAGAACCCATTCCTCTCCCAGGCAATGAGATAGTGTGAGACCTCTGGTGCTTTGCATCGAGCCCTGTTATGTGGGAGAACTCAGTGCCAATGCTTAATGCACAGACTAGCCTATTACCACTAGCTGAAGTTGATAACTTTTTAGACACTCCACCCACCAGGGACTCGAACACTGGCCAACGAGGTGGCAGTTGCACGCTGTATCCACTACACTATACTTCAAAGCCATAAGAGGTAGGAATTCTGGTGTATTTAACCAACCAGAACCCCATTCCTCTCCCAGGCAATGAGATAGTGTGAGACCTCTGGTGCTTTGCATCGAGCCCTGTTATGTGGGAGAACTCAGTGCCAAATGCTTAATGCACAGACTAGCCTATTACCACTAGCTGAAGTTGATAACTTTTTAGACACTCCACCCACCAGGGGACTCGAACACTGGCCAACGAGGTGGCAGTTGCACGCTGTATCCACTACACTATACTTCAAAGCCATAAGAGAGGTAGGAATTCTGGTGTATTTAACCAACCAGAACCCCATTCCTCTCCCAGGCAATGAGATAGTGTGAGACCTCTGGTGCTTTGCATCGAGCCCTGTTATGTGGGAGAACTCAGTGCCAAATGCTTAATGCACAGACTAGCCTATTACCACTAGCTGAAGTTGATAACTTTTTAGACACTCCACCCACCAGGGGACTCGAACACTGGCCAACGAGGTGGCAGTTGCACGCTGTATCCACTACACTATACTTCAAAGCCATAAGAGAGGTAGGAATTCTGGTGTATTTAACCAACCAGAACCCCATTCCTCTCCCAGGCAATGAGATAGTGTGAGACCTCTGGTGCTTTGCATCGAGCCCTGTTATGTGGGAGAACTCAGTGCCAAATGCTTAATGCACAGACTAGCCTATTACCACTAGCTGAAGTTGATAACTTTTTAGACACTCCACCCACCAGGGGACTCGAACACTGGCCAACGAGGTGGCAGTTGCACGCTGTATCCACTACACTATACTTCAAAGCCATAAGAGAGGTAGGAATTCTGGTGTATTTAACCAACCAGAACCCCATTCCTCTCCCAGGCAATGAGATAGTGTGAGACCTCTGGTGCTTTGCATCGAGCCCTGTTATGTGGGAGAACTCAGTGCCAAATGCTTAATGCACAGACTAGCCTATTACCACTAGCTGAAGTTGATAACTTTTTAGACACTCCACCCACCAGGGACTCGAACACTGGCCAACGAGGTGGCAGTTGCACGCTGTATCCACTACACTATACTTCAAAGCCATAAGAGAGGTAGGAATTCTGGTGTATTTAACCAACCAGAACCCCATTCCTCTCCCAGGCAATGAGATAGTGTGAGACCTCTGGTGCTTTGCATCGAGCCCTGTTATGTGGGAGAACTCAGTGCCAAATGCTTAATGCACAGACTAGCCTATTACCACTAGCTGAAGTTGATAACTTTTTAGACACTCCACCCACCAGGGGACTCGAACACTGGCCAACGAGGTGGCAGTTGCACGCTGTATCCACTACACTATACTTCAAAGCCATAAGAGAGGTAGGAATTCTGGTGTATTTAACCAACCAGAACCCCATTCCTCTCCCAGGCAATGAGATAGTGTGAGACCTCTGGTGCTTTGCATCGAGCCCTGTTATGTGGGAGAACTCAGTGCCAAATGCTTAATGCACAGACTAGCCTATTACCACTAGCTGAAGTTGATAACTTTTTAGACACTCCACCCACCAGGGGACTCGAACACTGGCCAACGAGGTGGCAGTTGCACGCTGTATCCACTACACTATACTTCAAAGCCATAAGAGAGGTAGGAATTCTGGTGTATTTAACCAACCAGAACCCCATTCCTCTCCCAGGCAATGAGATAGTGTGAGACCTCTGGTGCTTTGCATCGAGCCCTGTTATGTGGGAGAACTCAGTGCCAAATGCTTAATGCACAGACTAGCCTATTACCACTAGCTGAAGTTGATAACTTTTTAGACACTCCACCCACCAGGGGACTCGAACACTGGCCAACGAGGTGGCAGTTGCACGCTGTATCCACTACACTATACTTCAAAGCCATAAGAGAGGTAGGAATTCTGGTGTATTTAACCAACCAGAACCCCATTCCTCTCCCAGGCAATGAGATAGTGTGAGACCTCTGGTGCTTTGCATCGAGCCCTGTTATGTGGGAGAACTCAGTGCCAAATGCTTAATGCACAGACTAGCCTATTACCACTAGCTGAAGTTGATAACTTTTTAGACACTCCACCCACCAGGGGACTCGAACACTGGCCAACGAGGTGGCAGTTGCACGCTGTATCCACTACACTATACTTCAAAGCCATAAGAGAGGTAGGAATTCTGGTGTATTTAACCAACCAGAACCCCATTCCTCTCCCAGGCAATGAGATAGTGTGAGACCTCTGGTGCTTTGCATCGAGCCCTGTTATGTGGGAGAACTCAGTGCCAAATGCTTAATGCACAGACTAGCCTATTACCACTAGCTGAAGTTGATAACTTTTTAGACACTCCACCCACCAGGGGACTCGAACACTGGCCAACGAGGTGGCAGTTGCACGCTGTATCCACTACACTATACTTCAAAGCCATAAGAGAGGTAGGAATTCTGGTGTATTTAACCAACCAGAACCCCATTCCTCTCCCAGGCAATGAGATAGTGTGAGACCTCTGGTGCTTTGCATCGAGCCCTGTTATGTGGGAGAACTCAGTGCCAAATGCTTAATGCACAGACTAGCCTATTACCACTAGCTGAAGTTGATAACTTTTTAGACACTCCACCCACCAGGGGACTCGAACACTGGCCAACGAGGTGGCAGTTGCACGCTGTATCCACTACACTATACTTCAAAGCCATAAGAGAGGTAGGAATTCTGGTGTATTTAACCAACCAGAACCCCATTCCTCTCCCAGGCAATGAGATAGTGTGAGACCTCTGGTGCTTTGCATCGAGCCCTGTTATGTGGGAGAACTCAGTGCCAAATGCTTAATGCACAGACTAGCCTATTACCACTAGCTGAAGTTGATAACTTTTTAGACACTCCACCCACCAGGGGACTCGAACACTGGCCAACGAGGTGGCAGTTGCACGCTGTATCCACTACACTATACTTCAAAGCCATAAGAGAGGTAGGAATTCTGGTGTATTTAACCAACCAGAACCCCATTCCTCTCCCAGGCAATGAGATAGTGTGAGACCTCTGGTGCTTTGCATCGAGCCCTGTTATGTGGGAGAACTCAGTGCCAAATGCTTAATGCACAGACTAGCCTATTACCACTAGCTGAAGTTGATAACTTTTTAGACACTCCACCCACCAGGGGACTCGAACACTGGCCAACGAGGTGGCAGTTGCACGCTGTATCCACTACACTATACTTCAAAGCCATAAGAGAGGTAGGAATTCTGGTGTATTTAACCAACCAGAACCCCATTCCTCTCCCAGGCAATGAGATAGTGTGAGACCTCTGGTGCTTTGCATCGAGCCCTGTTATGTGGGAGAACTCAGTGCCAAATGCTTAATGCACAGACTAGCCTATTACCACTAGCTGAAGTTGATAACTTTTTAGACACTCCACCCACCAGGGGACTCGAACACTGGCCAACGAGGTGGCAGTTGCACGCTGTATCCACTACACTATACTTCAAAGCCATAAGAGAGGTAGGAATTCTGGTGTATTTAACCAACCAGAACCCCATTCCTCTCCCAGGCAATGAGATAGTGTGAGACCTCTGGTGCTTTGCATCGAGCCCTGTTATGTGGGAGAACTCAGTGCCAAATGCTTAATGCACAGACTAGCCTATTACCACTAGCTGAAGTTGATAACTTTTTAGACACTCCACCCACCAGGGGACTCGAACACTGGCCAACGAGGTGGCAGTTGCACGCTGTATCCACTACACTATACTTCAAAGCCATAAGAGAGGTAGGAATTCTGGTGTATTTAACCAACCAGAACCCCATTCCTCTCCCAGGCAATGAGATAGTGTGAGACCTCTGGTGCTTTGCATCGAGCCCTGTTATGTGGGAGAACTCAGTGCCAAATGCTTAATGCACAGACTAGCCTATTACCACTAGCTGAAGTTGATAACTTTTTAGACACTCCACCCACCAGGGGACTCGAACACTGGCCAACGAGGTGGCAGTTGCACGCTGTATCCACTACACTATACTTCAAAGCCATAAGAGAGGTAGGAATTCTGGTGTATTTAACCAACCAGAACCCCATTCCTCTCCCAGGCAATGAGATAGTGTGAGACCTCTGGTGCTTTGCATCGAGCCCTGTTATGTGGGAGAACTCAGTGCCAAATGCTTAATGCACAGACTAGCCTATTACCACTAGCTGAAGTTGATAACTTTTTAGACACTCCACCCACCAGGGGACTCGAACACTGGCCAACGAGGTGGCAGTTGCACGCTGTATCCACTACACTATACTTCAAAGCCATAAGAGAGGTAGGAATTCTGGTGTATTTAACCAACCAGAACCCCATTCCTCTCCCAGGCAATGAGATAGTGTGAGACCTCTGGTGCTTTGCATCGAGCCCTGTTATGTGGGAGAACTCAGTGCCAAATGCTTAATGCACAGACTAGCCTATTACCACTAGCTGAAGTTGATAACTTTTTAGACACTCCACCCACCAGGGGACTCGAACACTGGCCAACGAGGTGGCAGTTGCACGCTGTATCCACTACACTATACTTCAAAGCCATAAGAGAGGTAGGAATTCTGGTGTATTTAACCAACCAGAACCCCATTCCTCTCCCAGGCAATGAGATAGTGTGAGACCTCTGGTGCTTTGCATCGAGCCCTGTTATGTGGGAGAACTCAGTGCCAAATGCTTAATGCACAGACTAGCCTATTACCACTAGCTGAAGTTGATAACTTTTTAGACACTCCACCCACCAGGGGACTCGAACACTGGCCAACGAGGTGGCAGTTGCACGCTGTATCCACTACACTATACTTCAAAGCCATAAGAGAGGTAGGAATTCTGGTGTATTTAACCAACCAGAACCCCATTCCTCTCCCAGGCAATGAGATAGTGTGAGACCTCTGGTGCTTTGCATCGAGCCCTGTTATGTGGGAGAACTCAGTGCCAAATGCTTAATGCACAGACTAGCCTATTACCACTAGCTGAAGTTGATAACTTTTTAGACACTCCACCCACCAGGGGACTCGAACACTGGCCAACGAGGTGGCAGTTGCACGCTGTATCCACTACACTATACTTCAAAGCCATAAGAGAGGTAGGAATTCTGGTGTATTTAACCAACCAGAACCCCATTCCTCTCCCAGGCAATGAGATAGTGTGAGACCTCTGGTGCTTTGCATCGAGCCCTGTTATGTGGGAGAACTCAGTGCCAAATGCTTAATGCACAGACTAGCCTATTACCACTAGCTGAAGTTGATAACTTTTTAGACACTCCACCCACCAGGGGACTCGAACACTGGCCAACGAGGTGGCAGTTGCACGCTGTATCCACTACACTATACTTCAAAGCCATAAGAGAGGTAGGAATTCTGGTGTATTTAACCAACCAGAACCCCATTCCTCTCCCAGGCAATGAGATAGTGTGAGACCTCTGGTGCTTTGCATCGAGCCCTGTTATGTGGGAGAACTCAGTGCCAAATGCTTAATGCACAGACTAGCCTATTACCACTAGCTGAAGTTGATAACTTTTTAGACACTCCACCCACCAGGGGACTCGAACACTGGCCAACGAGGTGGCAGTTGCACGCTGTATCCACTACACTATACTTCAAAGCCATAAGAGAGGTAGGAATTCTGGTGTATTTAACCAACCAGAACCCCATTCCTCTCCCAGGCAATGAGATAGTGTGAGACCTCTGGTGCTTTGCATCGAGCCCTGTTATGTGGGAGAACTCAGTGCCAAATGCTTAATGCACAGACTAGCCTATTACCACTAGCTGAAGTTGATAACTTTTTAGACACTCCACCCACCAGGGGACTCGAACACTGGCCAACGAGGTGGCAGTTGCACGCTGTATCCACTACACTATACTTCAAAGCCATAAGAGAGGTAGGAATTCTGGTGTATTTAACCAACCAGAACCCCATTCCTCTCCCAGGCAATGAGATAGTGTGAGACCTCTGGTGCTTTGCATCGAGCCCTGTTATGTGGGAGAACTCAGTGCCAAATGCTTAATGCACAGACTAGCCTATTACCACTAGCTGAAGTTGATAACTTTTTAGACACTCCACCCACCAGGGGACTCGAACACTGGCCAACGAGGTGGCAGTTGCACGCTGTATCCACTACACTATACTTCAAAGCCATAAGAGAGGTAGGAATTCTGGTGTATTTAACCAACCAGAACCCCATTCCTCTCCCAGGCAATGAGATAGTGTGAGACCTCTGGTGCTTTGCATCGAGCCCTGTTATGTGGGAGAACTCAGTGCCAAATGCTTAATGCACAGACTAGCCTATTACCACTAGCTGAAGTTGATAACTTTTTAGACACTCCACCCACCAGGGGACTCGAACACTGGCCAACGAGGTGGCAGTTGCACGCTGTATCCACTACACTATACTTCAAAGCCATAAGAGAGGTAGGAATTCTGGTGTATTTAACCAACCAGAACCCCATTCCTCTCCCAGGCAATGAGATAGTGTGAGACCTCTGGTGCTTTGCATCGAGCCCTGTTATGTGGGAGAACTCAGTGCCAAATGCTTAATGCACAGACTAGCCTATTACCACTAGCTGAAGTTGATAACTTTTTAGACACTCCACCCACCAGGGGACTCGAACACTGGCCAACGAGGTGGCAGTTGCACGCTGTATCCACTACACTATACTTCAAAGCCATAAGAGAGGTAGGAATTCTGGTGTATTTAACCAACCAGAACCCCATTCCTCTCCCAGGCAATGAGATAGTGTGAGACCTCTGGTGCTTTGCATCGAGCCCTGTTATGTGGGAGAACTCAGTGCCAAATGCTTAATGCACAGACTAGCCTATTACCACTAGCTGAAGTTGATAACTTTTTAGACACTCCACCCACCAGGGGACTCGAACACTGGCCAACGAGGTGGCAGTTGCACGCTGTATCCACTACACTATACTTCAAAGCCATAAGAGAGGTAGGAATTCTGGTGTATTTAACCAACCAGAACCCCATTCCTCTCCCAGGCAATGAGATAGTGTGAGACCTCTGGTGCTTTGCATCGAGCCCTGTTATGTGGGAGAACTCAGTGCCAAATGCTTAATGCACAGACTAGCCTATTACCACTAGCTGAAGTTGATAACTTTTTAGACACTCCACCCACCAGGGGACTCGAACACTGGCCAACGAGGTGGCAGTTGCACGCTGTATCCACTACACTATACTTCAAAGCCATAAGAGAGGTAGGAATTCTGGTGTATTTAACCAACCAGAACCCCATTCCTCTCCCAGGCAATGAGATAGTGTGAGACCTCTGGTGCTTTGCATCGAGCCCTGTTATGTGGGAGAACTCAGTGCCAAATGCTTAATGCACAGACTAGCCTATTACCACTAGCTGAAGTTGATAACTTTTTAGACACTCCACCCACCAGGGGACTCGAACACTGGCCAACGAGGTGGCAGTTGCACGCTGTATCCACTACACTATACTTCAAAGCCATAAGAGAGGTAGGAATTCTGGTGTATTTAACCAACCAGAACCCCATTCCTCTCCCAGGCAATGAGATAGTGTGAGACCTCTGGTGCTTTGCATCGAGCCCTGTTATGTGGGAGAACTCAGTGCCAAATGCTTAATGCACAGACTAGCCTATTACCACTAGCTGAAGTTGATAACTTTTTAGACACTCCACCCACCAGGGGACTCGAACACTGGCCAACGAGGTGGCAGTTGCACGCTGTATCCACTACACTATACTTCAAAGCCATAAGAGAGGTAGGAATTCTGGTGTATTTAACCAACCAGAACCCCATTCCTCTCCCAGGCAATGAGATAGTGTGAGACCTCTGGTGCTTTGCATCGAGCCCTGTTATGTGGGAGAACTCAGTGCCAAATGCTTAATGCACAGACTAGCCTATTACCACTAGCTGAAGTTGATAACTTTTTAGACACTCCACCCACCAGGGGACTCGAACACTGGCCAACGAGGTGGCAGTTGCACGCTGTATCCACTACACTATACTTCAAAGCCATAAGAGAGGTAGGAATTCTGGTGTATTTAACCAACCAGAACCCCATTCCTCTCCCAGGCAATGAGATAGTGTGAGACCTCTGGTGCTTTGCATCGAGCCCTGTTATGTGGGAGAACTCAGTGCCAAATGCTTAATGCACAGACTAGCCTATTACCACTAGCTGAAGTTGATAACTTTTTAGACACTCCACCCACCAGGGGACTCGAACACTGGCCAACGAGGTGGCAGTTGCACGCTGTATCCACTACACTATACTTCAAAGCCATAAGAGAGGTAGGAATTCTGGTGTATTTAACCAACCAGAACCCCATTCCTCTCCCAGGCAATGAGATAGTGTGAGACCTCTGGTGCTTTGCATCGAGCCCTGTTATGTGGGAGAACTCAGTGCCAAATGCTTAATGCACAGACTAGCCTATTACCACTAGCTGAAGTTGATAACTTTTTAGACACTCCACCCACCAGGGGACTCGAACACTGGCCAACGAGGTGGCAGTTGCACGCTGTATCCACTACACTATACTTCAAAGCCATAAGAGAGGTAGGAATTCTGGTGTATTTAACCAACCAGAACCCCATTCCTCTCCCAGGCAATGAGATAGTGTGAGACCTCTGGTGCTTTGCATCGAGCCCTGTTATGTGGGAGAACTCAGTGCCAAATGCTTAATGCACAGACTAGCCTATTACCACTAGCTGAAGTTGATAACTTTTTAGACACTCCACCCACCAGGGGACTCGAACACTGGCCAACGAGGTGGCAGTTGCACGCTGTATCCACTACACTATACTTCAAAGCCATAAGAGAGGTAGGAATTCTGGTGTATTTAACCAACCAGAACCCCATTCCTCTCCCAGGCAATGAGATAGTGTGAGACCTCTGGTGCTTTGCATCGAGCCCTGTTATGTGGGAGAACTCAGTGCCAAATGCTTAATGCACAGACTAGCCTATTACCACTAGCTGAAGTTGATAACTTTTTAGACACTCCACCCACCAGGGGACTCGAACACTGGCCAACGAGGTGGCAGTTGCACGCTGTATCCACTACACTATACTTCAAAGCCATAAGAGAGGTAGGAATTCTGGTGTATTTAACCAACCAGAACCCCATTCCTCTCCCAGGCAATGAGATAGTGTGAGACCTCTGGTGCTTTGCATCGAGCCCTGTTATGTGGGAGAACTCAGTGCCAAATGCTTAATGCACAGACTAGCCTATTACCACTAGCTGAAGTTGATAACTTTTTAGACACTCCACCCACCAGGGGACTCGAACACTGGCCAACGAGGTGGCAGTTGCACGCTGTATCCACTACACTATACTTCAAAGCCATAAGAGAGGTAGGAATTCTGGTGTATTTAACCAACCAGAACCCCATTCCTCTCCCAGGCAATGAGATAGTGTGAGACCTCTGGTGCTTTGCATCGAGCCCTGTTATGTGGGAGAACTCAGTGCCAAATGCTTAATGCACAGACTAGCCTATTACCACTAGCTGAAGTTGATAACTTTTTAGACACTCCACCCACCAGGGGACTCGAACACTGGCCAACGAGGTGGCAGTTGCACGCTGTATCCACTACACTATACTTCAAAGCCATAAGAGAGGTAGGAATTCTGGTGTATTTAACCAACCAGAACCCCATTCCTCTCCCAGGCAATGAGATAGTGTGAGACCTCTGGTGCTTTGCATCGAGCCCTGTTATGTGGGAGAACTCAGTGCCAAATGCTTAATGCACAGACTAGCCTATTACCACTAGCTGAAGTTGATAACTTTTTAGACACTCCACCCACCAGGGGACTCGAACACTGGCCAACGAGGTGGCAGTTGCACGCTGTATCCACTACACTATACTTCAAAGCCATAAGAGAGGTAGGAATTCTGGTGTATTTAACCAACCAGAACCCCATTCCTCTCCCAGGCAATGAGATAGTGTGAGACCTCTGGTGCTTTGCATCGAGCCCTGTTATGTGGGAGAACTCAGTGCCAAATGCTTAATGCACAGACTAGCCTATTACCACTAGCTGAAGTTGATAACTTTTTAGACACTCCACCCACCAGGGGACTCGAACACTGGCCAACGAGGTGGCAGTTGCACGCTGTATCCACTACACTATACTTCAAAGCCATAAGAGAGGTAGGAATTCTGGTGTATTTAACCAACCAGAACCCCATTCCTCTCCCAGGCAATGAGATAGTGTGAGACCTCTGGTGCTTTGCATCGAGCCCTGTTATGTGGGAGAACTCAGTGCCAAATGCTTAATGCACAGACTAGCCTATTACCACTAGCTGAAGTTGATAACTTTTTAGACACTCCACCCACCAGGGGACTCGAACACTGGCCAACGAGGTGGCAGTTGCACGCTGTATCCACTACACTATACTTCAAAGCCATAAGAGAGGTAGGAATTCTGGTGTATTTAACCAACCAGAACCCCATTCCTCTCCCAGGCAATGAGATAGTGTGAGACCTCTGGTGCTTTGCATCGAGCCCTGTTATGTGGGAGAACTCAGTGCCAAATGCTTAATGCACAGACTAGCCTATTACCACTAGCTGAAGTTGATAACTTTTTAGACACTCCACCCACCAGGGGACTCGAACACTGGCCAACGAGGTGGCAGTTGCACGCTGTATCCACTACACTATACTTCAAAGCCATAAGAGAGGTAGGAATTCTGGTGTATTTAACCAACCAGAACCCCATTCCTCTCCCAGGCAATGAGATAGTGTGAGACCTCTGGTGCTTTGCATCGAGCCCTGTTATGTGGGAGAACTCAGTGCCAAATGCTTAATGCACAGACTAGCCTATTACCACTAGCTGAAGTTGATAACTTTTTAGACACTCCACCCACCAGGGGACTCGAACACTGGCCAACGAGGTGGCAGTTGCACGCTGTATCCACTACACTATACTTCAAAGCCATAAGAGAGGTAGGAATTCTGGTGTATTTAACCAACCAGAACCCCATTCCTCTCCCAGGCAATGAGATAGTGTGAGACCTCTGGTGCTTTGCATCGAGCCCTGTTATGTGGGAGAACTCAGTGCCAAATGCTTAATGCACAGACTAGCCTATTACCACTAGCTGAAGTTGATAACTTTTTAGACACTCCACCCACCAGGGGACTCGAACACTGGCCAACGAGGTGGCAGTTGCACGCTGTATCCACTACACTATACTTCAAAGCCATAAGAGAGGTAGGAATTCTGGTGTATTTAACCAACCAGAACCCCATTCCTCTCCCAGGCAATGAGATAGTGTGAGACCTCTGGTGCTTTGCATCGAGCCCTGTTATGTGGGAGAACTCAGTGCCAAATGCTTAATGCACAGACTAGCCTATTACCACTAGCTGAAGTTGATAACTTTTTAGACACTCCACCCACCAGGGGACTCGAACACTGGCCAACGAGGTGGCAGTTGCACGCTGTATCCACTACACTATACTTCAAAGCCATAAGAGAGGTAGGAATTCTGGTGTATTTAACCAACCAGAACCCCATTCCTCTCCCAGGCAATGAGATAGTGTGAGACCTCTGGTGCTTTGCATCGAGCCCTGTTATGTGGGAGAACTCAGTGCCAAATGC
The DNA here is from genome assembly GCA_020271785.1 of Procambarus virginalis. NCBI lineage: Eukaryota > Metazoa > Arthropoda > Malacostraca > Decapoda > Cambaridae > Procambarus > Procambarus virginalis. The sequence goes on from WNGS01000019.1 coordinate 144,922, forward strand.
TTAATGCACAGACTAGCCTATTACCACTAGCTGAAGTTGATAACTTTTTAGACACTCCACCCACCAGGGGACTCGAACACTGGCCAACGAGGTGGCAGTTGCACGCTGTATCCACTACACTATACTTCAAAGCCATAAGAGAGGTAGGAATTCTGGTGTATTTAACCAACCAGAACCCCATTCCTCTCCCAGGCAATGAGATAGTGTGAGACCTCTGGTGCTTTGCATCGAGCCCTGTTATGTGGGAGAACTCAGTGCCAAATGCTTAATGCACAGACTAGCCTATTACCACTAGCTGAAGTTGATAACTTTTTAGACACTCCACCCACCAGGGGACTCGAACACTGGCCAACGAGGTGGCAGTTGCACGCTGTATCCACTACACTATACTTCAAAGCCATAAGAGAGGTAGGAATTCTGGTGTATTTAACCAACCAGAACCCCATTCCTCTCCCAGGCAATGAGATAGTGTGAGACCTCTGGTGCTTTGCATCGAGCCCTGTTATGTGGGAGAACTCAGTGCCAAATGCTTAATGCACAGACTAGCCTATTACCACTAGCTGAAGTTGATAACTTTTTAGACACTCCACCCACCAGGGGACTCGAACACTGGCCAACGAGGTGGCAGTTGCACGCTGTATCCACTACACTATACTTCAAAGCCATAAGAGAGGTAGGAATTCTGGTGTATTTAACCAACCAGAACCCCATTCCTCTCCCAGGCAATGAGATAGTGTGAGACCTCTGGTGCTTTGCATCGAGCCCTGTTATGTGGGAGAACTCAGTGCCAAATGCTTAATGCACAGACTAGCCTATTACCACTAGCTGAAGTTGATAACTTTTTAGACACTCCACCCACCAGGGGACTCGAACACTGGCCAACGAGGTGGCAGTTGCACGCTGTATCCACTACACTATACTTCAAAGCCATAAGAGAGGTAGGAATTCTGGTGTATTTAACCAACCAGAACCCCATTCCTCTCCCAGGCAATGAGATAGTGTGAGACCTCTGGTGCTTTGCATCGAGCCCTGTTATGTGGGAGAACTCAGTGCCAAATGCTTAATGCACAGACTAGCCTATTACCACTAGCTGAAGTTGATAACTTTTTAGACACTCCACCCACCAGGGGACTCGAACACTGGCCAACGAGGTGGCAGTTGCACGCTGTATCCACTACACTATACTTCAAAGCCATAAGAGAGGTAGGAATTCTGGTGTATTTAACCAACCAGAACCCCATTCCTCTCCCAGGCAATGAGATAGTGTGAGACCTCTGGTGCTTTGCATCGAGCCCTGTTATGTGGGAGAACTCAGTGCCAAATGCTTAATGCACAGACTAGCCTATTACCACTAGCTGAAGTTGATAACTTTTTAGACACTCCACCCACCAGGGGACTCGAACACTGGCCAACGAGGTGGCAGTTGCACGCTGTATCCACTACACTATACTTCAAAGCCATAAGAGAGGTAGGAATTCTGGTGTATTTAACCAACCAGAACCCCATTCCTCTCCCAGGCAATGAGATAGTGTGAGACCTCTGGTGCTTTGCATCGAGCCCTGTTATGTGGGAGAACTCAGTGCCAAATGCTTAATGCACAGACTAGCCTATTACCACTAGCTGAAGTTGATAACTTTTTAGACACTCCACCCACCAGGGGACTCGAACACTGGCCAACGAGGTGGCAGTTGCACGCTGTATCCACTACACTATACTTCAAAGCCATAAGAGAGGTAGGAATTCTGGTGTATTTAACCAACCAGAACCCCATTCCTCTCCCAGGCAATGAGATAGTGTGAGACCTCTGGTGCTTTGCATCGAGCCCTGTTATGTGGGAGAACTCAGTGCCAAATGCTTAATGCACAGACTAGCCTATTACCACTAGCTGAAGTTGATAACTTTTTAGACACTCCACCCACCAGGGGACTCGAACACTGGCCAACGAGGTGGCAGTTGCACGCTGTATCCACTACACTATACTTCAAAGCCATAAGAGAGGTAGGAATTCTGGTGTATTTAACCAACCAGAACCCCATTCCTCTCCCAGGCAATGAGATAGTGTGAGACCTCTGGTGCTTTGCATCGAGCCCTGTTATGTGGGAGAACTCAGTGCCAAATGCTTAATGCACAGACTAGCCTATTACCACTAGCTGAAGTTGATAACTTTTTAGACACTCCACCCACCAGGGGACTCGAACACTGGCCAACGAGGTGGCAGTTGCACGCTGTATCCACTACACTATACTTCAAAGCCATAAGAGAGGTAGGAATTCTGGTGTATTTAACCAACCAGAACCCCATTCCTCTCCCAGGCAATGAGATAGTGTGAGACCTCTGGTGCTTTGCATCGAGCCCTGTTATGTGGGAGAACTCAGTGCCAAATGCTTAATGCACAGACTAGCCTATTACCACTAGCTGAAGTTGATAACTTTTTAGACACTCCACCCACCAGGGGACTCGAACACTGGCCAACGAGGTGGCAGTTGCACGCTGTATCCACTACACTATACTTCAAAGCCATAAGAGAGGTAGGAATTCTGGTGTATTTAACCAACCAGAACCCCATTCCTCTCCCAGGCAATGAGATAGTGTGAGACCTCTGGTGCTTTGCATCGAGCCCTGTTATGTGGGAGAACTCAGTGCCAAATGCTTAATGCACAGACTAGCCTATTACCACTAGCTGAAGTTGATAACTTTTTAGACACTCCACCCACCAGGGGACTCGAACACTGGCCAACGAGGTGGCAGTTGCACGCTGTATCCACTACACTATACTTCAAAGCCATAAGAGAGGTAGGAATTCTGGTGTATTTAACCAACCAGAACCCCATTCCTCTCCCAGGCAATGAGATAGTGTGAGACCTCTGGTGCTTTGCATCGAGCCCTGTTATGTGGGAGAACTCAGTGCCAAATGCTTAATGCACAGACTAGCCTATTACCACTAGCTGAAGTTGATAACTTTTTAGACACTCCACCCACCAGGGGACTCGAACACTGGCCAACGAGGTGGCAGTTGCACGCTGTATCCACTACACTATACTTCAAAGCCATAAGAGAGGTAGGAATTCTGGTGTATTTAACCAACCAGAACCCCATTCCTCTCCCAGGCAATGAGATAGTGTGAGACCTCTGGTGCTTTGCATCGAGCCCTGTTATGTGGGAGAACTCAGTGCCAAATGCTTAATGCACAGACTAGCCTATTACCACTAGCTGAAGTTGATAACTTTTTAGACACTCCACCCACCAGGGGACTCGAACACTGGCCAACGAGGTGGCAGTTGCACGCTGTATCCACTACACTATACTTCAAAGCCATAAGAGAGGTAGGAATTCTGGTGTATTTAACCAACCAGAACCCCATTCCTCTCCCAGGCAATGAGATAGTGTGAGACCTCTGGTGCTTTGCATCGAGCCCTGTTATGTGGGAGAACTCAGTGCCAAATGCTTAATGCACAGACTAGCCTATTACCACTAGCTGAAGTTGATAACTTTTTAGACACTCCACCCACCAGGGGACTCGAACACTGGCCAACGAGGTGGCAGTTGCACGCTGTATCCACTACACTATACTTCAAAGCCATAAGAGAGGTAGGAATTCTGGTGTATTTAACCAACCAGAACCCCATTCCTCTCCCAGGCAATGAGATAGTGTGAGACCTCTGGTGCTTTGCATCGAGCCCTGTTATGTGGGAGAACTCAGTGCCAAATGCTTAATGCACAGACTAGCCTATTACCACTAGCTGAAGTTGATAACTTTTTAGACACTCCACCCACCAGGGGACTCGAACACTGGCCAACGAGGTGGCAGTTGCACGCTGTATCCACTACACTATACTTCAAAGCCATAAGAGAGGTAGGAATTCTGGTGTATTTAACCAACCAGAACCCCATTCCTCTCCCAGGCAATGAGATAGTGTGAGACCTCTGGTGCTTTGCATCGAGCCCTGTTATGTGGGAGAACTCAGTGCCAAATGCTTAATGCACAGACTAGCCTATTACCACTAGCTGAAGTTGATAACTTTTTAGACACTCCACCCACCAGGGGACTCGAACACTGGCCAACGAGGTGGCAGTTGCACGCTGTATCCACTACACTATACTTCAAAGCCATAAGAGAGGTAGGAATTCTGGTGTATTTAACCAACCAGAACCCATTCCTCTCCCAGGCAATGAGATAGTGTGAGACCTCTGGTGCTTTGCATCGAGCCCTGTTATGTGGGAGAACTCAGTGCCAAATGCTTAATGCACAGACTAGCCTATTACCACTAGCTGAAGTTGATAACTTTTTAGACACTCCACCCACCAGGGGACTCGAACACTGGCCAACGAGGTGGCAGTTGCACGCTGTATCCACTACACTATACTTCAAAGCCATAAGAGAGGTAGGAATTCTGGTGTATTTAACCAACCAGAACCCCATTCCTCTCCCAGGCAATGAGATAGTGTGAGACCTCTGGTGCTTTGCATCGAGCCCTGTTATGTGGGAGAACTCAGTGCCAAATGCTTAATGCACAGACTAGCCTATTACCACTAGCTGAAGTTGATAACTTTTTAGACACTCCACCCACCAGGGGACTCGAACACTGGCCAACGAGGTGGCAGTTGCACGCTGTATCCACTACACTATACTTCAAAGCCATAAGAGAGGTAGGAATTCTGGTGTATTTAACCAACCAGAACCCATTCCTCTCCCAGGCAATGAGATAGTGTGAGACCTCTGGTGCTTTGCATCGAGCCCTGTTATGTGGGAGAACTCAGTGCCAAATGCTTAATGCACAGACTAGCCTATTACCACTAGCTGAAGTTGATAACTTTTTAGACACTCCACCCACCAGGGGACTCGAACACTGGCCAACGAGGTGGCAGTTGCACGCTGTATCCACTACACTATACTTCAAAGCCATAAGAGAGGTAGGAATTCTGGTGTATTTAACCAACCAGAACCCCATTCCTCTCCCAGGCAATGAGATAGTGTGAGACCTCTGGTGCTTTGCATCGAGCCCTGTTATGTGGGAGAACTCAGTGCCAAATGCTTAATGCACAGACTAGCCTATTACCACTAGCTGAAGTTGATAACTTTTTAGACACTCCACCCACCAGGGGACTCGAACACTGGCCAACGAGGTGGCAGTTGCACGCTGTATCCACTACACTATACTTCAAAGCCATAAGAGAGGTAGGAATTCTGGTGTATTTAACCAACCAGAACCCATTCCTCTCCCAGGCAATGAGATAGTGTGAGACCTCTGGTGCTTTGCATCGAGCCCTGTTATGTGGGAGAACTCATTAATGCACAGACTAGCCTATTACCACTAGCTGAAGTTGATAACTTTTTAGACACTCCACCCACCAGGGGACTCGAACACTGGCCAACGAGGTGGCAGTTGCACGCTGTATCCACTACACTATACTTCAAAGCCATAAGAGAGGTAGGAATTCTGGTGTATTTAACCAACCAGAACCCCATTCCTCTCCCAGGCAATGAGATAGTGTGAGACCTCTGGTGCTTTGCATCGAGCCCTGTTATGTGGGAGAACTCAGTGCCAAATGCTTAATGCACAGACTAGCCTATTACCACTAGCTGAAGTTGATAACTTTTACACTTCAAAAACAAGAAGAGAGGTAGGAATTCTGGTTATTTAACCAACCAGAACCCCATTCCTCCCCAGGCAATGAGATAGTGTGAGACCTCTGGTGCTTTGCATCGAGCCTGTTATGTGGGAGAACTCAGTGCCAAATGCTTAATGCACAGACTAGCCTATTACCACTAGCTGAAGTTGATAACTTTTTAGACCACCACCCACCAGGGGACTCGAACACTGGCCAACGAGGTGGCAGTTGCACGCTGTATCCACTACACTATACTTCAAAGCCATAAGAGAGGTAGGAATTCTGGTGTATTTAACCAACCAGAACCCCATTCCTCTCCCAGGCAATGAGATAGTGTGAGACCTCTGGTGCTTTGCATCGAGCCCTGTTATGTGGGAGAACTCAGTGCCAAATCTTAATGCACAGACTAGCCTATTACCACTAGCTGAAGTTGATAACTTTTTAGACACTCCACCCACCAGGGGACTCGAACACTGGCCAACGAGGTGGCAGTTGCACGCTGTATCCACTACACTATACTTCAAAGCCATAAGAGAGGTAGGAATTCTGGTGTATTTAACCAACCAGAACCCATTCCTCTCCCAGGCAATGAGATAGTGTGAGACCTCTGGTGCTTTGCATCGAGCCCTGTTATGTGGGAGAACTCAGTGCCAAATGCTTAATGCACAGACTAGCCTATTACCACTAGCTGAAGTTGATAACTTTTTAGACACTCCACCCACCAGGGGACTCGAACACTGGCCAACGAGGTGGCAGTTGCACGCTGTATCCACTACACTATACTTCAAAGCCATAAGAGAGGTAGGAATTCTGGTGTATTTAACCAACCAGAACCCATTCCTCTCCCAGGCAATGAGATAGTGTGAGACCTCTGGTGCTTTGCATCGAGCCCTGTTATGTGGGAGAACTCAGTGCCAAATGCTTAATGCACAGACTAGCCTATACCACTAGCTGAAGTTGATACTTTTATTTAGACACTCCACCCACCAGGGGACTCGAACACTGGCCAACGAGGTGGCAGTTGCACGCTGTATCCACTACACTATACTTCAAAGAATAGAGAGGTAGGAATTCTGGTGTATTAACCAACCAGAACCCATTCCTCTCCCAGGCAATGAGATAGTGTGAGACCTCTGGTGCTTTGCATCGAGCCCTGTTATGGGGGAGACTCAGTGCCAAATGCTTAATGCACAGACAGCCTATTACCACTAGCTGAAGTTGATAACTTTTTAGACACTCCACCCACCAGGGGACTCGAACACTGGCCAACGAGGTGGCAGTTGCACGCTGTATCCACTACACTATACTTCAAAGCCATAAGAGAGGTAGGAATTCTGGTATTTAACCAACCAGAACCCCATTCCTCTCCCAGGCAATGAGATAGTGTGAGACCTCTGGTGCTTTGCATCGAGCCCTGTTATGTGGGAGAACTCAGTGCCAAATGCTTAATGCACAGACTAGCCTATTACCACTAGCTGAAGTTGATAACTTTTTAGACACTCCACCCACCAGGGGACTCGAACACTGGCCAACGAGGTGGCAGTTGCACGCTGTATCCACTACACTATACTTCAAAGCCATAAGAGAGGTAGGAATTCTGTGTATTTAACCAACCAGAACCCCATTCCTCTCCCAGGCAATGAGATAGTGTGAGACCTCTGGTGCTTTGCATCGAGCCCTGTTATGTGGGAGAACTCAGTGCCAAATGCTTAATGCACAGACTAGCCTATTACCACTAGCTGAAGTTGATAACTTTTTAGACACTCCACCCACAGGGGACTCGAACACTGGCCAACGAGGTGGCAGTTGCACGCTGTATCCACTACACTATACTTCAAAGCCATAAGAGAGGTAGGAATTCTGGTGTATTTAACCAACCAGAACCATTCCCTCCCAGGCAATGAGATAGTGTGAGACCTCTGGTGCTTTGCATCGAGCCCTGTTATGTGGGAGAACTCAGTGCCAAATGCTTAATGCACAGACTAGCCTATTACCACTAGCTGAAGTTGAAATTTTTAGACACTCCACCCACAGGGGACTCGAACACTGGCCAACGAGGTGGCAGTTGCACGCTGTATCCACTACACTATACTTCAAGCCATAAGAGAGGTAGGAATTCTGGTGTATTTAACCAACCAGAACCCCATTCCTCTCCCAGGCAATGAGATAGTGTGAGACCTCTGGTGCTTTGCATCGAGCCCTGTTATGTGGGAGAACTCAGTGCCAAATGCTTAATGCACAGACTAGCCTAGTACCACTAGCTGAAGTTGATAACTTTTTAGACACTCACCCACCAGGGGACTCGAACACTGTCCAACGAGGTGGCAGTTGCACACTGTATCCACTACACTATACTTCAAAGCCATAAGAGAGTCAACTTCCCTCTCACTTACGGCTGCCATCCTACATCTCAGCGGTAGTCGTACGGATTCCGCAATTAGTTTCTTCTCTGCACTCCCAGTGGAATTGGCCCCGCCACTACGATGTCACTGTGAAGCTATCAGCCGTCCCAGACGATGCTGCTTAAACTCCACCTGCACAGCACCCGAATCCAGAGCACTTGAAGCTCAATATACAGTCAATTCCCTCGTCGGTCCACACACATGTAGTGAAGGAAGACTTCTTGGCGTACTTGCATACAACTGGTGACTTGTAAGGTTCCACGGGATTTTCGTGCTACTGTCAAACTAACAGGACCGTCGTTCACACATCCAACCTAGTTGACGAGTCGGTCAACCAGGTTTCCTCACGGGAATGGCCCGGCTGCTAAGCTGTCTCCTAAACGAGTGAACTGCCACCGACGTCACATACTGTACGTCACTGCCCGGTCCACTTCTCGCAACGCACCTGTCATGGTGCACTTATTGCTCAATGTTCCTTCAATTCCTTCTCCGGTCTACACATGGAATGAAGGAAGACCTCTCAGAGTGCGTGCTGACAACAGGAGACGCTTATATCCACCGGAGCTCGGGTAATCCGTCCACTTGACAGGATTCCTTGGTGCACGTCTTGCCTCGATGACGTGCCGTGTGAGACTGTGGCGCCAACGAGGCACTACGGCTGGACCCCCCTGTCTTTGCGACGTCATATTTGCCAAGGGAGGTTTTCATTGGCCCCCAGTGCCGCGTCGCTGACGGTGACCAATCTGGTGTCACTGACGTCACACAGTTTTGGCGGGAGATCAGAGGAGCCAACGCCATATTGGCTTCCTAAAGGGCCTATACCACAGGCCAAAATACTCTTCTTGTACAAATTTCTCGGCACTGCGAGAACACTATTCTCTCCCACATATGTCAAACTGAGGCCCGCAACGTAGAGAACGCACGGGCAAGGTAGACATGACTCTTACAGCAGGGTGGAGAAATGGAAGGGGGGAACACCCTCACATACCCTCCCCCTTAAAATAAGAGTCATGTCTGGTTAGTGTCAGTGGGACTAGGCATCTGCAACTACGTGGTCCTTCCCACTGAAAAGCTTGACTTCCAGCTTGTACTCCAGCCGCCAATTTGAGACATTCCACACGTGTTTGTTGACCGTTCCCACGGTCACGCTTGGCGCCCACTGCTTTTCTAGTATGGACCGAGGACCCCATACCTCGTGTCCGTTCACCAGCTGGAAGGGTGAGAAGGTTAACGATTTGCCACTGCGTTACAAATGGCCATCAAAACACTGTTCACTGTCTCTTCCCACTCATCCTCCTGCTCCGCGCAGAACATTCCNCCATTCCCTCTCCCAGGCAATGAGATAGTGTGAGACCTCTGGTGCTTTGCATTCGAGCCCTGTTATGTGGGAGAACTCAGTGCCAAATGCTTAATGCACAGACTAGCTATTACCACTAGCTGAAGTTGATAACTTTTTAGACACTCCACCACCAGGGACTCGAACACTGGCCAACGAGGTGTCGTTGCACGCTGTATCCACTACACTATACTTCAAAGCCATAAGAGGTAGGAATTCTGGTGTATTTACCCACCAGAACCCCATTCCTCTCCCAGGCAATGAGATAGTGTGAGACCTGGTGCTTTGCATCGAGCCCTTTATGTGGGAGAACTCAGTGCCAAATGCTTAATGCCCAGACTAGCCTATTACCACTAGCTGAAGTTGATAACTTTTTAGACACTCCACCCACCAGGGACTCGAACACTGGCCAACGAGGTGGCAGTTGCACGCTGTATCCACTACACTATACTTCAAAGCCTAAGAGAGGTAGGAATTCTGGTGTATTTAACCAACCAGAACCCCATTCCTCTCCCAGGCAATGAGATAGTGTGAGACCTCTGGTGCTTTGCATCGAGCCCTGTTATGTGGAGAACTCAGTGCCAATGCTTAATGCACAGACTAGCCTATTACCACTAGCTGAGTTGATAACTTTTTAGACACTCCACCCACCAGGGGACTCGAACACTGGCCAACGAGGTGGCAGTTGCACGCTGTATCCACTACACTATACTTCAAAGCCATAAGAGAGGTAGGAATTCTGGTGTATTTAACCACCAGAACCCCATTCCTCTCCCAGGCATGAGATAGTGTGAGACCTCTGGTGCTTTGCATCGAGCCCTGTTATGTGGGAGAACTCAGTGCCAAATGCTTATGCACCAGACTAGCCTATTCCACTAGCTGAAGTTGATAACTTTTTAGACACTCCACCCCCAGGGGACTCGAACACTGGCCAACGAGGTGGCAGTTGCACGCTGTATCCCACTACTATACTTCAAAGCCATAAGAGAGTAGGAATTCTGGTGTATTTAACCAACCAGAACCCCATTCCTCTCCCAGGCAATGAGATAGTGAGACCTCTGGTGCTTTGCATCGAGCCCTGTTATGTGGAAGAACTCAGTGCCAATGCTTAATGCACAGACTAGCCTATTACCACTAGCTGAAGTTGATAACTTTTAGACACTCCACCCACCAGGGGACTCGAACACTGGCCAACGAGGTGGCAGTTGCACGCTGTATCCACTACACTATACTTCAAAGCCATAAGAGAGGTAGGAATTCTGGTGTATTTAACCAACCAGAACCCCATTCCTCTCCCAGGCAATGAGATAGTGTGAGACCTCTGGTGCTTTGCATCGAGCCCTGTTATGTGGGAGAACTCAGTGCCAAATGCTTAATGCACAGACTAGCCTATTACCACTAGCTGAAGTTGATAACTTTTTAGACACTCCACCCACCAGGGGACTCGAACACTGGCCAACGAGGTGGCAGTTGCACGCTGTATCCACTACACTATACTTCAAAGCCATAAGAGAGGTAGGAATTCTGGTGTATTTAACCAACCAGAACCCCATTCCTCTCCCAGGCAATGAATAGTGTGAGACCTCGGTGCTTTGCATCGAGCCTGTTATGTGGGAGAACTCAGTGCCAAATGCTTAATGCACAGACTAGCCTATTACCACTAGCTGAAGTTGATAACTTTTTAGACACTCCACCCACCAGGGGACTCGAACACTGGCCAACGAGGTGGCAGTTGCACGCTGTATCCACTACACTATACTTCAAAGCCATAAGAGAGGTAGGAATTCTGGTGTATTTAACCAACCTGCCCGAAACGCATTGCGTAATAGTGGCTTTAGGCATGTATGTACTAGCTCTACCTATAATTCGATCCATAATGTAACCTCACTTGTATGTATATACTTACCTGAATAACATATTTTTTTTTATTTATTTATTATAACCAGAACCCCATTCCTCTCCCAGGCAATGAGATAGTGTGAGACCTCTGGTGCTTTGCATCGAGCCCTGTTATGTGGGAGAACTCAGTGCCAAATGCTTAATGCACAAACTAGCCTATTACCACTAGCTGAAGTTGATAACTTTTTAGACACTCCACCCACCAGGGACTCGAACACTGGCCAACGAGGTGGCAGTTGCACGCTGTATCCACTACACTATACTTCAAAGCCATAAGAGAGGTAGGAATTCTGGTGTATTTACCAACCAGACCCATTCCTCTCCCGGCAATGATAGTGTGAGACCTCTGGTGCTTTGCATCGAGCCCTGTTATGTGGGAGAACTCAGTGCCAAATGCTTAATGCACAGACTAGCCTATTACCACTAGCTGAAGTTGATAACTTTAGACACTCCACCCACCAGGGGACTCGAACACTGGCCAACGAGGTGGCAGTTGCACGCTGTATCCACTACACTATACTTCAAAGCCATAAGAGAGGTAGGATTCTGGTGTTTTAACCAACCTGCCCGAACGCATTGTGTAATAGTGGCTTTATGCCTTGTATGTACTAGCTCTACATTTAATTCGATCCATTATGTAACCTCACTTGTATGTATATACTTACCTGAATACACATATTTAGTTATTAATTTATATAACCAGAACCCCATTCCTCTCCCAGGCAATGAGATAGTGTGAGACCTCTGGTGCTTTGCATCGAGCCCTGTTATGTGGAGAACTCAGTGCCAAATGCTTAATGCACAGACTAGCCTATTACCACTAGCTGAAGTTGATAACTTTTAGACACTCCACCCACCAGGGACTCGAACACTGGCCAACGAGGTGGCAGTTGCACGCTGTATCCACTACACTATACTTCAAAGCCATAAGAGAGGTAGGAATTCTGGTGTATTTAACCAACCAGAACCCCATTCCTCTCCCAGGCAATGAGATAGTGTGAGACCTCTGGTGCTTTGCATCGAGCCCTGTTATGTGGGAGAACTCAGTGCCAAATGCTTAATGCACAGACTAGCCTATTACCACTAGCTGAAGTTGATAACTTTTTAGACACTCCCACCCACCAGGGGACTCGAACACTGGCCAACGAGGTGGCAGTTGCACGCTGTATCCACTACACTATACTTCAAAGCCATAAGAGAGGTAGGAATTCTGGTGTATTTAACCACCTGCCCGAAACGCATTGCGTAATAGTGGCTTTAGGCATTGTATGTACTAGCTCTACCTATAATTCGATCCATTAATGTAACCTCACTTGTATGTATATACCTTACCTGAATAAACATATTTATTTATTTATTTATTTATTATAACCAGAACCCCATTCCTCTCCCAGGCAATGAGATAGTGTGAGACCTCTGGTGCTTTGCATCGAGCCCTGTTATGTGGGAGAACTCAGTGCCAATGCTTAATGCACAAACTAGCCTATTACCACTAGCTGAAGTTGATAACTTTTTAGACACTCCACCCACCAGGGGACTCGAACACTGGCCAACGAGGTGGCAGTTGCACGCTGTATCCACTACACTATACTTCAAAGCCATAAGAGAGGTAGAATTCTGGTGTATTTAACCAACCAGAACCCATTCCTCTCCCAGGCAATGAGATAGTGTGAGACCTCTGGTGCTTTGCATCGAGCCCTGTTATGTGGGAGAACTCAGTGCCAAATGCTTAATGCACAGACTAGCCTATTACCACTAGCTGAAGTTGATAACTTTTTAGACACTCCACCCACCAGGGGACTCGAACACTGGCCAACGAGGTGGCAGTTGCACGCTGTATCCACTACACTATACTTCAAAGCCATAAGAGAGGTAGGAATTCTGGTGTATTTAACCAACCAGAACCCCATTCCTCTCCCAGGCAATGAGATAGTGTGAGACCTCTGGTGCTTTGCATCGAGCCCTGTTATGTGGGAGAACTCAGTGCCAAATGCTTAATGCACAGACTAGCCTATTACCACTAGCTGAAGTTGATAACTTTTTAGACACTCCACCCACCAGGGGACTCGAACACTGGCCAACGAGGTGGCAGTTGCACGCTGTATCCACTACACTATACTTCAAAGCCATAAGAGAGGTAGGAATTCTGGTGTATTTAACCAACCTGCCCGAAACGCATTGTGTAATAGTGGCTTTAGGCATTGTATGTACTAGCTCTACCTATAATTCGATCCATTAATGTAACCTCACTTGTATGTATATACCTTACCTGAATAAACATATTTATTTATTTATTTATTATAACCAGAACCCCATTCCTCTCCCAGGCAATGAGATAGTGTGAGACCTCTGGTGCTTTGCATCGAGCCCTGTTATGTGGGAGAACTCAGTGCCAAATGCTTAATGCACAGACTAGCCTATTACCACTAGCTGAAGTTGATAACTTTTTAGACACTCCACCCACCAGGGGACTCGAACACTGGCCAACGAGGTGGCAGTTGCACGCTGTATCCACTACACTATACTTCAAAGCCATAAGAGAGGTAGGAATTCTGGTGTATTTAACCAACCAGAACCCCATTCCTCTCCCAGGCAATGAGATAGTGTGAGACCTCTGGTGCTTTGCATCGAGCCCTGTTATGTGGGAGAACTCAGTGCCAAATGCTTAATGCACAGACTAGCCTATTACCACTAGCTGAAGTTGATAACTTTTTAGACACTCCACCCACCAGGGGACTCGAACACTGGCCAACGAGGTGGCAGTTGCACGCTGTATCCACTACACTATACTTCAAAGCCATAAGAGAGGTAGGAATTCTGGTGTATTTAACCAACCAGAACCCCATTCCTCTCCCAGGCAATGAGATAGTGTGAGACCTCTGGTGCTTTGCATCGAGCCCTGTTATGTGGGAGAACTCAGTGCCAAATGCTTAATGCACAGACTAGCCTATTACCACTAGCTGAAGTTGATAACTTTTTAGACACTCCACCCACCAGGGGACTCGAACACTGGCCAACGAGGTGGCAGTTGCACGCTGTATCCACTACACTATACTTCAAAGCCATAAGAGAGGTAGGAATTCTGGTGTATTTAACCAACCAGAACCCCATTCCTCTCCCAGGCAATGAGATAGTGTGAGACCTCTGGTGCTTTGCATCGAGCCCTGTTATGTGGGAGAACTCAGTGCCAAATGCTTAATGCACAGACTAGCCTATTACCACTAGCTGAAGTTGATAACTTTTTAGACACTCCACCCACCAGGGACTCGAACACTGGCCAACGAGGTGGCAGTTGCACGCTGTATCCACTACACTATACTTCAAAGCCATAAGAGAGGTAGGAATTCTGGTGTATTTAACCAACCAGAACCCCATTCCTCTCCCAGGCAATGAGATAGTGTGAGACCTCTGGTGCTTTGCATCGAGCCCTGTTATGTGGGAGAACTCAGTGCCAAATGCTTAATGCACAGACTAGCCTATTACCACTAGCTGAAGTTGATAACTTTTTAGACACTCCACCCACCAGGGGACTCGAACACTGGCCAACGAGGTGGCAGTTGCACGCTGTATCCACTACACTATACTTCAAAGCCATAAGAGAGGTAGGAATTCTGGTGTATTTAACCAACCAGAACCCCATTCCTCTCCCAGGCAATGAGATAGTGTGAGACCTCTGGTGCTTTGCATCGAGCCCTGTTATGTGGGAGAACTCAGTGCCAAATGCTTAATGCACAGACTAGCCTATTACCACTAGCTGAAGTTGATAACTTTTTAGACACTCCACCCACCAGGGGACTCGAACACTGGCCAACGAGGTGGCAGTTGCACGCTGTATCCACTACACTATACTTCAAAGCCATAAGAGAGGTAGGAATTCTGGTGTATTTAACCAACCAGAACCCCATTCCTCTCCCAGGCAATGAGATAGTGTGAGACCTCTGGTGCTTTGCATCGAGCCCTGTTATGTGGGAGAACTCAGTGCCAAATGCTTAATGCACAGACTAGCCTATTACCACTAGCTGAAGTTGATAACTTTTTAGACACTCCACCCACCAGGGGACTCGAACACTGGCCAACGAGGTGGCAGTTGCACGCTGTATCCACTACACTATACTTCAAAGCCATAAGAGAGGTAGGAATTCTGGTGTATTTAACCAACCAGAACCCCATTCCTCTCCCAGGCAATGAGATAGTGTGAGACCTCTGGTGCTTTGCATCGAGCCCTGTTATGTGGGAGAACTCAGTGCCAAATGCTTAATGCACAGACTAGCCTATTACCACTAGCTGAAGTTGATAACTTTTTAGACACTCCACCCACCAGGGGACTCGAACACTGGCCAACGAGGTGGCAGTTGCACGCTGTATCCACTACACTATACTTCAAAGCCATAAGAGAGGTAGGAATTCTGGTGTATTTAACCAACCAGAACCCCATTCCTCTCCCAGGCAATGAGATAGTGTGAGACCTCTGGTGCTTTGCATCGAGCCCTGTTATGTGGGAGAACTCAGTGCCAAATGCTTAATGCACAGACTAGCCTATTACCACTAGCTGAAGTTGATAACTTTTTAGACACTCCACCCACCAGGGGACTCGAACACTGGCCAACGAGGTGGCAGTTGCACGCTGTATCCACTACACTATACTTCAAAGCCATAAGAGAGGTAGGAATTCTGGTGTATTTAACCAACCTGCCCGAAACGCATTGCGTAATAGTGGCTTTAGGCATTGTATGTACTAGCTCTACCTATAATTCGATCCATTAATGTAACCTCACTTGTATGTATATACCTTACCTGAATAAACATATTATTTATTTATTTATTATAACCAGAACCCCATTCCTCTCCCAGGCAATGAGATAGTGTGAGACCTCTGGTGCTTTGCATCGAGCCCTGTTATGTGGGAGAACTCAGTGCCAAATGCTTAATGCACAGACTAGCCTATTACCACTAGCTGAAGTTGATAACTTTTTAGACACTCCACCCACCAGGGGACTCGAACACTGGCCAACGAGGTGGCAGTTGCACGCTGTATCCACTACACTATACTTCAAAGCCATAAGAGAGGTAGGAATTCTGGTGTATTTAACCAACCAGAACCCCATTCCTCTCCCAGGCAATGAGATAGTGTGAGACCTCTGGTGCTTTGCATCGAGCCCTGTTATGTGGGAGAACTCAGTGCCAAATGCTTAATGCACAGACTAGCCTATTACCACTAGCTGAAGTTGATAACTTTTTAGACACTCCACCCACCAGGGGACTCGAACACTGGCCAACGAGGTGGCAGTTGCACGCTGTATCCACTACACTATACTTCAAAGCCATAAGAGAGTAGGAATTCTGGTGTATTTAACCAACCTGCCCGAAACGCATTGCGTAATAGTGGCTTTAGGCATTGTATGTACTAGCTCTACCTATAATTCGATCCATTAATGTAACCTCACTTGTATGTATATACCTTACCTGAATAAACATATTTATTTATTTATTTATTACCAACCAGAACCCCATTCCTCTCCCAGGCAATGAGATAGTGTGAGACCTCTGGTGCTTTGCATCGAGCCCTGTTATGTGGGAGAACTCAGTGCCAAATGCTTAATGCACAGACTAGCCTATTACCACTAGCTGAAGTTGATAACTTTTTAGACACTCCACCCACCAGGGGACTCGAACACTGGCCAACGAGGTGGCAGTTGCACGCTGTATCCACTACACTATACTTCAAAGCCATAAGAGAGGTAGGAATTCTGGTGTATTTAACCAACCAGAACCCCATTCCTCTCCCAGGCAATGAGATAGTGTGAGACCTCTGGTGCTTTGCATCGAGCCCTGTTATGTGGGAGAACTCAGTGCCAAATGCTTAATGCACAGACTAGCCTATTACCACTAGCTGAAGTTGATAACTTTTTAGACACTCCACCCACCAGGGGACTCGAACACTGGCCAACGAGGTGGCAGTTGCACGCTGTATCCACTACACTATACTTCAAAGCCATAAGAGAGGTAGGAATTCTGGTGTATTTAACCAACCAGAACCCCATTCCTCTCCCAGGCAATGAGATAGTGTGAGACCTCTGGTGCTTTGCATCGAGCCCTGTTATGTGGGAGAACTCAGTGCCAAATGCTTAATGCACAGACTAGCCTATTACCACTAGCTGAAGTTGATAACTTTTTAGACACTCCACCCACCAGGGGACTCGAACACTGGCCAACGAGGTGGCAGTTGCACGCTGTATCCACTACACTATACTTCAAAGCCATAAGAGAGGTAGGAATTCTGGTGTATTTAACCAACCAGAACCCCATTCCTCTCCCAGGCAATGAGATAGTGTGAGACCTCTGGTGCTTTGCATCGAGCCCTGTTATGTGGGAGAACTCAGTGCCAAATGCTTAATGCACAGACTAGCCTATTACCACTAGCTGAAGTTGATAACTTTTTAGACACTCCACCCACCAGGGGACTCGAACACTGGCCAACGAGGTGGCAGTTGCACGCTGTATCCACTACACTATACTTCAAAGCCATAAGAGAGGTAGGAATTCTGGTGTATTTAACCAACCTGCCCGAAACGCATTGCGTAATAGTGGCTTTAGGCATTGTATGTACTAGCTCTACCTATAATTCGATCCATTAATGTAACCTCACTTGTATGTATATACCTTACCTGAATAAACATATTTTTTTATTTATTTATTATAACCAGAACCCCATTCCTCTCCCAGGCAATGAGATAGTGTGAGACCTCTGGTGCTTTGCATCGAGCCCTGTTATGTGGGAGAACTCAGTGCCAAATGCTTAATGCACAGACTAGCCTATTACCACTAGCTGAAGTTGATAACTTTTTAGACACTCCACCCACCAGGGGACTCGAACACTGGCCAACGAGGTGGCAGTTGCACGCTGTATCCACTACACTATACTTCAAAGCCATAAGAGAGGTAGGAATTCTGGTGTATTTAACCAACCAGAACCCCATTCCTCTCCCAGGCAATGAGATAGTGTGAGACCTCTGGTGCTTTGCATCGAGCCCTGTTATGTGGGAGAACTCAGTGCCAAATGCTTAATGCACAGACTAGCCTATTACCACTAGCTGAAGTTGATAACTTTTTAGACACTCCACCCACCAGGGGACTCGAACACTGGCCAACGAGGTGGCAGTTGCACGCTGTATCCACTACACTATACTTCAAAGCCATAAGAGAGGTAGGAATTCTGGTGTATTTAACCAACCAGAACCCCATTCCTCTCCCAGGCAATGAGATAGTGTGAGA
Organism: Procambarus virginalis; assembly: GCA_020271785.1. Lineage (NCBI taxonomy): Eukaryota > Metazoa > Arthropoda > Malacostraca > Decapoda > Cambaridae > Procambarus > Procambarus virginalis. Next base: position 163,441 of record WNGS01000019.1, read on the forward strand.
CCTCTGGTGCTTTGCATCGAGCCCTGTTATGTGGGAGAACTCAGTGCCAAATGCTTAATGCACAGACTAGCCTATTACCACTAGCTGAAGTTGATAACTTTTTAGACACTCCACCCACCAGGGGACTCGAACACTGGCCAACGAGGTGGCAGTTGCACGCTGTATCCACTACACTATACTTCAAAGCCATAAGAGAGGTAGGAATTCTGGTGTATTTAACCAACCAGAACCCCATTCCTCTCCCAGGCAATGAGATAGTGTGAGACCTCTGGTGCTTTGCATCGAGCCCTGTTATGTGGGAGAACTCAGTGCCAAATGCTTAATGCACAGACTAGCCTATTACCACTAGCTGAAGTTGATAACTTTTTAGACACTCCACCCACCAGGGGACTCGAACACTGGCCAACGAGGTGGCAGTTGCACGCTGTATCCACTACACTATACTTCAAAGCCATAAGAGAGGTAGGAATTCTGGTGTATTTAACCAACCAGAACCCCATTCCTCTCCCAGGCAATGAGATAGTGTGAGACCTCTGGTGCTTTGCATCGAGCCCTGTTATGTGGGAGAACTCAGTGCCAAATGCTTAATGCACAGACTAGCCTATTACCACTAGCTGAAGTTGATAACTTTTTAGACACTCCACCCACCAGGGGACTCGAACACTGGCCAACGAGGTGGCAGTTGCACGCTGTATCCACTACACTATACTTCAAAGCCATAAGAGAGGTAGGAATTCTGGTGTATTTAACCAACCAGAACCCCATTCCTCTCCCAGGCAATGAGATAGTGTGAGACCTCTGGTGCTTTGCATCGAGCCCTGTTATGTGGGAGAACTCAGTGCCAAATGCTTAATGCACAGACTAGCCTATTACCACTAGCTGAAGTTGATAACTTTTAGACACTCCACCCACCAGGGGACTCGAACACTGGCCAACGAGGTGGCAGTTGCACGCTGTATCCACTACACTATACTTCAAAGCCATAAGAGAGGTAGGAATTCTGGTGTATTTAACCAACCTGCCCGAAACGCATTGCGTAATAGTGGCTTTAGGCATTGTATGTACTAGCTCTACCTATAATTCGATGCATTAATGTAACCTCACTTGTATGTATAACCTTACCTGAATAACATATTTATTTATTTATTTATTATAACCAGAACCCCATTCCTCTCCCAGGCAATGAGATAGTGTGAGACCTCTGGTGCTTTGCATCGAGCCCTGTTATGTGGGAGAATCAGTGCCAAATGCTTAATGCACAGACTAGCCTATTACCACTAGCTGAAGTTGATAACTTTTTAGACACTCCACCCACCAGGGGACTCGAACACTGGCCAACGAGGTGGCAGTTGCACGCTGTATCCACTACACTATACTTCAAAGCCATAAGAGAGGTAGGAATTCTGGTGTATTTAACAACCAGAACCCCATTCCTCTCCAGGCAATGAGATAGTGTGAGACCTCTGGTGCTTTGCATCGAGCCCTGTTATGTGGGAGAACTCAGTGCCAAATGCTTAATGCACAGACTAGCCTATTACCACTAGCTGAAGTGATAACTTTTTAGACACTCACCCACCAGGGGACTCGAACACTGGCCAACGAGGTGGCAGTTGCACGCTGTATCCACTACACTATACTTCAAAGCCATAAGAGAGGTAGGAATTCTGGTGTATTTAACCAACCTGCCC
>WNGS01000019.1:166077-183265 GCA_020271785.1 Procambarus virginalis
TCCACCCACCAGGGACTCGAACACTGGCCAACGAGGTGGCAGTTGCACGCTGTATCCACTACAACTATACTTCAAAGCCATAAGAGAGGAAGGAATTCTGATGTATTTAACCAACCAGAACCCCCATTCCTCTCCCAGGCAATGCGATGTAGTGTGAGACCTCTGGTGCTTTGCATCGAGCCCTGTTATGGGGAGAACTCAGTGCCAAATGCTTAATGCACAGACTAGCCTATTACCACTAGCTGAAGTTGATAACTTTTTTGACACTCCACCCACCAGGGGACTCGAACACTGGCCAACGAGGCGGCAGTTACACGCTGTATCCACTACACTATACTTCAAAGCCATAAGAGAGGTAGGAATTCTGGTGTATTTAACCAAACAGAACCCCATTCCTCTCCCAGGCAATTAGATAGTGTGAGACCTCTGGTGTTTTGCATCGAGCCCTGTTATGTGGGAGAACTCAGTGCCAAATGCTTAATGCACAGACTAGCCTATTACCACTAGCTGAAATTGATATTTTTTTAGACACTCCACCCACCAGGGGACTCAAACACTGGCCAACGAGGTGGCAGTTGCACGCAGTATCCACTACATATACTTCAAAGCCATAAGAGAGGTAGGAATTCAGGTGTATTTAACCAACCAGAACCCCATTCCTCTCCCAGGCAATGTGATAGTGTGAGACCTCTGGTGCTTTGCATCGAGCCCTGTTATGTGGGAGAACTCAGTGCCAAATGCTTAATGCACAGACTAGCATATTACCACTAGCTGAAGTTGATAACTTTTTAGACACTCCACCCACCAGGGGACTCGAACACTGGCCAACGAGGTGGCAGTTGCAAGCTGTATCCACTACACTATACTTCAAAGCCATAAGAGAGGTAGGAATTCTGGTGTATTTAACCAACCAGAACCCCATTCCTCTCCCAGGCAATGAGATAGTGTGAGACCTCTGGTGCTTTGCATCGAGCCCTGTTATGTGGGAGAACTCAGTGCCAAATGCTTAATGCACAGACTAGCCTATTACCACAAACTGAAGTTGATAACTTTTTAGACACTCTACCCACCAGGGGACTCGAACACTGGCCAACGAGGTGGCAGTTGCACGCTGTATCCACTACGCTATACTTCAAAGCCATAAGAGAGGTAGGAATTCTGGTGTATTTAACCAACCAGAACCCCATTCCTCTCCCAGGCAATGAGATAGTGTGAGACCTCTGGTGCTTTGCATCGAGCCCTGTTATGTGGGAGAACTCAGAGCCAAATGCTTAATGCACCAGACTAGCCTATTACCACTAGCTGAAGTTGATAACTTTTTATACACTCCACTCACCAAGGGACTCGAACACTGGCCAACGAGGTGGCAGTTGCACGCTGTATCCACTACACTATACTTCAAAGCCATAAAAGAGGTAGGAATTCTGGTGTATTTAACCAACCAGAACCCCATTCCTCTCCCAGGCAATGAGATAGTGTGAGACCTCTGGTGCTTTGGTTCGAGCCCTGTTATGTGGGAGAACTCAGTGCCAAATGCTTAATGCACAGACTAGCCTATTACCACTAGCTGAAGTTGATAACTTTTTAGACACTCTACCCACCAGGGGACTCGAACACTGGCCAACGAGGTGGCAGTTGCACGTGTCGGGGTTTCACGGTGTTCTCGTTAGAGAAGGGTTAAAGCAACAGTAGACTGGATCTCCTTTCCAGGTGGTTGCTCCAACAATAACCCTTACTCACCGTTGTTCGGCGGGTCTTCCCTCAATCCCCTAGGCTCCACTGCTGGCCTCGGAGAGTATCCCAGTCGATCTCACAACCGGCCTTTAGATTATAAGATGAGTGGGAGCACAGATCGTTCCCTCGATCTGTGGCCCTCCCGACACCGAACTCTTACTACAGCCTTCAAGGTCGCCAACTGGTTTTTTAGATGTCCAGTAACATTGCAGTGGTCAGGTGTAATTGTGGCAAGAGCAAATTCCAATAATGTGGTATCAGGCAGGTCACTCTACTTTATATCATTACACGGTCACAAGATAAATGGAGGGGATGATATCAAACACCAAAGAGTTTTGGTATTTTACTTAAAAGACAACGAGAAATATATATGCATCAATGTATCAGAATTAATATATGACAATCGCTCCATTCATAGCATAATATTCTAGAGCGCACCATATGGCAACATCGGCACGTGTCACCTGTCAGAATGCCAGCTGACCGGACCCTCGCGATCGTGGGAACAGACTAGTACTTGTTTTCTAATTGTCACGATCACCGTTATTTAACTTTTTTCCAAAACACTATTTAACATTCACATGGCTTACTTATGATATCACTGCCTCACGATCAACATCTATATTCACAATACTCTCACAGTGACTTTTCACTGTACCAAAAGGTTACTCTATTCTAATAATATTTACTGTAATGCACTCACTGATCACTGACTTTTTTTATATTTATACTTCCTCTTAAAGAGATATCACTGGCAAACACTTCACGTATATGATATTATTCAGTACACAGTCATGTCATATATAATCAATAATCAAACTTCAGGCATATATATCAATAGATCATAGAGATCAACACACAGGCATTTATATCGATAGATTATAGAGATCAACACACGGCACTTATATCAATATATTATAGAATCAATCCACAGGCATTTAATCATAGATTATAGAGATCAATCCACAGGCATTTATATCAAATAGATTATAGAGATCCATACATCAATATCTGNCGTTCCCAATTAGTCTTGTCACTGTAATCCCAGAGAACTGCCTCTCACCACTACGAAGTCACTGAAGTTATCAGCCGTCCCGGACGACACACGCACAGCACCCGACTTCAGAGCTCTTGAAGCTCACAACACTGTCATTCCTCGTCGTCTAGATATATCGCTAGGTATTTGGGAAGACTTCTCGAGTGCTTGCATCCACTGTTGACTCGTAGGGTTCTACGAAGGTGGGGTTACTGTCAAACTTGACAGGATCGTCGATCACACGTTCAACCTGTTGACAAGGCTGTCAACCTGGTTCACTCACGGTGGTGGCCCGGCCACTAAGCTGCCTCTTATACTGGTGAACTGCCAACGACGACACACGTCGATGCCCGGCCCACTTCTTGCAACGCACCTGTCCCCTGAGCACTTGTTGCTCAATATTCTGTCAATTCCTTATCTAAGCCACATCTGGGTTGAAGGAAGACCTCACAGAGTGCGTGCCAACAACTGGAGACGCTTAAATCCACCGGAGTTCGGTAAATCCGTCACTCTGACAGGATGACCGATCGCGCGCGTCCTACCTCTTGGACGTGTCGTGAAAGACTGATGTCGCCTGGCGCCAACACGGGCGGACCCCCTATGCCTATGTGACGTCACTTCTCCCAAAGTTGGTTTTCATTGGCTCCCAGTGCCATGTCGCTGACGGTGACCAATCTGGCGCCACTGACGTCACATAGTTTTGGCAGGAGATCAGACTTGCCAGCGCCATATTGGCTCCCTAAAGGGCCTATCCCACAGGCCAAAATACTACATTTTCTCAAATTTCTCAGCTCTTCGAGAATACTGTTCTCTCCCACATATGTTCAATTGTTGCCTGCAATGTAGAGAACGCTCGAGAATAGTGGACATGACTCTTACAGCAGGCGTGGGAGAATTAGAAGGGTGGGAACACCGTCACACACGCTGTATCCACTACACTATACTTCAAAGCCATAAGAGAGGTAGGAATTCTGGTGTATTTAACCAACCAGAACCCCATTCCTCTCCCAGGCAATGAGATAGTGTGAGACCTCTGGTGCTTTGCATCGAGCCCTGTTAGTGGGAGAACTCAGTGCCAAATGCTTAATGCACAGACTAGCCTATTACCACTAACTGAAGTTGATAACTTTTTAGACACTCTACCCACCAGGGGACTCGAACACTGGCCAACGAGGTGGCAGTTGCACGCTGTATCCACTACACTATACTTCAAAGCCATAAGAGAGGTAGGAATTCTGGTGTATTTAACCAACCAGAACCCCATTCCTCTCCCAGGCAATGAGATAGTGAGACCTCTGGTGCTTTGCATCGAGCCCTGTTATGTGGGAGAACTCAGTGCCAAATGCTTAATGCACCAGACTAGCCTATTACCACTAGCTGAAGTGATAACTTTTTAGACACTCCACCCACCAGGGGACTCGAACACTGGCCAACGAGGTGGCAGTTGCACGCTGTATCCACTACACTATACTTCAAAGCCATAAGAGAGGTAGGAATTCTGGTGTATTTAACCAACCAGAACCCCATTCCTCTCCTAGGCAATGAGATAGTGTAAGACCTCTGGTGCTTTGCATCGAGCCCTGTTATGTGGGAGAACTCAGTGCCAAATGCTTAATGCACAGACTAGCCTATTACCACAAGCTAAAGTTGATAACTTTTTAGACACTCCACCCACCAGGGGACTCGAAAACTGGCCAACGAGGTGGCAGTTGCACGCTGTATCTACTACACTATACTTCAAAGCCATAAGAGAGGTAGGAATTCTGGTGTATTTAACCAACCAGAACCCCATTCCTCTCCCAGGCAATGATATAGTGTGAGACCTCTGGTGCTTTGCATCGAGCCCTGTTATGTGGGAGAACTCAGTGCCAAATGCTTAATGCACAGACTAGCCTATTACCACAAAGTGAAGTTGATAACTTTTTAGACACTCTACCCACCAGGGGACTCGAACACTGGCCAACGAGGTGGCAGTTGCACGCTGTATCCACTACGCTATACTTCAAAGCCATAAGAGAGGTAGGAATTCTGGTGTATTTAACCAACCAGAACCCCATTCCTCTCCAAGGCAATGAGATAGTGTGAGACCTCTGGTGCTTTGCATCGAGCCCTGTTATGTGGGAGAACTCAGTGCCAAATGCTTAATGCACCAGACTAGCCTATTACCACTAGCTGAAGTTGATAACTTTTTAGACACTCCACCCACCAAGGGACTCGAACACTGGCCAACGAGGTGGCAGTTGCACGCTGTATCCACTACACTATACTTCAAAGCCATAAAAGAGGTAGGAATTCTGGTGTATTTAACCAACCAGAACCCCATTCCTCTCCCAGGCAATGAGATAGTGTGAGACCTCTGGTGCTTTGCATCGAGCCCTGTTATGTGGGAGAACTCAGTGCCAAATGCTTAATGCACAGACTAGCCTATTACCACTAGCTGAAGTTGATAACTTTTTAGACACTCTACCCACCAGGGGACTCGAACACTGGCCAACGAGGTGGCAGTTGCACGCTGTATCCACTATACTATACTTCAAAGCCATAAGAGAGGTAGGAATTCTGGTGTATTTAACCAACCAGAACCCCATTCCTCTCCCAGGCAATGAGATAGTGTGAGACCTCTGGTGCTTTGCATCGAGCCCTGTTATGTGGGAGAACTCAGTGCCAAATGCTTAATGCACAGACTAGCCTATTACCACTAGCTACAGTTGATAACTTTTTAGACACTCCACCCACCAGGGGACTCGAAAACTGGCCAACGAGGTGGCAGTTGCACGCTGTATCTACTACACTCTACTTCAAAGCCATAAGAGAGGTAGGAATTCTGGTGTATTTAACCAACCAGAACCCCATTCCTCTCCCAGGCAATGAGATAGTGTGAGACCTCTGGTGCTTTGCATTCAGCCCTGTTATGTGGGAGAACTCAGTGCCAAATGCTTAATGCACAGACTAGCCTATTACCACTAGCTGAAGTTGATATTTTTTTAGACACTCCACCCACCAGGGGACTCAAACACTGGCCAACGAGGTGGCAGTTGCACGCAGTATCCACTACATATACTTCAAAGCCATAAGAGAGGTAGGAATTCTGGTGTATTTAACCAACCAGAACCCCATTCCACTCCCAGGCAATGAGATATTGTGAGACCTCTGGTGCTTTGCATCGAGCCCTGTTATGTGGGAGAACTCAGTGCCAAATGCTTAATGCACAGACTAGCCTATTACCACTAACTGAAGTTGATAACTTTTTAGACACTCTACCCACCAGGGGACTCGAACACTGGCCAACGAGGTGGCAGTTGCACGCTGTATCCACTACACTATACTTCAAAGCCATAAGAGAGGTAGGAATTCTGGTGTATTTAAGATTAAAACTAAACACTACCTAATAAATTCCATGTAACCTACCTTACCCCTCTATTGTCAACCCATTTCTGTTATTTTTTTAATCAACGCTGTTTGTCAACCTTTTGTATTTGTGCTGCTTTCAGTCATGTTCCCCCTTTTTTTATCTTTATTTGTATTTGTTCTCAACATATTTTTATTCTTTATGCTCAATTAGTATTAAGTTCTAGATATTAATGTTCTTCATGCCCGAAACGCATTGCGTAATAGTGACTTTAGGCATTGTATGTACTAGCTCTATCTATAAATCAATCCGTTAATGTAACATCACTTGTATGTATGTACCTTACCTGAATAAACATATTTATTAATTTATTTTATAAAGAACACAAAGTATTCTATGTAAAGCTGGAAATTATATTATCCAACACAAATATGTGAAGTGTGTGAAAGCTGTATTTTAATGCAGATGACATAAATGCTCATTTGACAATATATGTTGGTAATCTTTACAACAATATGAAAGGGAGTAAAATATTTCCTTTAAATAAAATTAAATTAATCAATTATGTTATTTATTTCCATATTAAACATTATGAATAAAAATATAAGTGAGCTTACCAAGTACAACAGGTATATGTTTTTTCTTTTCTGATCTCTTGATATTTGCCTGAGCCTGGCTTTCCTGCTGAGCTTTACGTTTGACATCAAAAAGCCTATAGCCACACTTGCAGACATGTTGATTAATGTTCACGATAATATTACATGAGGGACATAATCGTTGTAAAGCGTTTCTCAGGACTGAAAAATAAAGATAATTTGGGTTATGATAAACTGTGCAGTACAGTATAATTACATTATAATGTAGAACTACCTAAGCTCACCAGAAGTGACACAATATGGGAAATCATTCATATTTGAATGATCAAATAAATGAGCAAATGATGAATGAATGATTTGAATGAGCAAATCATTCAACACAAAAGACCACATGGATAGTGAAACCTGGATCCCAAATTATAATCTATATAGATGTGACAGAGTAATAAGGTCAAGTGGAAGAGTAGGTCTGTATATGAAAGAGGAACTGGCATGAACAGTGCTCCTGAACTCAACTAATGAGGTGGTAGAGGTACTTGGAATCAGGGTTGAAAATATAAATCTGTAGCGAGTAATCCTTATACTCGCTCCATTATCTCATTATCTTAATGCATTACTAATCACACAAGCTACAATCCTTTCCCCAATTACAGGTAATACTCTTCTCACCTTGTTGGAGGGAGCTGAGGTGTAATCACCATATAACCCAGCGATGTGAGAACAGCAAACCAGTACAATCTCCAGTCAAGAATGTAGTACTTGACGTGGGCAGTTCTAGTCGACCCATGACGCTACAGCTTCGACACAGAGCAGACAGCAGACTACGACCGCATCGAGCCGCCACGCTCTCACTCCCCGAGTTCAGACACTCACAATTCTCAATTGAGCCGCCACGCTCTCCCACATAGAGCTCCACGACTCCGGCCTCACTCAGCTCTCTGCTCTGCTCCAGGCTTCGTCTCAACGTCTACGACACTGCTGTATCCAAGACTACTAAATAAATATGAAACTCACTAAACACTGTGTATATAATCCACCCAACAACGTAACATAAACGTACGTTACAAATCTAATTATTATTTTAATATACAAACTGCAAGATGCAACAGTTGAGAAACTAACTGAGCAAATCCACAAAATAGAGAATATCCTTGGTAACTTAACAAACCCAGTACCAGATATTATCTTCCTTGCAGACTTCAATCTGCCCATTTTAAAATGGAGAATAGTAAAAATAACATTATAGCAGGAAGCGATGAGTCACAATAACGTGGCTAAAGTATGTTGGCCGTAACCTAACTTAAGCCTACCCCTCCTATTTTCTTTATTTCTCTTTCCTTTTCTTTATCTCTTCTCCTACACTCCCTTGCTATCCTCTTCTTATTCCTATCTCCTTCTCATTCGGTGGTTATAATAGGAGCTGCCTCGTATGGGCCAATAGGCCTTCTGCAGCTCTTATTATTATTACTATCCCCTCTACTACACCTTACTTTGCTCCTTCTCTTGCCTATTTATTGCCCGTCTCTACTCCCTCATCACAATCGACTTGAGAATGGTCCAGGACGGACCGAAACGTCGTCGTCGCTTCACCTTCTAGTGTGTGGTCTGGTCAACATTATAGCAGGAAATCAACCTGGAAATAACCAACTACAGGTCAGAGAACTACTGAGATTCTGTGACAAATTCTCGCTCAGTCAGCAGATTACAGAACCAACTAGGAACGAAAACACCCTGGACCTGATACTCACAAACAATGATGAACTAATCATGCAGAGACATTACTGTCTCAGACACTACGTACTCGGGCAACATTGAAGTGAAAACTAACATTAATAATGGTAGAAGGCCTAAGAGAAACAACAAGTGAGAAGGGTTATTCAATAAATTCAGTTTTAATAATACTAATAAAAGGAAAGACTGAGCAAAAATAAATGGGGAACTTACAAACGTTCAATGGGAATATGTTCTAAGTAATAAAAATCATACACAAAGAATAGAAAACAGACTTCTGAAGCCTATGAAGTCTGTCTGAAACATGTTCCTTTGAGGAAAGCCAGAAAGAGGTCTGACGTAGAAAGAGAACGCAGGCGGCACTACAAAAAAAGACAAAAAAGAACGGAAATGATTAAGCAGACACGACTTTCCATTCAAAGAAGGAATAATTTAAACAGGGAGATTGTAGAAATAAAACAGAGACTGAAGCATTCATACCGGATTGAAGAGAGGCAACTAGACAAAAAAGCAATTCAAGAAATAAAGGAAAACCCAAAATATTTCTTCACTTATGCTAAATCAAAAGAAAAAATCACTGCCAATATTGGACCTATTTGTATTAGTGAAGGTTCATACATTGAGGATGACAAATTTCTAATTTGTCATAACACTAATTTTACAATTAGTGAAATCCTAAAAAAGCTGTATGAGGATATGCTTAGCACTCAGATACACAGCATGAACGTAAAAAATCCGGACAACTTCTTTATGCGTGATAGCCAAACCCCTGTAAATATAACCGATATCAACACGAGCATGGCAGATTTTGAAAGAGAATTTTACAATATGCCCATGCACTCAGCCCCGGGTCCAGACTCATGGGGTTTAATATTTATAAAGAAATACAAAGTGTCAGTAGCACAGGCACTCAGTACAGTGAGTAGGAAGAGATTGGACATGGGGAGATACCAGATGCGCTTAAAGCAGCATACATAGCCCCTCTACACAAGGGAGGGAGCAAAGCACTGGCAAAGAATTATAGACCAGTTGCACTAACGTCCCACATAATAAAAGTATTTGAGATATTGATCAGGAGTCAGGTCACTAGTTTCATGGAAACAAATGATCTCCACAATCCAGGCGAACATGGATTTACAGCGGGAAGATCATGCCTCTCACAGCTACTTGACCATTACGACAAAATCACTGAGGCATTAGAAGAAAAAAGGAATGCAGATGTGGTACACGGATTTCGCAAACACATTCGATAAATTTGACCATAGAGTGATAGCACACAAAATGAGGTCAATGGGAATAACTGGTAAAATAGGACGCTGGATACTCAGTTTTCTGTCAAACAGAACACAAAGAGTAACAGTCAACCATATAAAATCGAGTCCAAGATCAGTTAAAAGCTCTGTACCTAAAGATGCAGTCCTTGCACCATTGCTTTCCCTTATTCTCATATCAGATATAGACTCATATACAAGGCACAGCTTTGTATCATTCTTGGCAGATGACACAAAAATCAGCATAAAAAATGACCTCTGCTGAAGATATTGAAAAACTACAAGCAGATACAGTATTAATAAAGTTTACGACTGGGCAGCAGAAATACCATGATGTTTAACAGCGACAAATTCCAGGTACTCAGATATGGTAAAAATGAGAACCTTAAGCATAATACAGGGTACAAAACACAATCAATTTGTCCATAGTTGAAAGCAACTGTAAAGGATTGGGAATAATAATGTCTGAGGAACTAAAGTTTAGGGAGCATAACCAAGCAAATATTGTGGCAGCCAGAAAAATGATAGGATGGATTACGAGAACTTTCAAATCCAGGGATCCCATCACAATGGTTGTACTCTTCAAGTCACTTGTGTTGTCCCGTCTCGAATANGCACAGACTAGCCTATTACCACTAGCTGAAGTTGATAACTTTTTAGACATCCACCCACCAGGGGACTCGAACACACTGGCCAACGAGGTGGCAGTTGCACGCTGTATCCACTACACTATACTTCAAAGCCATAAGAGAGGTAGGAATTCTGGTGTATTTAACCAACCAGAACCCCATTCCTCTCCCAGGCAATGAGATAGTGTGAGACCTCTGGTGCTTTGCATCGAGCCCTGTTATGTGGGAGAACTCAGTGCCAAATGCTTAATGCACAGACTAGCCATTACCACTAGCTGAAGTTGATAACTTTTTAGACACTCCACCCACCAGGGGACTCGAACACTGGCCAACGAGGTTGGCAGTTGCACGCTGTATCCACTACACTATACTTCAAAGCCATAAGAGAAGTAGGAATTCTGGTGTATTTACCAACCTGCCCGAAAGCATTGTTAATAGTGGCTTTAGGCATTGTATTACTAGCTCTACCTATAATTCGATCCATTAATGTAACCTCACTTGTATGTATATACCTTACCTGAATAAACATATTTATTTATTTATTATATAAACCAGAACCCCATTCCTCTCCAGGCAATGAGATAGTGTGAGACCTCTGGTGCTTGCATCGAGCCCTGTTATGTGGGAGAACTCAGTGCCAAATGCTTAATGCACAACTAGCCTATTACCACTAGCTGAAGTTGATAACTTTTAGACACTCCACCCACCAGGGGACTCGAACACTGGCCAACGAGGTGGCAGTTGCACGCTGTATCCACTACAATACTTCAAAGCCATAAGAGAGGTAGGAATTCTGGTGTATTTAACCAACCAGAACCCCATTCCTCTCCCAGGCAATGAGATAGTGTGAGACCTCTGGTGCTTGCATCGAGCCCTGTTATGTGGAGAACTCAGTGCCAAATGCTTAATGCACAGACTAGCCTATTACCACTAGCTGAAGTTGATAACTTTTTAGACACTCAACCACCAGGGGACTCGAACACTGGCCAACGAGGTGGCAGTTGCACGCTGTATCCACTACACTATACTTCAAAGCCATAAGAGAGGTAGGAATTCTGGTGTATTTAACCAACCAGAACCCCATTCCTCTCCCAGGCAATGAGATAGTGTGAGACCTCTGGTGCTTGCATCGAGCCCTGTTATGTGGGAGAACTCAGTGCCAAATAATGAACAGACAGCCTATTACACTAGCTGAAGTTGATAACTTTTTAGACACTCAACCACCAGGGGACTCGAACACTGGCCAACGAGGTGGCAGTTGCACGCTGTATCCACTACACTATACTTCAAAGCCATAAGAGAGGTAGGAATTCTGGTGTATTTAACCAACAGAAACCCCATTCCTCTCCCAGGCAATGAGATAGTGTGAGACCTCTGGTGCTTTGCATCGAGCCCTGTTATGTGGGAGAACTCAGTGCCAAATGCTTAATGCACAGACTAGCCTATTACCACTAGCTGAAGTTGATAACTTTTTAGACACTCCACCCACCAGGGGACTCGAAACACTGGCCAACGAGGTGGCAGTTGCACGCTGTATCACTACACTATACTTCAAAGCCATAAGAGAGGTAGGAATTCTGGTGTATTTAACCAACCAGAACCCATTCCTCTCCCAGGCAATGAGATAGTGTGAGACCTCTGGTGCTTTGCATCGAGCCCTGTTATGTGGGAGAACTCAGTGCCAAATGCTTAATGCACAGACTAGCCTATTACCACTAGCTGAAGTTGATAACTTTTTAGACACTCCACCCACCAGGGGACTCGAACACTGGCCAACGAGGTGGCAGTTGCACGCTGTATCCACTACACTATACTTCAAAGCCATAAGAGAGGTAGGAATTCTGGTGTATTTAACCAACCAGAACCCATTCCTCTCCCAGGCAATGAGATAGTGTGAGACCTTGGTGCTTTGCATCGAGCCCTGTTATGTGGGAGAACTCAGTGCCAAATGCTTAATGCACAGACTAGCCTATTACCACTAGCTGAAGTTGATAACTTTTTAGACACTCCACCCACCAGGGGACTCGAACACTGGCCAACGAGGTGGCAGTTGCACGCTGTATCCACTACACTATACTTCAAAGCCATAAGAGAGGTAGGAATTCTGGTGTATTTAACCAACCTGCCCGAAACGCATTGGTAATAGTGCTTTAGGCATTGTATGTACTAGCTCTACCTATAATTCGACCATTAAGTAACCTCACTTGTATGTATATACCTTACCTGAATAAACATATTTATTTATTTATTTATTATACCAGAACCCCATTCCTCTCCCAGGCAATGAGATAGTGTGAGACCTCTGGTGCTTTGCATCGAGCCCTGTTATGTGGGAGAACTCAGTGCCAAATGCTTAATGCACAGACTAGCCTATTACCACTAGCTGAAGTTGATAACTTTTAGACACTCCACCCACCAGGGGACTCGAACACTGGCCAACGAGGTGGCAGTTGCACGCTGTATCCACTACACTATACTTCAAAGCCATAAGAGAGGTAGGAATTCTGGTGTATTTAACCAACCAGAACCCCATTCCTCTCCCAGGCAATGAGATAGTGTGAGACCTCTGGTGCTTTGCATCGAGCCCTGTTATGTGGGAGAACTCAGTGCCAAATGCTTAATGCACAGACTAGCCTATTACCACTAGCTGAAGTTGATAACTTTTTAGACACTCCACCCACCAGGGGACTCGAACACTGGCCAACGAGGTGGCAGTTGCACGCTGTATCCACTACACTATACTTCAAAGCCATAAGAGAGGTAGGAATTCTGGTGTATTTAACCAACCTGCCCGAAAAGCATTGCGTAATAGTGGCTTTAGGCATTGTATGTACTAGCTCTACCTATAATTCGATCCATTAATGTAACCTCACTTGTATGTATATACCTTACCTGAATAAACATATTTATTTATTTATTTATTATAACCAGAACCCCATTCCTCTCCCAGGCAATGAGATAGTGTGAGACCTCTGGTGCTTTGCATCGAGCCCTGTTATGTGGGAGAACTCAGTGCCAAATGCTTAATGCACAGACTAGCCTATTACCACTAGCTGAAGTTGATAACTTTTTAGACACTCCACCCACCAGGGGACTCGAACACTGGCCAACGAGGTGGCAGTTGCACGCTGTATCCACTACACTATACTTCAAAGCCATAAGAGAGGTAGGAATTCTGGTGTATTTAACCAACCAGAACCCCATTCCTCTCCCAGGCAATGAGATAGTGTGAGACCTCTGGTGCTTTGCATCGAGCCCTGTTATGTGGGAGAACTCAGTGCCAAATGCTTAATGCACAGACTAGCCTATTACCACTAGCTGAAGTTGATAACTTTTTAGACACTCCACCCACCAGGGGACTCGAACACTGGCCAACGAGGTGGCAGTTGCACGCTGTATCCACTACACTATACTTCAAAGCCATAAGAGAGGTAGGAATTCTGGTGTATTTAACCAACCAGAACCCCATTCCTCTCCCAGGCAATGAGATAGTGTGAGACCTCTGGTGCTTTGCATCGAGCCCTGTTATGTGGGAGAACTCAGTGCCAAATGCTTAATGCACAGACTAGCCTATTACCACTAGCTGAAGTTGATAACTTTTTAGACACTCCACCCACCAGGGGACTCGAACACTGGCCAACGAGGTGGCAGTTGCACGCTGTATCCACTACACTATACTTCAAAGCCATAAGAGAGGTAGGAATTCTGGTGTATTTAACCAACCAGAACCCCATTCCTCTCCCAGGCAATGAGATAGTGTGAGACCTCTGGTGCTTTGCATCGAGCCCTGTTATGTGGGAGAACTCAGTGCCAAATGCTTAATGCACAGACTAGCCTATTACCACTAGCTGAAGTTGATAACTTTTTAGACACTCCACCCACCAGGGGACTCGAACACTGGCCAACGAGGTGGCAGTTGCACGCTGTATCCACTACACTATACTTCAAAGCCATAAGAGAGGTAGGAATTCTGGTGTATTTAACCAACCAGAACCCCATTCCTCTCCCAGGCAATGAGATAGTGTGAGACCTCTGGTGCTTTGCATCGAGCCCTGTTATGTGGGAGAACTCAGTGCCAAATGCTTAATGCACAGACTAGCCTATTACCACTAGCTGAAGTTGATAACTTTTTAGACACTCCACCCACCAGGGGACTCGAACACTGGCCAACGAGGTGGCAGTTGCACGCTGTATCCACTACACTATACTTCAAAGCCATAAGAGAGGTAGGAATTCTGGTGTATTTAACCAACCAGAACCCCATTCCTCTCCCAGGCAATGAGATAGTGTGAGACCTCTGGTGCTTTGCATCGAGCCCTGTTATGTGGGAGAACTCAGTGCCAAATGCTTAATGCACAGACTAGCCTATTACCACTAGCTGAAGTTGATAACTTTTTAGACACTCCACCCACCAGGGGACTCGAACACTGGCCAACGAGGTGGCAGTTGCACGCTGTATCCACTACACTATACTTCAAAGCCATAAGAGAGGTAGGAATTCTGGTGTATTTAACCAACCAGAACCCCATTCCTCTCCCAGGCAATGAGATAGTGTGAGACCTCTGGTGCTTTGCATCGAGCCCTGTTATGTGGGAGAACTCAGTGCCAAATGCTTAATGCACAGACTAGCCTATTACCACTAGCTGAAGTTGATAACTTTTTAGACACTCCACCCACCAGGGGACTCGAACACTGGCCAACGAGGTGGCAGTTGCACGCTGTATCCACTACACTATACTTCAAAGCCATAAGAGAGGTAGGAATTCTGGTGTATTTAACCAACCAGAACCCCATTCCTCTCCCAGGCAATGAGATAGTGTGAGACCTCTGGTGCTTTGCATCGAGCCCTGTTATGTGGGAGAACTCAGTGCCAAATGCTTAATGCACAGACTAGCCTATTACCACTAGCTGAAGTTGATAACTTTTTAGACACTCCACCCACCAGGGGACTCGAACACTGGCCAACGAGGTGGCAGTTGCACGCTGTATCCACTACACTATACTTCAAAGCCATAAGAGAGGTAGGAATTCTGGTGTATTTAACCAACCTGCCCGAAACGCATTGCGTAATAGTGGCTTTAGGCATTGTATGTACTAGCTCTACCTATAATTCGATCCATTAATGTAACCTCACTTGTATGTATATACCTTACCTGAATAAACATATTTATTATTTATTTATATAACCAGAACCCCATTCCTCTCCCAGGCAATGAGATAGTGTGAGACCTCTGGTGCTTTGCATCGAGCCCTGTTATGTGGGAGAACTCAGTGCCAAATGCTTAATGCACAGACTAGCCTATTACCACTAGCTGAAGTTGATAACTTTTTAGACACTCCACCCACCAGGGGACTCGAACACTGGCCAACGAGGTGGCAGTTGCACGCTGTATCCACTACACTATACTTCAAAGCCATAAGAGAGGTAGGAATTCTGGTGTATTTAACCAACCAGAACCCCATTCCTCTCCCAGGCAATGAGATAGTGTGAGACCTCTGGTGCTTTGCATCGAGCCCTGTTATGTGGGAGAACTCAGTGCCAAATGCTTAATGCACAGACTAGCCTATTACCACTAGCTGAAGTTGATAACTTTTTAGACACTCCACCCACCAGGGGACTCGAACACTGGCCAACGAGGTGGCAGTTGCACGCTGTATCCACTACACTATACTTCAAAGCCATAAGAGAGGTAGGAATTCTGGTGTATTTAACCAACCCGAACGCATTCCTCTCCAGGCAATGAGATAGTGTGAGACCTCTACCTATGCATCGATCCATTTATGTGGGAGAACTCAGTGCCAATGCTTAATGCACAGACTAGCCTATTACCACTAGCTGAAGTTGATAACTTTTTAGACACTCCACCACCAGGGGACTCGAACACTGGCCAACGAGGTGGCAGTTGCACGCTGTATCCACACACTATACTTCAAAGCCATAAGAGAGGTAGGAATTTGGTGTATTTAACCAACAGAACCCCATTCCTCTCCCAGGCAATGAGATAGTGTGAGACCTCTGGTGCTTTGCATCGAGCCCGTATGTGGGAGAACTCAGTGCCAAATGCTTAATGCACAGACTAGCCTATTACCACTAGCTGAAGTTGATAACTTTTAGACACTCCACCCACCAGGGGACTCGAACACTGGCCAACGAGGTGGCAGTTGCCGCTGTATCACTACACTATACTTCAAAGCCATAGAGAGAGGTAGGAATTTGGTGTATTTAACCAACCAGAACCCATTCCTCTCCCAGGCAATGAGATAGTGTGAGACCTCTGGTGCTTTGCATCGAGCCTGTTATGTGGGAGAACTCAGTGCCAAATGCTTAATGCACAGACTAGCCTATTACCACTAGCTGAAGTTGATAACTTTTAGACACTCCCCCCACAGGGGACTCGAACACTGGCCAACGAGGTGGCAGTTGCACGCTGTATCCACTACACTATACTTCAAAGCCATAAGAGAGGTAGGAATTCTGGGTATTTAACCAACCAGAAACCCCATTCCTCCCAGGCAATGAGATAGTGTGAGACCTCTGGTGCTTTGCATCGAGCCCTGTTATGTGGGAGAACTCAGTGCCAAATGCTTAATGCACAGACTAGCCTATTACACTAGCTGAAGTTGATAACTTTTAGACACTACCCCCACCAGGGGACTCGAACACTGGCCAACGAGGTGGCAGTTGCACGCTGTATCCACTACACTATACTTCAAAGCCATAAGAGAGGTAGGAATTCTGGTGTATTTAACCAACCAGAACCCCATTCCTCCCAGGCATGAGATAGTGTGAGACCTCTGGTGCTTTGCATCGAGCCCTGTTATGTGGAGAACTCAGTGCAAAT
>WNGS01000019.1:194378-208832 GCA_020271785.1 Procambarus virginalis
CCATTCCTCTCCCAGCAATGAATAGTGTGAGACCTCTGGTGCTTTTGCATCGAGCCCTGTTATGTGGAGAACTCAGTGCCAATGCTTAATGCACAGACTAGCCTATTACCACTAGCTAAGTTGATAACATTTTAGACACTCCACCCACCAGGGGATCGAAACACTGGCCAACGGGTGGCAGTTGCACGCTGTATCCACTACACTATACTTCAAAGCCATAAGAGAGGTAGGAATTCTGGTGTATTTAACAACCAGAACCCCATTCCTCTCCCAGGCAATGAGATAGTGTGAGACCTCTGGTGCTTTGCATCGAGCCCTGTTATGTGGGAGAACTCAGTGCCAAATGCTTAATGCACAGACTAGCCTATTACCACTAGCTGAAGTTGATAACTTTTTAGACACTCCACCCACCAGGGGACTCGAACACTGGCCAACGAGGTGGCAGTTGCACGCTGTATCCACTACACTATACTTCAAAGCCATAAGAGAGGTAGGAATTCTGGTGTATTAAACCAACCAGAACCCCATTCCTCTCCCAGGCAATGAGATAGTGTGAGACCTCTGGTGCTTTGCATCGAGCCCTGTTATGTGGGAGAACTCAGTGCCAAATGCTTAATGCACAGACTAGCCTATTACCACTAGCTGAAGTTGATAACTTTTTAGACACTCCACCCACCAGGGGACTCGAACACTGGCCAACGAGTGGCAGTTGCACGCTGTATCCACTACACTATACTTCAAAGCCATAAGAGAGGTAGGAATTCTGGTGTATTTAACCAACCAGAACCCCATTCCTCTCCCGGCAATGAGATAGTGTGAGACCTCTGGTGCTTTGCATCGAGCCCTGTTATGTGGGAGAACTCAGTGCCAAATGCTTAATGCACAGACTAGCCTATTACCACTAGCTGAAGTTGATAACTTTTTAGACACTCCACCCACCAGGGACTCGAACACTGGCCAACGAGGTGGCAGTTGCACGCTGTATCCACTACACTATACTTCAAAGCCATAAGAGAGGTAGAATTCTGGTGTATTTAACCAACCAGAACCCCATTCCTCTCCCAGGCAATGAGATAGTGTGAGACCTCTGGTGCTTTGCATCGAGCCCTGTTATGTGGGAGAACTCAGTGCCAAATGCTTAATGCACAGACTAGCCTATTACCACTAGCTGAAGTTGATAACTTTTTAGACACTCCACCCACCAGGGGACTCGAACACTGGCCAACGAGGTGGCAGTTGCACGCTGTATCCACTACACTATACTTCAAAGCCATAAGAGAGGTAGGAATTCTGGTGTATTTAACCAACCTGCCCGAAACGCATTGCGTAATAGTGGCTTTAGGCATTGTATGTACTAGCTCTACCTTATTCGATCCATTAATGTAACCTCACTTGTATGTATATACCTACCTGAATAACATATTATTTATTTATTTATTATAAACCAGAACCCCATTCCTCTCCCAGGCAATGAGATAGTGTGAGACCTCTGGTGCTTTGCATCGAGCCCTGTTATGTGGGAGAACTCAGTGCCAAATGCTTAATGCACAGACTAGCCTATTACCACTAGCTGAAGTTGATAACTTTTTAGACACTCCACCCACCAGGGGACTCGAACACTGGCCAACGAGGTGGCAGTTGCACGCTGTATCCACTACACTATACTTCAAAGCCATAAAGAGGTAGGAATTCTGGTGTATTTAACCAACCAGAACCCCATTCCTCTCCCAGGCAATGAGATAGTGTGAGACCTCTGGTGCTTTGCATCGAGCCCTGTTATGTGGGAGAACTCAGTGCCAAATGCTTAATGCACAGACTAGCCTATTACCACTAGCTGAAGTTGATAACTTTTTAGACACTCCACCCACCAGGGGACTCGAACACTGGCCAACGAGGTGGCAGTTGCACGCTGTATCCACTACACTATACTTCAAAGCCATAAGAGAGGTAGGAATTCTGGTGTATTTAACCAACCAGACCCCCTTCCTCTCCCAGCAATGAGATATGTGAGACCTCTGGTGCTTTGCATCGAGCCCTGTTATGTGGGAGAACTCAGTGCCAAATGCTTAATGCACAGACTAGCCTATTACCACTAGCTGAAGTTGATAACTTTTTAGACACTCCACCCACCAGGGGACTCGAACACTGGCCAACGAGGTGGCAGTTGCACGCTGTACCACTACACTATACTTCAAAGCCATAAGAGAGGTAGAATTCTGGTATTTAACCACCAGAACCCCATTCCTCTCCCAGGCAATGAGATAGTGTGAGACCTCTGGTGCTTTGCATCGAGCCCTGTTATGTGGAGAACTCAGTGCCAAATGCTTAATGCACAGACTAGCCTATTACCACTAGCTGAAGTTGATAACTTTTTAGACACTCCACCCACCAGGGGACTCGAACACTGGCCAACGAGGTGGCAGTTGCACGCTGTATCCACTACACTATACTTCAAAGCCATAAGAGAGGTAGGAATTCTGGTGTATTTAACCAACCAGAACCCCATTCCTCTCCCAGGCAATGAGATAGTGTGAGACCTCTGGTGCTTTGCATCGAGCCCTGTTATGTGGGAGACTCAGTGCCAAATGCTTAATGCACAGACTAGCCTATTACCACTAGCTGAAGTTGATAACTTTTTAGACACTCCACCCACCAGGGACTCGAACACTGGCCAACGAGGTGGCAGTTGCACGCTGTATCCACTACACTATACTTCAAAGCCATAAGAGGTAGGAATTCTGGTGTATTTAACCAACCTGCCCGAAACGCATTGCGTAATAGTGGCTTTAGGCATTGTATGACTAGCTCTACCTATAATTCGATCCATTAATGTAACCTCACTTGTATGTATATACTTTACCTGAATAACATATTTATTTATTTATGTTATTATAACCAGAACCCCATTCCTCTCCCAGGCAATGAGATAGTGTGAGACCTCTGGTGCTTTGCATCGAGCCCTGTTATGTGGGGAACTCAGTGCCAAATGCTTAATGCACAACTAGCCTATACCACTAGCTGAAGTTGATAACTTTTTAGACACTCCACCCACCAGGGGACTCGAACACTGGCCAACGAGGTGGCAGTTGCACGCTGTATCCACTACACTATACTTCAAAGCCATAAGAGAGGTAGGAATTCTGGTGTATTTAACCAACCAGAACCCCATTCCTCTCCCAGGCAATGAGATAGTGTGAGACCTCTGGTGCTTTGCATCGAGCCCTGTTATGTGGGAGAACTCAGTGCCAAATGCTTAATGCACAGACTAGCCTATTACCACTAGCTGAAGTTGATAATTTTTAGACACTCCACCCACCAGGGGACTCGAACACTGGCCAACGAGGTGGCAGTTGCACGCTGTATCCACTACACTATACTTCAAAGCCATAAGAGAGGTAGGAATTCTGGTGTATTTAACCAACCAGAACCCCATTCCTCTCCCAGGCAATGAGATAGTGTGAGACCTCTGGTGCTTTGCATCGAGCCCTGTTATGTGGGAGAACTCAGTGCCAAATGCTTAATGCACAGACTAGCCTATTACCACTAGCTGAAGTTGATAACTTTTTAGACACTCCACCCACCAGGGGACTCGAACACTGGCCAACGAGGTGGCAGTTGCACGCTGTATCCACTACACTATACTTCAAAGCCATAAGAGAGGTAGGAATTCTGGTGTATTTAACCAACCAGAACCCCATTCCTCTCCCAGGCAATGAGATAGTGTGAGACCTCTGGTGCTTTGCATCGAGCCCTGTTATGTGGGAGAACTCAGTGCCAAATGCTTAATGCACAGACTAGCCTATTACCACTAGCTGAAGTTGATAACTTTTTAGACACTCCACCCACCAGGGGACTCGAACACTGGCCAACGAGGTGGCAGTTGCACGCTGTATCCACTACACTATACTTCAAAGCCATAAGAGAGGTAGGAATTCTGGTGTATTTAACCAACCAGAACCCCATTCCTCTCCCGGCAATGAGATAGTGTGAGACCTCTGGTGCTTTGCATCGAGCCCTGTTATGTGGGAGAACTCAGTGCCAAATGCTTAATGCACAGACTAGCCTATTACCACTAGCTGAAGTTGATAACTTTTTAGACACTCCACCCACCAGGGGACTCGAACACTGGCCAACGAGGTGGCAGTTGCACGCTGTATCCACTACACTATACTTCAAAGCCATAAGAGAGGTAGGAATTCTGGTGTATTTAACCAACCTGCCCGAAACGCATTGAGTATAGTGGCTTTAGGCATTTGTTACTAGCTCCCTTATATTCGATCCATTAATGTAACCTCACTTGTATGTATATACCTTACCTGATAACACTATTATTTATTTATTTATTATAACCAGAACCCCATTCCTCTCCCAGGCAATGAGATAGTGTGAGACCTCTGGTGCTTTGCATCGAGCCCTGTTATGTGGGAGAACTCAGTGCCAAATGCTTAATGCACAACTAGCCTATTACCACTAGCTGAAGTTGATAACTTTTTAGACACTCCACCCACCAGGGGACTCGAACACTGGCCAACGAGGTGGCAGTTGCACGCTGTATCCACTACACTATACTTCAAGCCATAAGAGAGGTAGGAATTCTGGTGTATTTAACCAACCAGAACCCCATTCCTCTCCCAGGCAATGAGATAGTGTGAGACCTCTGGTGCTTTGCATCGAGCCCTGTTATGTGGAACTCAGTGCCAAATGCTTAATGCACAGACTAGCCTATTACCACTAGCTGAAGTTGATAACTTTTTAGACACTCCACCCACCAGGGGACTCGAACACTGGCCAACGAGGTGGCAGTTGCACGCTGTATCCACTACACTATACTTCAAAGCCATAAGAGAGGTAGGAATTCTGGTGTATTAACCAACCAGACCCCATTCCTCTCCCAGGCAATGAGATAGTGTGAGACCTCTGGTGCTTTGCATCGAGCCCTGTTATGTGGGAGAACTCAGTGCCAAATGCTTAATGCACAGACTAGCCTATTACCACTAGCTGAAGTTGATAACTTTTTAGACACTCCACCCACCAGGGGACTCGAACACTGGCCAACGAGGTGGCAGTTGCACGCTGTATCCACTACACTATACTTCAAAGCCATAGAGAGGTAGGAATTCTGGTGTATTTAACCAACCTGCCCGAAACGCATTGCGTAATAGCTTTAGGCATTGTATGTACTAGCTCTACCTATAATTCGATCCATTAATGTAACCTCACTTGTATTATATACCTTACCTGAATACATAACTATTTATTTATTATTATAACCAGACCCCATTCCTCTCCCAGGCAATGAGATAGTGTGAGACCTCTGGTGCTTTGCATCGAGCCCTGTTATGTGGGAGAACTCAGTGCCAAATGCTTAATGCACAAACTACCTATTACCACTAGCTGAAGTTGATAACTTTTTAGACACTCCACCCACCAGGGGACTCGAACACTGGCCAACGAGGTGGCAGTTGCACGCTGTATCCACTACACTATACTTCAAAGCCATAAAGAGGTAGGAATTCTGGTGTATTTAACCAACCAGAACCCCATTCCTCTCCCAGGCAATGAGATAGTGTGAGACCTCTGGTGCTTTGCATCGAGCCCTGTTATGTGGGAGAACTCAGTGCCAAATGCTTAATGCACAACTAGCCTATTACCACTAGCTGAAGTTGATAACTTTTTAGACACTCCACCCACCAGGGACTCGAACACTGGCCAACGAGGTGGCAGTTGCACGCTGTATCCACTACACTATACTTCAAAGCCATAAGAGAGGTAGGAATTCTGGTGTATTTAACCACCAGAACCCCATTCCTCTCCCAGCAATGAGATAGTGTGAGACCTCTGGTGCTTTGCATCGAGCCCTGTTATGTGGAACTCAGTGCCAAATGCTTAATGCACAGACTAGCCTATTACCACTAGCTGAAGTTGATAACTTTTTAGACACTCCACCCACCAGGGGACTCGAACACTGGCCAACGAGGTGGCAGTTGCACGCTGTATCCACTACACTATACTTCAAAGCCATAAGAGAGGTAGGAATTCTGGTGTATTTAACCAACCAGAACCCCATTCCTCTCCCAGGCAATGAGATAGTGTGAGACCTCTGGTGCTTTGCATCGAGCCCTGTTATGTGGGAGAACTCAGTGCCAAATGCTTAATGCACAGACTAGCCTATTACCACTAGCTGAAGTTGATAACTTTTTAGACACTCCACCCACCAGGGGACTCGAACACTGGCCAACGAGGTGGCAGTTGCACGCTGTATCCACTACACTATACTTCAAAGCCATAAGAGAGGTAGGAATTCTGGTGTATTTAACCAACCAGAACCCCATTCCTCTCCCAGCAATGAGATAGTGTGAGACCTCTGGTGCTTTGCATCGAGCCCTGTTATGTGGGAGAACTCAGTGCCAAATGCTTAATGCACAGACTAGCCTATTACCACTAGCTGAAGTTGATAACTTTTTAGACACTCCACCCACCAGGGGACTCGAACACTGGCCAACGAGGTGGCAGTTGCACGCTGTATCCACTACACTATACTTCAAAGCCATAAGAGAGGTAGGAATTCTGGTGTATTTAACCAACCAGAACCCCATTCCTCTCCCAGCAATGAGATAGTGAGACCTCTGGTGCTTTGCATCGAGCCCTGTTATGTGGGAGAACTCAGTGCCAAATGCTTAATGCACAGACTAGCCTATTACCACTAGCTGAAGTTGATAACTTTTTAGACACTCCACCCACCAGGGGACTCGAACACTGGCCAACGAGGTGGCAGTTGCACGCTGTATCCACTACACTATACTTCAAAGCCATAAGAGAGGTAGGAATTCTGGTGTATTTAACCAACCTGCCCGAAACGCATTGCGTAATAGTGGCTTTAGGCATTGTATCCTAGCTCTACTTATAATTCGATCCATTAATGTAACCTCACTTGTATGTATATACCTCCTGAATAAACATATTTATTTATTTTATTTATTATACCAGAACCCCATTCCTCTCCCAGGCAATGAATAGTGTGAGACCTCTGGTGCTTTGCATCGAGCCCTGTTATGTGGGAGAACTCAGTGCCAAATGCTTAATGCACAGACTAGCCTATTACCACTAGCTGAAGTTGATAACTTTTTAGACACTCCACCCACCAGGGGACTCGAACACTGGCCAACGAGGTGGCAGTTGCACGCTGTATCCACTACACTATACTTCAAAGCCATAAGAGAGGTAGGAATTCTGGTGTATTTAACCAACCAGAACCCCATTCCTCTCCCAGGCAATGAGATAGTGTGAGACCTCTGGTGCTTTGCATCGAGCCCTGTTATGTGTGAGAACTCAGTGCCAAATGCTTAATGCACAGACTAGCCTATTACCACTAGCTGAAGTTGATAACTTTTTAGACACTCCACCCACCAGGGGACTCGAACACTGGCCAACGAGGTGGCAGTTGCACGCTGTATCCACTACACTATACTTCAAAGCCATAGAGAGGTAGGAATTCTGGTGTATTTAACCAACCAGAACCCCATTCCTCTCCCAGGCAATGAGATAGTGTGAGACCTCTGGTGCTTTGCATCGAGCCCTGTTATGTGGGAGAACTCAGTGCCAAATGCTTAATGCACAGACTAGCCTATTACCACTAGCTGAAGTTGATAACTTTTTAGACACTCCACCCACCAGGGACTCGAACACTGGCCAACGAGGTGGCAGTTGCACGCTGTATCCACTACACTATACTTCAAGCCATAAGAGGTAGGAATTCTGGTGTATTTAACCAACCTGCCCGAAACGCATTGCGTAATAGTGGCTTTAGGCATTGTATGTACTCCTCTACCTATAATTCGATCCTTAATGTAACCTCACTTGTATGTATATACCTTACCTAATAAACATATTTATTTATTTATTTATTATAACCAGAACCCCATTCCTCTCCCAGGCAATGAGATAGTGTGAGACCTCTGGTGCTTTGCATCGAGCCCTGTTATGTGGGAGAACTCAGTGCCAATGCTTAATGCACAAACTAGCCTATTACCACTAGCTGAAGTTGATAACTTTTTAGACACTCCACCCACCAGGGACTCGAACACTGGCCAACGAGGTGGCAGTTGCACGCTGTATCCACTACACTATACTTCAAAGCCATAAGAGAGGTAGAATTCTGGTGTATTTAACCAACCAGAACCCCATTCCTCTCCCAGGCAATGAGATAGTGTGAGACCTCTGGTGCTTTGCATCGAGCCCTGTTATGTGGGAGAACTCAGTGCCAAATGCTTAATGCACAGACTAGCCTATTACCACTAGCTGAAGTTGATAACTTTTTAGACACTCCACCCACCAGGGACTCGAACACTGGCCAACGAGGTGGCAGTTGCACGCTGTATCCACTACACTATACTTCAAAGCCATAAGAGAGTAGGAATTCTGGTGTATTTAACCAACCAGAACCCCATTCCTCTCCCAGGCAATGAGATAGTGAGACCTCTGGTGCTTTGCATCGAGCCCTGTTATGTGGGAGAACTCAGTGCCAAATGCTTAATGCACAGACTAGCCTATTACCACTAGCTGAAGTTGATAACTTTTTAGACACTCCACCCACCAGGGGACTCGAACACTGGCCAACGAGGTGGCAGTTGCACGCTGTATCCACTACACTATACTTCAAAGCCATAAGAGAGGTAGGAATTCTGGTGTATTTAACCAACCAGAACCCCATTCCTCTCCCAGGCAATGAGATAGTGGAGACCTCTGGTGCTTTGCATCGAGCCCTGTTATGTGGGAGAACTCAGTGCCAAATGCTTAATGCACAGACTAGCCTATTACCACTAGCTGAAGTTGATAACTTTTTACACTCCACCCACCAGGGACTCGAACACTGGCCAACGAGGTGGCAGTTGCACTGTTCCACTACACTATACTTCAAAGCCATAAGAGAGGTAGGAATTCTGGTGTATTTAACCAACCAGAACCCATTCCTCTCCCAGGCAATGAGATAGTGTGAGACCTCTGGTGCTTGCATCGAGCCCTGTTATGTGGGAGAACTCAGTGCCAAATGCTTAATGCACAGACTAGCCTATTACCACTAGCTGAAGTTGATAACTTTTTAGACACTCCACCCCCAGGGACTCGAACACTGGCCACGATGTGGGTGTTGCACGCTGTATCCACTACACTATACTTCAAAGCCATAAGAGAGGTAGGAATTCTGGTGTATTTAACCAACCTGCCCGAAACGCATTGCGTAATAGTGGCTTTAGGCATTGTATNTGTGAGATTTTTCTCTACGCCTACCTCCCTTAGG
Source organism: Procambarus virginalis (assembly GCA_020271785.1). Taxonomy (NCBI): domain Eukaryota; kingdom Metazoa; phylum Arthropoda; class Malacostraca; order Decapoda; family Cambaridae; genus Procambarus; species Procambarus virginalis. The sequence continues at coordinate 203,674 of WNGS01000019.1, forward strand.
AGGTGGACTACAGTTTAAAGGCTGCTCTTGGCAGTTAAGCATGAGTCCAATAGAAAAAGGAGAAGCGGGAGCAAACCGCCAGGCTTCCACCACCAGGGGTGAAAACCTGTCCACATAGGCCGCTGGTTCCTCCTAGTTAAACATGACGTTAAAACCATAAAGGTAACCGACGGGTTCTCACAATCAAATTTTATATTTGATGTGGCGCTATGAATTGGAATTCGAATTCCAAGAGCACAGCCGTCATATCAAAGATCACAGCAACAATAATCAATATAACAGAACATGGGTGTGGCACAGAATAGTTGAAGGTTGACATCAAAGACCGTTTTCTATAAAATAAACAATTTATTAATAACAAGAGACTAGACTACTACATTATCGAGTTTACATTTACGTTAATGTCCATCCAGTGGCACTATAACCAACAGCTAACTAGCAACCCTTGCTGTGTGGCTGCATACTGAACTAACCTGAACACAGGTGTGCCCACTGACGACGCAATATTGCAAATCAAAAAAATATCACAGACTAAGTTACACCACAGCGAGTGATTTAATTACGTTAATGTCCATCCAGTGGCATTTGCAACACAGCTATTCAACAGCCCCTCGAGAAATGACAGCAGGCTCCATCCTGCTGACACTTCGGGCTGACAACATGAACTAACTGAACAAATGAAGTATCCACTGATGACACAAGCAAGCAATCAATAGTGACACGGCTTCAGGTGTACAGCTACTCTAATCACGAGCTTAAGGTCCTCCTTACAAACAGGAGAGACCCCCGTAACTAGGCGGGTAGTCTAACAGTGACTCCCCCTATCACAACTAAAGTGAACAAAGTCAGGCAAGGTGGGATTCTGGGACACAGCTCCACCATCCCAAGTTACTTTACCCTCGTCACTAGACGATAACCAAAAGCAATTGCCTTAATCAATTACAACATTGATTATGTGATAATGATGGAAATTGACTGATCACAGCAGTCAGCAACAAAGTACCTGTACTACTTAATCACAAACAATTGTCTCACGCTAGACAACAACATGATGGTACTCTACGTTAACACAAGTCCTCTTGTCTCTCAACACAAGTCATCTAGTTACAATAACTCAAACTCTTACATTACATCACACTTGACTCCCTGCAAGTATTCAGTGAGTAATTCTTAATTAAGGTCAAACGGACCACTAATTACATCCCAATTGAGTTACGTTAACTAAGCCTACCCGAAGTGGGTGGCTTCTCAACAGTCTGTGTCATTAATTACTTTACTATGAGTGCTAATTACCCTAATTAACCTCGAGCAATTAATTAACTGTCACCAGGACCGATAATTAATCATACATAAATACATCTCACTCCGCACTGCCTAAGCAGGTCTCATCAAACACTGTGAATTCACGGAAGAGGAGTTAATTACTAATTAACAATGAGTGCAACTTAATCCACTGTCACCAGACAGAATATGATTAATATAACGTATTATGCTAACCCCATGACCTCGCTTTACCGAGTCATCTGAGTCCTCAAGACTCCAGACGTTAATTACTCCACTAATTATCATGAGCCACTAATTGCCCTAACCCCGAAAGGTAATTAGTCTCGAGCAACTGACGTTAACGCTATCACTGACAGATCCTCTCCCACTACGTGAATTCATGATGAGAATGCTAATTACATAATTAGCTAGAGTGGTCAATTAGTTGTCACACGGACAATTAATTGCACCGGAAACGTATTCCAACAAGCTCAAGTTCAACACTGTTCTTCCATAACAGCCCTCACTCATTCAACAACAACAAATGTGCACCCCTTTATCCAGTTAATTACCCCTAATTAACTCACTGAATCCTTAAGTCCTCAACACAACTTAAAGAAACAAAGTAACCCAAATGTTACATAGGTCACACATATAATGGCATGCAAAACAACAGAATAGCAACGCCCACATACGGTTGCGACTACTGCAACTCGTTAATTACTATGCCCACACAGTAATAACACACGGTTTTGCAACAACTCAAGGTATACCAGTATTACTGCCCCCTCCAATATTGCAAACATTGCAAAAGATCGATCGATCCCGGTTGCTTCAGCAAGACAATTTACGTTAATATAAGACACCGTCGCTCTACGCGGACAGCTGGCACTAATTCTCCCATAATTAGGCAAATTAACTAATTGCTCGCTCTCATTAAGTGACTGAGAATTTCCCTGAATACTCAAAGGGTCCCCTTAAATCCTCACACAGTTCCTAGGACAGTAATAACGTATACCTGATAACACTGCACAAACCTGCAACATAATGATACCGTCAGCATGCCCCCCATGCTAATGACATCATTAGGCAATCAGTCAGCAATCACAACTACTGACTCACCACACAACACAGTACAACAACATGCAAATCAACACATAGAAATGCCTTACATAAACAATGCAAATAAATCACCAGGACAATATACAGACCTCAGGATGTCCACTAATAACCCTGCCCCACGGGCCTGCTTAATTAACTCTACCCTGGCCTGATTACACCTGCGGTACCATGGCACTAACCAAGGCTGAACGATTATACAGAATCGACAGACTGGATCATTTATATGATGATTCTTTACACTGACTGGTCCCAAACTCGAGTCAGTCTACACACAACAATATATCTACAATATATATATATATATATATATATATATATATATATATATATATATATATATATATATATATATATATATATATATATATATATATATAACTACATGATTTACTGTAGACAATATCCCTCTCCAGGTATTTCCTCTACTAGTCACCTGGACGTGCCACAGACAGGTGTCTCAGCTGCTTCCCTAGCCTGGCCGGGCTAGGGGCCCACACAACTTTACCCCTATTTCCACTAATACTGAGACACGACACTGTTATACTCTGTTCAAGTACTCACGTTTTCGTCCAAACATTTTCTCATTTCCCAGGTCCTTACCACCTGGCTGTCAACACTTAGCTCGCTCCTCATGCGTCGACAAGATGTGGCCCTAGGCTGTCCTGGGAAAGTGGCCAAGGGAGTGGCCAAAGGTGTGGCCACCGCGTGGCCTTCAGGAGGGTAGCCACGGTGGCGCGTGACGTCACAGCACCCCACCCGGGCTTGCTGGTGCGCGGGGTGGGGTGTCCTGGCCTGGCCGAGCCGGTGGGTGGCCGGGCGGGCGGCCAGAGGGCGGCCTGGTGGCCGCGGGGCATACACACATGTGGATGGGGAATCACCACTACCCCAACAGACTAGAGCATGACTCGCTCATACACTGGGATGACAAGGATGACACTGGACAGCGTCACCACCACATGACGCCGTCGGTTGGAATTCAAAGTCCAACAGGGCCTGTAATATCACCTTAATTACCGAGGTGGCAGTTGCACGCTGTATCCACTACATTATACTTCAAAGCCATAAGAGATGTAGGAATTCTGGTGTATTTAACAAACCAGAACCCATTCCTCTCCCAGGCAATGAGATAGTATGAGACCTCTGGTGCTTTGCATTGAGCCCTGTTATGGGGGAGAACTCAGTGCCAAATGCTTAATGCACAGACTAGCCTATTACCACTAGCTGAAGTTGATAACTTTTTAGACACTCCACCCACCAGGGGACTCGAACACTGGCCAACGAGGTGGCAGTTGCACTCTGTATCCACTACACTAAACTTCAAAGTTATAAGAGAGGTAGGAATTCTGGTGTATTTTACCATCCAGAACCCCATTCCTCTCCCAGGCAATGAGATAGTGAGACTTCTGGTGCTTTGCATCGAGCCCTGTTATGTGGGAGAACTCAGTGCCAAATGCTTAATGCACAGACTAGCCTATTACCACTACCTGAAGTTGATAACTTTTTAGACACTCCACCCACCAGGGGACTCGAACACTGGCCAACGAGGTGGCAGTTGCACGCTGTATCCACTACACTATACTTCAAAGCCATAAGAGAGGTAGGAATTCTGGTGTATTTAACCAACCTGAACCCCATTCCTCTCCCAGGCAATAAGATAGTGTGAGACCTCTGGTGCTTTGCATCGAGCCCTGTTATGTGGGAGAACTCAGTGCCAAATGCTTAATGCACAGACTAGCCTATTACCACTAGCTGAAGTTGATAACTTTTTAGACATTCCACCCACCAGGGGACTCAAACACTGGCCAACGAGGTGGCAGTTGCACGCTGTATCCACTACACTGTACTTCAAAGCCATAAGAGAGGTAGGAATTCTGGTGTATTTAGCAAACCAGAACCCCATTCCTCTCCCAGGCAATGAGATAGTGTGAGACCTCTGGTGCTTTGCATCGAGCCCTGTTATGTGGGAGAACTCAGTGCCAAACACTTATTGCACAGACTAGCATATTACCACTAGCTGAAGTTGATAACTTTTTAGACACTCCATCCACCAGGGGACTCGAACACTGGCCAACGAGGTGGCAGTTGCACGCTGTATCCACTACATTATACTTCAAAGCCATAAGAGAGGTAGGAATTCTGGTGTATTTAACAAACCAGAACCCCATTCCTCTCCCAGGCAATGAGATAGTATGAGACCTCTGGTGCTTTGCATTGAGCCCTGTTATGGGGGAGAACTCAGTGCCAAATGCTTAATGCACAGACTAGCCTATTACCACTAGCTGAAGTTGATAACTTTTTAGACACTCCACCCACCAGGGGACTCGAACACTGGCCAACGAGGTGGCAGTTGCACTCTGTATCCACTACACTAAACTTCAAAGTTATAAGAGAGGTAGGAATTCTGGTGTATTTTACCATCCAGAACCCCATTCCTCTCCCAGGCAATGAGATAGTGAGACTTCTGGTGCTTTGCATCGAGCCCTGTTATGTGGGAGAACTCAGTGCCAAATGCTTAATGCACAGACTAGCCTATTACCACTACCTGAAGTTGATAACTTTTTAGACACTCCACCCACCAGGGGACTCGAACACTGGCCAACGAGGTGGCAGTTGCACGCTGTATCCACTACACTATACTTGAAAGCCATAAGAGAGGTAGGAATTCTGGTGTATTTAACCAACTTGAACCCCATTCCTCTCCCAGGCAATAAGATAGTGTGAGACCTCTGGTGCTTTGCATCGAGCCCTGTTATGTGGGAGAACTCAGTGCCAAA
>WNGS01000019.1:209357-254869 GCA_020271785.1 Procambarus virginalis
CCAGGGATCCCATCACAATGGTTGTACTCTTCAAGTCACTTGTGTTGTCCCGTCTCGAATACTGCTCAGTACTCACTTCCCCCTTCAGAGCAGGAGAGATTGCTGAAATAGAGGGAATACAGAGAACATATACGGCACGCATAGACGAGATAAAACACTAAATTATTGGGATCGTCTCAAAGCTCTCCAATGTACTCTCTAGAAAGGAGACGAGAGAGATACCAAATAATATACACGTGGAAAATACTGGAAGGCCAGGTCCCAAATCTACACAGTAAATAACAACGTACTGGAGTGAACGATATGGAAGAAAATGCAAGATTGAACCAGTGAAGAACAGAGGTGCCATAGGCACAATCAGAGAACACTGTATAAACATCAGAGGTCCGCGGTTGTTCAACGTCCTCCCAGCGACTATAAGAAATATTGCCGGAACAACCGTGGACATCTTCAAGAGAAAACTGGACTGTTCCTAAGAGAAGTCCCGGATCAGCCGGGCTGTGGTGGGTATGTGGCTCTGCGGGCCGCTCCAAGCAACAGCCTGGTAGATCAAACTCTCACAAGTCGAGCCTGGCCTCGGGCCGGGCTTGGGGAGTAGAAGAACTCCCAGAACCCCATCAACAGGTAACCAACCAGCCTATTACCACTAGCTGAAGTTGATAACTTTTCAGACACTCCACCCACCAGGGGACTCGAACACTGGCCAACGAGGTGGCAGTTGCACGCTGTATCCTCTACACTATACTTCAAAGCCATAAGAGAGGTAGGAATTCTGGTGTATTTAACTAACCAGAACCCCATTCCTCTCCCAGGCAATGATATAGTGTGAGACCTCTGGTGCTTTGCATCGAGCCCTGTTATGTGGGAGAACTCAGTGCCAAATGCTTAATGCACAGACTAGCCTATTACCACTAGCTGAAGTTGATAACTTTTTAGACACTCCACCCACCAGGGGACTCGAACACTGGCCATCGAGGTGGCAGTTGCACGCTGTATCCACTACACTATACTTCAAAGCCATAAGAGAGGTAGGAATTCTTGTGTATTTAACCAACCAGAACCCCATTCCTCTCCCAGGCAATGAGATAGTGTGAGACCTCTGGTGCTTTGCATCGAGCCCTGTTATGTGGGAGAACTCAGTGCCAAATGCTTAATGCACAGACTAGCCTATTACCACTAGCTGAAGTTGATAACTTTTTAGACACTCCACCCACCAGGGGACTCGAACACTGGCCAACGAGGTGGCAGTTGCACGCTGTATCCACTACACTAAACTTCAAAGTCATAAGAGAGGTAGGAATTATGGTGTATTTAACCAACCAGAACCCCATTCCTCTCCCAGGCAATGAGATAGTGTGAGACCTCTGGTGCTTTGCATCGAGCCCTGTTATGTGGGAGAACTCAGTGCCAAATGCTTAATGCACAGACTAGCCTATTACCACTAGCTGAAGTTGATAACTTTTTAGATATTCCACCCACAAGGGGACTCGAACACTGGCCATCGAGGTGGCAGTTGCACGCTGTATCCACTACACTATACTTCAAAGCCATAAGAGAGGTAGGAATTCTGGTGTATTTAACCAACCAGAACCCCATTCCTCTCCCAGGCAATGAGATAGTGTGAGACCTCTGGTGCTTTGCATCGAGCCCTGTTATGTGGGAGAACTCAGTGCCAAATGGTTAATGCACAGACTAGCCTATTACCACTAGCTGAAGTTGATAACTTTTTAGACACTCCACCCACCAGGGGACTCGAACACTGGCCAACGAGGTGGCAGTTGCACGCTGTATTCACTACACTATACTTCAAAACCATAAGTGAGGTAGGAATTCTGGTGTATATAACCAACGAGAACCCCATTCCTCTCCCAGGCAATGAGATAGTGTGAGACCTCTGGTGCTTTGCATCGAGCCCTGTTATGTGGGAGAACTCAGTGCCAAATGCTTAATGCACAGACTAGCCTATTACCACTAGCTGAAGTTGATAACTTTTTAGACACTCCACCCACCAGGGGACTCGAACACTGGCCAACGAGGTGGCAGTTGCACGCTGTATCCACTACACTATACTTCAAAGCCATAAGAGAGGTAGGAATTCTGGTGTATTTAACCAACCAGAACCCCATTCCTCTCCCAGGCAATGAGATAGTGTGAGACCTCTGGTGCTTTGCATCGAGCCCTGTTATGTGGGAGAACTCAGTGCCAAATGCTTAATGCACAGACTAGCCTATTACCACTAGCTGAAGTTGATAACTTTTTTGACACTCCACCCACCAGGGGACTCGAACACTGGCCAACGAGGTGGCAGTTGCACACTGTATCCACTACACTATACTTCAAAGCCATAAGAGAGGTAGGAATTCCGGTGTATTTAACCAACCAGAACCCCTTTCCTCTCCCAGGCAATGAGATAGTGTGAGACCTCTGTTGCTTTGCATCGAGCCCTGTTATGTGGGAGAACTCAGTGCCAAATGCTTAATGCACAGACTAGCCTATTACCACTAGCTGAAGTTGATAACTTTTTAGACACTCCACCCACCAGGGGACTCGAACACTGGCCAACGAGGTGGCAGTTGCACGCTGTATCCACTACACTATACTTCAAAGCCATAAGAGAGGTAGGAATTCTGGTGTATTTAACCAACCAGAACCCCATTCCTCTCCCAGGCAATGAGATAGTGTGAGACCTCTGGTGCTTTGCATCGAGCCCTGTTATGTGGAGAACTCAGTGCCAAATGCTTAATGCACAGACTAGCCTATTACCACTAGCTGAAGTTGATAACTTTTTAGACACTCCACCACCAGGGGACTCGAACACTGGCCAACGAGGTGGCAGTTGCACGCTGTATCCACTACACTATACTTCAAAGCCATAAGAGAGGTAGGAATTCTGGTGTATTTAACCAACCAGAACCCCATTCCTCTCCCAGGCAATGAGATAGTGTGAGACCTCTGGTGCTTTGCATCGAGCCCTGTTATGTGGGAGAACTCAGTGCCAAATGCTTAATGCACAGACTAGCCTATTACCACTAGCTGAAGTTGATAACTTTTTAGACACTCCACCCACCAGGGGACTCGAACACTGGCCAACGAGGTGGCAGTTGCACGCTGTATTCACTACACTATACTTCAAAACCATAAGAGAGGTAGGAATTCTGGTGTATATAACCAACAGAACCCATTCCTCTCCCAGGCAATGAGATAGTGTGAGACCTCTGGTGCTTTGCATCGAGCCCTGTTATGTGGGAGAACTCAGTGCCAAATGGTTAATGCACAGACTAGCCTATTACCACTAGCTGAAGTTGATAACTTTTTAGACACTCCACCCACCAGGGGACTCGAACACTGGCCAACGAGGTGGCAGTTGCACGCTGTATTCACTACACTATACTTCAAAACCATAAGAGAGGTAGGATTCTGGTGTATATAACCAACCAGAACCCCATTCCTCTCCCAGGCAATGAGATAGTGTGAGACCTCTGGTGCTTTGCATCGAGCCCTGTTATGTGGGAGAACTCAGTGCCAAATGCTTAATGCACAGACTAGCTATTACCACTAGCTGAAGTTGATAACTTTTTAGACACTCCACCCACCAGGGGACTCGAACACTGGCCAACGAGGTGGCAGTTGCACGCTGTATTCACTACACTATACTTCAAAACCATAAGTGAGGTAGGAATTCTGGTGTATATAACCAACGAGAACCCCATTCCTCTCCCAGGCAATGAGATAGTGTGAGACCTCTGGTGCTTTGCATCGAGCCCTGTTATGTGGGAGAACTCAGTGCCAAATGCTTAATGCACAGACTAGCCTATTACCACTAGCTGAAGTTGATAACTTTTTAGACATTCCACCCACCAGGGGACTCGAACACTGGCCATCGAGGTGGCAGTTGCATGCTGTATCCACTACACTATACTTCAAAGCCATAAGTGAGGTAGGAATTCTGGTGTATTTAACCAACCTGAACCCCATTCCTCTCCCAGGCAATGAGATAGTGTGAGACCTCTGGTGCTTTGCATCGAGCCCTGTTATGTGTAAGAACTCAGTGCCAAATGCTTAATGAACAGACTAGCCTATTACCACTAGCTGAAGTTGATAACTTTTTTGACACTCAACCCACCAGGGGACTCGAACACTGGCCAACGAGGTGGCAGTTGCACACTGTATCCACTACACTATACTTCAAAGCCATAGGAGAGGTAGGAATTCCGGTGTATTTAACCAACCAGAACCCCTTTCCTCTCCCAGGCAATGAGATAGTGTGAGACCTCTGTTGCTTTGCATCGAGCCCTGTTATGTGGGAGAACTCAGTGCCAAATGCATAATGCACAGACTAGCCTATTACCACTAGCTGAAGTTGATAACTTTTTAGACACTCCACCCACCAGGGGACTCGAACACTGGCCATCGAGTTGGCAGTTGCACGCTGTATCCACTACACTATACTTCAAAGCCATAAGAGAGGTAGGAATTCTGGTGTATTTAACCAACCAGAACCCCATTCCTCTCCTGGCAATGAGATAGTGTGAGACCTCTGGTGCTTTGCATCGAGCCCTGTTATGTGGGAGAACTCAGTGCCAAATGCTTAATGCACAGACTACCTATTACCACTAGCTGAAGTTGATAACTTTTTAGACACTCCACCCACCAGGGGACTCGAACACTGGCCAACGAGGTGGNAGTTTCCGTGTATGTTACAGAAAGAAGATTATGTATGTTACAGAAAGCTGCAAAAACAGCTCTAATGCGCGCTGAAACGTCGAAATATGCAATAAAATCAGGGTTTCTCTCCTTGGATACGGATTGTCAGTTTATTGTTATTAATCATTACATATGCGACAAATCTGATCTATACGCGTAATTAATTGCAAATTCGCATTAAATACATTATTTAAATCAACCTTTCGTACCTCGTTACAATAGCGAGTAAGATATTGATTAGGAGAGAAACCTGTTTTTTATTACATATTTCGACGTTACAGCCGCATTAGAGCTGATGCGGAGACTTATTAGAGCTAAAACAGCTCTAATGCGGCTGAAACGTCGAAATATGCAATAAAAACAAGGTTTCTCTCCTAATCAATGTCCTACTCGCTACTTTATCGAGATACAAATGGTTGATTGAAAAATAATGTATTTAATGTGCATTTGCAATTAAATACGAGTTTGCATCATATATTCGTATATGTAGTGAATTCGTTCACTATAAGGTAGATCACTACCTTATACATGCGTATAAGGTACATGCGAGAGTGGGGGCTTACTCCCGCCGTTTACCCGTTGGACCTCTTCCAGTCTCCGACAATGTTCTGGCACAGAGAGAAAGCTCCAACGGGTAAACGGCGGGAGTAAGCCCCGCTCTCGCATGTAGGGAACGTATACTATACATAGTTCAATAAACAATCGTACCACCTCGTTAAAATAGCGAGTAATATATTGATCATGGAGAAACCCTGTTTTTATTGCATGTTTCGCGACGATTCAGCCGCATTAGAGCTGATGCGAAGGAGGCAACGGCAACTTGTCTGATTAGAGCTAAAACCGCTCTAATCCGGCTGAAACGTCGAAATATGCAATGAAAACAGGGTTTCTCCTAATCAATATCTTACTCGCTAATTTAACGAGGTTACGAATGATTGATTGAATAATATATTTTAATGTGAATTTGCAATTAATTACGCGTATACATCAGAGTTGTCGCATATGGAATGATATTAACAATAAACTGACAATCCGTATCCAAGGAGAGAAACCCTGATTTTATTGCATATTTCGACGTTTCAGCTGCATTAGAGCTGTTTTAGCTCTAATCAGACAAGTTGCCGTTGCCTCTTCCGCATCAGCTCTAATGCGGCTGAAACGTCGAAATATGCAATAAAAGCAGGGTTTCTCTCCTAATCAATATCTTAGTCCCTATTGTAACGAGGTACAATGGTTGATTGAAAATAATGTATTTAATGTGAATTTGCAATTAATTACGCGTATACATCCAGATTTGTCGCATATGTAATAACTTAATAACAATAAACTGGCAATCCATAAAAACGTGGGAAATACGACAAGATAGTCCATTATTCGTTCAAATCACACAAATCAATGTGTTTTCAACAGAATTAACTAAAATGTTCCAGATTTTCCGTGTATGTTACAGAAAGAAGATTATGTATGTTACAGAAGCTGCAAAAACAGCTCCAATGCGGCTGAAACGTCGAAATATGCTATAAAATCAGGGTTTCTCTCCTTGGATATACGGATTGTCAGTTTATTGTTATTAATTCATTACATATGCGACAAATCTGTTGTATACGCGTAATTAATTGCAAATTCACATAAATACATTATTTAAATTAACCATTCGTACCTCGTTACAATAGCGAGTAAGATATTGATTAGGAGAGAAACCCTGTTTTTTCTTGCATATTGCGACTTTTTCAGCCGCATTAGAGCTGATGCGTCTGATTTAGAGCTAAACAGCTCTAATGCGGCTGAAAACGTCGAAATATGCACTAAAAACAAGGTTCCTCGCCTAATCAATGTTCCTACTCGCTACTTTACCGAGATACCAATGGTTGATTGAAAATAATGTATTTAATGTGCATTTGCAATTAAATACGAGTTTGCATCATTATAATCGTATATGTAGTGTATCGTTCACTACATGCGATAGTGGGGCTTTACTCCCCGCCATTGACCCCGTTGAACCTCCTCCAGTTCGGCAATGTTCTGGCACAGAGAAAGCTCCAACGGGTAAACGGCGGGAGTAAGCCCTCGCTCTCGCATGAGAGTGAGAATTCTCTGGTTTGTCATCGAGCCCTGTTATGGGAGAACTCAGTGCCAAATGCTTAATGCACAGACTAGCCTATTACCACTACTGAAGTTGATAACTTTTTAGACACTCCACCCACCAGGGGACTCGAACACTGGCCAACGAGGTGGCAGTTGCACGCTGTATCCACTACACTATACTTCAAAGCCATAAGAGAGGTAGGAATTCTGGTGTATTTAACCAACCAGAACCCCATTCCTCTCCCAGGCAATGAGATAGTGTGAGACCTCTGGTGCTTTGCATCGAGCCCTGTTATGTGGGAGAACTCAGTGCCAAATGCTTAATGCACAGACTAGCCTATTACCACTAGCTGAAGTTGATAACTTTTTAGACACTCCACCCACCAGGGGACTCGAACACTGGCCAACGAGGTGGCAGTTGCACGCTGTATCCACTACACTATACTTCAAAGCCATAAGAGAGGTAGGAATTCTGGTGTATTTAACCAACCAGAACCCCATTCCTCTCCCAGGCAATGAGATAGTGTGAGACCTCTGGTGCTTTGCATCGAGCCCTGTTATGTGGGAGAACTCAGTGCCAAATGCTTAATGCACAGACTAGCCTATTACCACTAGCTGAAGTTGATAACTTTTTAGACACTCCACCCACCAGGGGACTCGAACACTGGCCAACGAGGTGGCAGTTGCACGCTGTATCCACTACACTATACTTCAAAGCCATAAGAGAGGTAGGAATTCTGGTGTATTTAACCAACCAGAACCCCATTCCTCTCCCAGGCAATGAGATAGTGTGAGACCTCTGGTGCTTTGCATCGAGCCCTGTTATGTGGGAGAACTCAGTGCCAAATGCTTAATGCACAGACTAGCCTATTACCACTAGCTGAAGTTGATAACTTTTTAGACACTCCACCCACCAGGGGACTCGAACACTGGCCAACGAGGTGGCAGTTGCACGCTGTATCCACTACACTATACTTCAAAGCCATAAGAGAGGTAGGAATTCTGGTGTATTTAACCAACCAGAACCCCATTCCTCTCCCAGGCAATGAGATAGTGTGAGACCTCTGGTGCTTTGCATCGAGCCCTGTTATGTGGGAGAACTCAGTGCCAAATGCTTAATGCACAGACTAGCCTATTACCACTAGCTGAAGTTGATAACTTTTTAGACACTCCACCCACCAGGGGACTCGAACACTGGCCAACGAGGTGGCAGTTGCACGCTGTATCCACTACACTATACTTCAAAGCCATAAGAGAGGTAGGAATTCTGGTGTATTTAACCAACCAGAACCCCATTCCTCTCCCAGGCAATGAGATAGTGTGAGACCTCTGGTGCTTTGCATCGAGCCCTGTTATGTGGGAGAACTCAGTGCCAAATGCTTAATGCACAGACTAGCCTATTACCACTAGCTGAAGTTGATAACTTTTTAGACACTCCACCCACCAGGGGACTCGAACACTGGCCAACGAGGTGGCAGTTGCACGCTGTATCCACTACACTATACTTCAAAGCCATAAGAGAGGTAGGAATTCTGGTGTATTTAACCAACCAGAACCCCATTCCTCTCCCAGGCAATGAGATAGTGTGAGACCTCTGGTGCTTTGCATCGAGCCCTGTTATGTGGGAGAACTCAGTGCCAAATGCTTAATGCACAGACTAGCCTATTACCACTAGCTGAAGTTGATAACTTTTTAGACACTCCACCCACCAGGGGACTCGAACACTGGCCAACGAGGTGGCAGTTGCACGCTGTATCCACTACACTATACTTCAAAGCCATAAGAGAGGTAGGAATTCTGGTGTATTTAACCAACCAGAACCCCATTCCTCTCCCAGGCAATGAGATAGTGTGAGACCTCTGGTGCTTTGCATCGAGCCCTGTTATGTGGGAGAACTCAGTGCCAAATGCTTAATGCACAGACTAGCCTATTACCACTAGCTGAAGTTGATAACTTTTTAGACACTCCACCCACCAGGGGACTCGAACACTGGCCAACGAGGTGGCAGTTGCACGCTGTATCCACTACACTATACTTCAAAGCCATAAGAGAGGTAGGAATTCTGGTGTATTTAACCAACCAGAACCCCATTCCTCTCCCAGGCAATGAGATAGTGTGAGACCTCTGGTGCTTTGCATCGAGCCCTGTTATGTGGGAGAACTCAGTGCCAAATGCTTAATGCACAGACTAGCCTATTACCACTAGCTGAAGTTGATAACTTTTTAGACACTCCACCCACCAGGGGACTCGAACACTGGCCAACGAGGTGGCAGTTGCACGCTGTATCCACTACACTATACTTCAAAGCCATAAGAGAGGTAGGAATTCTGGTGTATTTAACCAACCAGAACCCCATTCCTCTCCCAGGCAATGAGATAGTGTGAGACCTCTGGTGCTTTGCATCGAGCCCTGTTATGTGGGAGAACTCAGTGCCAAATGCTTAATGCACAGACTAGCCTATTACCACTAGCTGAAGTTGATAACTTTTTAGACACTCCACCCACCAGGGGACTCGAACACTGGCCAACGAGGTGGCAGTTGCACGCTGTATCCACTACACTATACTTCAAAGCCATAAGAGAGGTAGGAATTCTGGTGTATTTAACCAACCAGAACCCCATTCCTCTCCCAGGCAATGAGATAGTGTGAGACCTCTGGTGCTTTGCATCGAGCCCTGTTATGTGGGAGAACTCAGTGCCAAATGCTTAATGCACAGACTAGCCTATTACCACTAGCTGAAGTTGATAACTTTTTAGACACTCCACCCACCAGGGGACTCGAACACTGGCCAACGAGGTGGCAGTTGCACGCTGTATCCACTACACTATACTTCAAAGCCATAAGAGAGGTAGGAATTCTGGTGTATTTAACCAACCAGAACCCCATTCCTCTCCCAGGCAATGAGATAGTGTGAGACCTCTGGTGCTTTGCATCGAGCCCTGTTATGTGGGAGAACTCAGTGCCAAATGCTTAATGCACAGACTAGCCTATTACCACTAGCTGAAGTTGATAACTTTTTAGACACTCCACCCACCAGGGGACTCGAACACTGGCCAACGAGGTGGCAGTTGCACGCTGTATCCACTACACTATACTTCAAAGCCATAAGAGAGGTAGGAATTCTGGTGTATTTAACCAACCAGAACCCCATTCCTCTCCCAGGCAATGAGATAGTGTGAGACCTCTGGTGCTTTGCATCGAGCCCTGTTATGTGGGAGAACTCAGTGCCAAATGCTTAATGCACAGACTAGCCTATTACCACTAGCTGAAGTTGATAACTTTTTAGACACTCCACCCACCAGGGGACTCGAACACTGGCCAACGAGGTGGCAGTTGCACGCTGTATCCACTACACTATACTTCAAAGCCATAAGAGAGGTAGGAATTCTGGTGTATTTAACCAACCAGAACCCCATTCCTCTCCCAGGCAATGAGATAGTGTGAGACCTCTGGTGCTTTGCATCGAGCCCTGTTATGTGGGAGAACTCAGTGCCAAATGCTTAATGCACAGACTAGCCTATTACCACTAGCTGAAGTTGATAACTTTTTAGACACTCCACCCACCAGGGGACTCGAACACTGGCCAACGAGGTGGCAGTTGCACGCTGTATCCACTACACTATACTTCAAAGCCATAAGAGAGGTAGGAATTCTGGTGTATTTAACCAACCAGAACCCCATTCCTCTCCCAGGCAATGAGATAGTGTGAGACCTCTGGTGCTTTGCATCGAGCCCTGTTATGTGGGAGAACTCAGTGCCAAATGCTTAATACACAGACTAGCCTATCCCACTAGCTGAAGTTGATAATTTTTAGACACTCCACCCACCAGGGGACTCGAACACTGGCCAACGAGGTGGCAGTTGCACGCTGTATCCACTACACTATACTTCAAAGCCATAAGAGAGGTAGAATTCTGGTGTTNTTGTATCCACTACACTATACTTCAAAGCCATAAGAGAGGTAGGATTCTGGTGTATTTAACCAACCAGAACCCCATTCTCTCCCAGGCAATGAGATAGTGTGAGACCTCTGGTGCTTTGCATCGAGCCTGGTATGTGGGAGAACTCAGTTCCAAATGCTTAATGCACAGACTAGCCTATTACCACTGGCTGAAGTTGATAACTTTTTAGACACTCCATTCTCCAGGGGACTCGAACACTGGCCAAAGAGGTGGCAGTTGCACGCTGTATCCACTACACTATACTTCAAAGCCATAAGAGAGGTAGGAATTCTGGTGTATTTAACCAACCAGAACCCCATTCCTCTCCCAGGCAATGAGATAGTGTGAGACCTATGGTGCTTTGCATCGAGCCCTGTTATGTGCGAGAACTCAGTGCCAAATGCTTAATGCACAGACTAGCCTATTACCACTAGCTGAAGTTGATAACTTTTTAGACACTCCACCCACCAGGGGACTCGAACACTGGCCAACGAGGTGGCAGTTGCACGCTGTATCCACTACACTATACTTCAAAGCCATAAGAGAGGTAGGAATTCTGGTGTATTTAACCAACCAGAACCCCATTCCTCTCCCAGGCAATGAGATAGTGTGAGACCTCTGGTGCTTTGCATCGAGCCCTGTTATGTGGGAGAACTCAGTGCCAAATGCTTAATGCACAAACTAGCCTATTACCACTAGCTGAAGTTGATAACTTTTTAGACACTCCACCCAACAGGGGACTCGAACACTGGCCAACGAGGTGGCAGTTGCACACTGTATTCACTACACTATACTTCATAGCCATAAGAGTGGTAGGAATTCTGGTGTATTTAACCAACCAGAACCCCATTTCTCTCCCAGGCAATGAGATAGTGTGAGACCTCTGGTGCTTTGCATCGAGCCCTCTTATATGGGAGAACTCAGTGCCAAATGCTTAATGCACAGACTAGCCTATTACCACCAGCTGAAGTTGATAACATTTTAGACACTATACCCACCAGGGGACTCGAACACTGGCCAACGAGGTGGCAGTTGCACGCTGTATCCACTACACTATACTTCAAAGCCATAAGAGAGGTAGGAATTCTGGTGTATTTAACCAACCAGAACCCCATTCCTCTCCCAGGCAATGAGATAGTGTGAGACCTCTGGTGCTTTGCATCGAGCCCTGTTATGTGGGAGAACTCAGTGCCAAATGCTTAATGCACAGACTAGCCTATTACCACTAGCTGAAGTTGATAACTTTTTAGACACTCCACCCACCAGGGGACTCGAACACTGGCCAACGAGGTGGCAGTTGCACGCTGTATCCACTACACTATACTTCAAAGCCATAAGAGAGGTAGGAATTCTGGTGTATTTAACCAACCAGAACCCCATTCCTCTCCCAGGCAATGAGATAGTGTGAGACCTCTGGTGCTTTGCATCGAGCCCTGTTATGTGGGAGAACTCAGTGCCAAATGCTTAATGCACAGACTAGCCTATTACCACTAGCTGAAGTTGATAACTTTTTAGACACTCCACCCACCAGGGGACTCGAACACTGGCCAACGAGGTGGCAGTTGCACGCTGTATCCACTACACTATACTTCAAAGCCATAAGAGAGGTAGGAATTCTGGTGTATTTAACCAACCAGAACCCCATTCCTCTCCCAGGCAATGAGATAGTGTGAGACCTCTGGTGCTTTGCATCGAGCCCTGTTATGTGGGAGAACTCAGTGCCAAATGCTTAATGCACAGACTAGCCTATTACCACTAGCTGAAGTTGATAACTTTTTAGACACTCCACCCACCAGGGGACTCGAACACTGGCCAACGAGGTGGCAGTTGCACGCTGTATCCACTACACTATACTTCAAAGCCATAAGAGAGGTAGGAATTCTGGTGTATTTAACCAACCAGAACCCCATTCCTCTCCCAGGCAATGAGATAGTGTGAGACCTCTGGTGCTTTGCATCGAGCCCTGTTATGTGGGAGAACTCAGTGCCAAATGCTTAATGCACAGACTAGCCTATTACCACTAGCTGAAGTTGATAACTTTTTAGACACTCCACCCACCAGGGGACTCGAACACTGGCCAACGAGGTGGCAGTTGCACGCTGTATCCACTACACTATACTTCAAAGCCATAAGAGAGGTAGGAATTCTGGTGTATTTAACCAACCAGAACCCCATTCCTCTCCCAGGCAATGAGATAGTGTGAGACCTCTGGTGCTTTGCATCGAGCCCTGTTATGTGGGAGAACTCAGTGCCAAATGCTTAATGCACAGACTAGCCTATTACCACTAGCTGAAGTTGATAACTTTTTAGACACTCCACCCACCAGGGGACTCGAACACTGGCCAACGAGGTGGCAGTTGCACGCTGTATCCACTACACTATACTTCAAAGCCATAAGAGAGGTAGGAATTCTGGTGTATTTAACCAACCAGAACCCATTCCTCTCCCAGGCAATGAGATAGTGTGAGACCTCTGGTGCTTTGCATCGAGCCCTGTTATGTGGGAGAACTCAGTGCCAAATGCTTAATGCACAGACTAGCCTATTACCACTAGCTGAAGTTGATAACTTTTTAGACACTCCACCCACCAGGGGACTCGAACACTGGCCAACGAGGTGGCAGTTGCACGCTGTATCCACTACACTATACTTCAAAGCCATAAGAGAGGTAGGAATTCTGGTGTATTTAACCAACCAGAACCCCATTCCTCTCCCAGGCAATGAGATAGTGTGAGACCTCTGGTGCTTTGCATCGAGCCCTGTTATGTGGGAGAACTCAGTGCCAAATGCTTAATGCACAGACTAGCCTATTACCACTAGCTGAAGTTGATAACTTTTTAGACACTCCACCCACCAGGGGACTCGAACACTGGCCAACGAGGTGGCAGTTGCACGCTGTATCCACTACACTATACTTCAAAGCCATAAGAGAGGTAGGAATTCTGGTGTATTTAACCAACCAGAACCCCATTCCTCTCCCAGGCAATGAGATAGTGTGAGACCTCTGGTGCTTTGCATCGAGCCCTGTTATGTGGGAGAACTCAGTGCCAAATGCTTAATGCACAGACTAGCCTATTACCACTAGCTGAAGTTGATAACTTTTTAGACACTCCACCCACCAGGGGACTCGAACACTGGCCAACGAGGTGGCAGTTGCACGCTGTATCCACTACACTATACTTCAAAGCCATAAGAGAGGTAGGAATTCTGGTGTATTTAACCAACCAGAACCCCATTCCTCTCCCAGGCAATGAGATAGTGTGAGACCTCTGGTGCTTTGCATCGAGCCCTGTTATGTGGGAGAACTCAGTGCCAAATGCTTAATGCACAGACTAGCCTATTACCACTAGCTGAAGTTGATAACTTTTTAGACACTCCACCCACCAGGGGACTCGAACACTGGCCAACGAGGTGGCAGTTGCACGCTGTATCCACTACACTATACTTCAAAGCCATAAGAGAGGTAGGAATTCTGGTGTATTTAACCAACCAGAACCCCATTCCTCTCCCAGGCAATGAGATAGTGTGAGACCTCTGGTGCTTTGCATCGAGCCCTGTTATGTGGGAGAACTCAGTGCCAAATGCTTAATGCACAGACTAGCCTATTACCACTAGCTGAAGTTGATAACTTTTTAGACACTCCACCCACCAGGGGACTCGAACACTGGCCAACGAGGTGGCAGTTGCACGCTGTATCCACTACACTATACTTCAAAGCCATAAGAGAGGTAGGAATTCTGGTGTATTTAACCAACCAGAACCCCATTCCTCTCCCAGGCAATGAGATAGTGTGAGACCTCTGGTGCTTTGCATCGAGCCTTGTTATGTGGGAGAAATCAGTGCCAAATGCTTAATGCACAGACTAGCCTATTACCACTAGCTGAAGTTGATAACTTTTTAGACACTCCACCCACCAGGGGACACGAACACTGGCCAACGAGGTGGAAGTTGCACGCTGTATCCACTACACTATACTTCATAGCCATAAGAGAGGTAGGAATTCTGGTGTATTTAACCAACCAGAACCCCATTCCTCTCCCAGGCAATGAGATAGTGTGAGACCTCTGGTGCTTTCCATCGAGTCCTGTTATGTGGGAGAACTCAGTGCCAAATGCTTAATGCAAAGACTAGCCTATTACCACTAGCTGAAGTTGATAACTTTTTAGACACTCCACCCACCAGGGGACTCGAACACTGGGCAACGAGGTGGCAGTTGCACGCTGTGTCCACTACACTATACTTCAAAGCCATAAGAGAGGTAGGAATTCTGGTGTATTTAACCAACCAGAACCCCATTCCTCTCCCAGGCAATGAGATTGTGTGAGACCTCTGGTGCTTTGCATCGAGCCCTGTTATGTGGGCGAACTCAGTGCCAAATGCTTAATGCACAGACTAGCCTATTACCACTAGCTGAAGTTGATAACTCTTTAGACACTCCACCCACCAGGGGACTCGAACACTGGCCAACGAGGTGGCAGTTGCACGCTGTATCCACTACACTATACTTCATAGCCATAAGAGTGGTAGGAATTCTGGTGTATTTAACCAACGAGAACCCCATTCCTCTCCCAGGCAATGAGATAGTGTGAGACCTCTGGTGCTTTGCATCCAGCCCTGTTATGTGGGAGAACTCAGTGCCAAATGCTTAATGCAAAGACTAGCCTATTACCACTAGCTGAAGTTGATAACTTTTTAGACACTCCACCCAGCAGGGGACTCGAACACTGGCCAACGAGGTGGCAGTTGCACGCTGTATCCACTACACTATACTTCGTAGATATAAGAGAGGTAGGAATTCTGGTGTATTTAACCAACCAGAACCCCATTCCTCTCCCAGGCAATGAGATAGTGTGAGACCTCTGGTGCTTTGCATCGAGCCTTGTTATGTGGGAGAAATCAGTGCCAAATGCTTAATGCACAGACTAGCCTATTAAAATTAGATGAAGTTGATAACTTTTTAGACTCTCCACCCACCAGGGGACTCGAACACTGGCCAACGAGGTACTAGCCCAGCAGGGTCGAAGCAGGGCTGGCCTAGCCCAGCAGGGTGGGAGCAGGGCTGGCCTAGCCCAGCAGGGTGGGAGCAGGGCTGGCCTAGCCCAGCAGGGTGGGAGCAGGGCTGGCCTAGCCCAGCAGGGTCGGAGCAGGGCTGGCCTAGCCCAGCAGGGTCGGAGCAGGGCTGGCCTAGCCCAGCAGGGTGGGAGCAGGGCTGGCCTAGCCCAGCAGGGTCGGAGCAGGGCTGGCCTAGCCCAATAGGGTCGGAGCAGGGCTGGCCTAGCCCAATAGGGTCGGAGCAGGGCTGGCCTAGCCCAGCAGGGTGGGAGCAGGGCTGGCCTAGCCCAATAGGGTCGGAGCAGGGCTGGCCTAGCCCAGCAGGGTCGGAGCAGGGCTGGCCTAGCTCAGCAGGGTCGGAGCAGGGCTGGCCTAGCCCAGCAGGGTCGGAGCAGGGCTGACCTAGCCCAGCAGGGTCGGAGCAGGGCTGACCTAGCCCAGCAGGGTCGGAGCAGGGCTGACCTAGCCCAGCAGGGTCGGAGCAGGGCTGGCCTAGCCCAATAGGGTCGGAGCAGGGCTGGCCTAGCCCAGCAGGGTGGGAGCAGGGCTGGCCTAGCCCAGCAGGGTCGGAGCAGGGCTGACCTAGCCCAGCAGGGTGGGAGCAGGGCTGGCCTAGCCCAGCAGGGTCGGAGCAGGGCTGACCTAGCCCAGCAGGGTCGGAGCAGGGCTGACCTAGCCCAGCAGGGTCGGAGCAGGGCTGACCTAGCCCAATAGGGTCGGAGCAGGGCTGACCTAGCCCAGCAGGGTCGGAGCAGGGCTGGCCTAGCCCAGCAGGGTGGGAGCAGGGCTGGCCTAGCCCAGCAGGGTCGGAGCAGGGCTGGCCTAGCCCAGCAGGGTCGGAGCAGGGCTGGCCTAGCCCAGCAGGGTCGGAGCAGGGCTGGCCTAGCCCAGCAGGGTGGGAGCAGGGCTGGCCTAGCCCAGCAGGGTCGGAGCAGGGCTGGCCTAGCCCAGCAGGGTGGGAGCAGGGCTGGCCTAGCCCAGCAGGGTCGGAGCAGGGCTGGCCTAGCCCAGCAGGGTCGGAGCAGGGCTGACCTAGCCCAGCAGGGTGGGAGCAGGGCTGGCCTAGCCCAGCAGGGTGGGAGCAGGGCTGGCCTAGCCCAATAGGGTCGGAGCAGGGCTGACCTAGCCCAGCAGGGTGGGAGCAGGGCTGACCTAGCCCAGCAGGGTCGGAGCAGGGCTGACCTAGCCCAGCAGGGTCGGAGCAGGGCTGACCTAGCCCACCAGGGTCGGAGCAGGGCTGACCTAGCCCAGCAGGGTGGGAGCAGGGCTGGCCTAGCCCAATAGGGTCGGAGCAGGGCTGGCCTAGCCCAGCAGGGTCGGAGCAGGGCTGACCTAGCCCAGCAGGGTCGGAGCAGGGCTGGCCTAGCCCAATAGGGTCGGAGCAGGGCTGGCCTAGCCCAGCAGGGTGGGAGCAGGGCTGACCTAGCCCAGCAGGGTCGGAGCAGGGCTGGCCTAGCCCAATAGGGTCGGAGCAGGGCTGGCCTAGCCCAGCAGGGTGGGAGCAGGGCTGGCCTAGCCCAGCAGGGTCGGAGCAGGGCTGACCTAGCCCAGCAGGGTCGGAGCAGGGCTGGCCTAGCCCAGCAGGGTCGGAGCAGGGCTGGCCTAGCCTAGCAGGGTCGGAGCAGGGCTGGCCTAGCCCAGCACAAGCCCCAGATGTCATCCCACACCACACTGGACTCGGGTAGGACCGCACACCCGAGGTAGGACCTCGGGTGTGCTGGATATATACATTACGTACCTTTATCAATAAAGCCCTTGAAGAACGACAGTGTATATTCTCTACAGTGCCAAGCAAGTTCCAGTCAACCAAATAAGAACCAATACTGGTAGCAGCAGTATTGGGTTCGGAAGGACCCGGACCAGTCCGAGGTCCTACCATCAACCACTGTTCTAGGTCAACGTTCTCAGAAGTAAGGCACAATATTTAGCAGCAAGAACGTTAATACGTAAGTGTGGGGAAAAAATAATTTCCGCACCAGCTATTTTGAATTTCCGGTGCCCGATGCCCGCCCCAAGCCACCTTACCCCCAGTTTCAACTGCTCATCGGATTTGTTGTGCAGTTTTTGATGAACAATTTGGGAACCTGTTTGACTAGTGAGGCCACCAACCCTCCAACGCCACTGCTCCATGNTCCACCCACCAGGGGACTCGAACACTGGCCAACGAGGTGGCAGTTGCACGCTGTATCCACTACACTATACTTCAAAGCCATAAGAGAGAGTATGAATCTGGTGTATTAACCAACCAGAACCCCATTCCTCTCCCAGGCAATGAGATAGTGTGAGACCTCTGGTGCTTTGCATCGAGCCCTGTTGTGGGAGAACTCAGTGCCAAATGCTTAATGCACAGACTAGCCTATTACCACTAGCTGAAGTTGATAACTTTTTAGACACTCCCCCCACCAGGGGACTCGAACACTGGCCAACGAGGTGGCAGTTGCACGCTGTATCCACTACACTATACTTCAAAGCCATAAGAGAGGTAGGAATTCTGGGTATTTAACAACCAGAACCCCATTCCTCTCCCAGGCAATGAGATAGGTGAGACCTCTGGTGCTTTGCATCGAGCCCTGTTATGTGGGAGAACTCAGTGAAATGCTTAATGCACAGACTAGCCTATACCACTAGCTGAAGTTGATAACTTTTTAGACACTCCACCCACCAGGGGACTCGAACACTGGCAAACGAGGTGGCAGTTGCACGCTGTATCCACTACACTATACTTCAAAGCCATAAGAGAGGTAGGAATTCTGGTGTATTTAACCAACCAGAACCCATTCCTCTCCCAGGCAATGAGATAGTGTGAGACCTCTGGTGCTTGCATCGAGCCCTGTTATGTGGGAGAACTCAGTGCCAAATGCTTAATGCACAGACTAGCCTATTACCACTAGCTGAAGTTGATAACTTTTAGACACTCCACCCACCAGGGGACTCGAACACTGGCCAACGAGGTGGCAGTTGCACGCTGTATCCACTACACTATACTTCAAAGCCATAAGAGAGGTAGGAATTCTGGTGTATTTAACCAACCAGAACCCATTCCTCTCCCAGGCAATGAGATAGTGTGAGACCTCTGGTGCTTTGCATCGAGCCCTGTTATGTGGGAGAACTCAGTGCCAAATGCTAATGCACAGACTAGCCTATTACCACTAGCTGAAGTTGATAACTTTTTAGACACTCCACCCACCAGGGGACTCGAACACTGGCCAACGAGGTGGCAGTTGCACGCTGTATCCACTACACTATACTTCAAAGCCATAAGAGAGGTAGGAATTCTGGTGTATTTAACCAACCAGAACCCCATTCCTCTCCCAGGCAATGAGATAGTGTGAGACCTCTGGTGCTTTGCATCGAGCCCTGTTATGTGGGAGAACTCAGTGCCAAATGCTTAATGCACAGACTAGCCTATACCACTAGCTGAAGTTGATAACTTTTTAGACACTCCACCCACCAGGGGACTCGAACACTGGCCAACGAGGTGGCAGTTGCACGCTGTATCCACTACACTATACTTCAAAGCCATAAGAGAGGTAGGAATTCTGTGTATTTAACCAACCAACCCCATTCCTCTCCCAGGCAATGAGATAGTGTGATGCGATCTGTGACCTCTGGTGCTTTGCATCGAGCCCTGTTATGTGGGAGAACTCAGTGCCAATGCTTAATGCACAGACTAGCCTATCCACTAGCTGAAGTTGATAACTTTTTAGACACTCCACCCACCAGGGGACTCGAACACTGGCCAACGAGGTGGCAGTTGCACGCTGTATCCACTACACTATACTTCAAAGCCATAAGAGAGGTAGGAATTCTGGGTATTTAACCAACCAGAACCCCATTCCTCTCCCAGGCAATGAGATAGTGTGAGACCTGGGTGTTGCATCGAGCCCTGTTATGTGGGAGAACTCAGTGCCAAATGCTTAATGCACAGACTAGCCTATTACCACTAGCTGAAGTTGATAACTTTTAGACACTCCACCCACCAGGGGACTCGAACACTGGCCAACGAGGTGGCAGTTGCACGCTGTATCCACTACACTATACTTCAAAGCCATAAGAGAGGTAGGAATTCTGGTGTATTTAACCAACCAGAACCCCATTCCTCTCCCAGGCAATGAGATAGTGTGAGACCTCTGGTGCTTTGCATCGAGCCCTGTTATGTGGGAGAACTCAGTGCCAATGCTTAATGCACAGACTAGCCTATTACCACTAGCTGAAGTTGATAACTTTTTAGACACTCCACCCACCAGGGGACTCGAACACTGGCCAACGAGGTGGCAGTTGCACGCTGTATCCACTACACTATACTTCAAAGCCATAAGAGAGGTAGGAATTCTGGTGTATTTAACCAACCAGAACCCCATCCTCTCCCAGGCAATGAGATAGTGTGAGACCTCTGGTGCTTTGCATCGAGCCCTGTTATGGGGAGAACTCAGTGCCAAATGCTTAATGCACAGACTAGCCTATTACCACTAGCTGAAGTTGATAACTTTTTAGACACTCCACCCACCAGGGGACTCGAACACTGGCCAACGAGGTGGCAGTTGCACGCTGTATCCACTACACTATACTTCAAAGCCATAAGAGAGGTAGGAATTCTGGTGTATTTAACCAACCAGAACCCATTCCTCTCCCAGGCAATGAGATAGTGTGAGACCTCTGGTGCTTTGCATCGAGCCTGCTGTTATGTGGGAGAACTCAGTGCCAAATGCTTAATGCACAGACTAGCCTATTACCACTAGCTGAAGTTGATAACTTTTTAGACACTCCACCCACCAGGGGACTCGAACACTGGCCAACGAGGTGGCAGTTGCACGCTGTATCCACTACACTATACTTCAAAGCCATAAGAGAGGTAGGAATTCTGGGTATTTAACCAACCAGAACCCCATTCCTCTCCCAGGCAATGAGATAGTGTGAGACCTCTGGTGCTTTGCATCGAGCCCTGTTATGTGGGAGAACTCAGTGCCAAATGCTTAATGCACAGACTAGCCTATTACCACTAGCTGAAGTTGATAACTTTTAGACACTCCACCCACCAGGGGACTCGAACACTGGCCAACGAGGTGGCAGTTGCACGCTGTATCCACTACACTATACTTCAAAGCCATAAGAGAGGTAGGAATTCTGGTGTATTTAACCAACCAGAACCAACCCCATTCTCTCCCAGGCAATGAGATAGTGTGAGACCTCTGGTGCTTTGCATCGAGCCCTGTTATGTGGGAGAACTCAGTGCCAAATGCTTAATGCACAGACTAGCCTATTACCACTAGCTGAAGTTGATAACTTTTTAGACACTCCACCCACCAGGGGACTCGAACACTGGCCAACGAGGTGGCAGTTGCACGCTGTATCCACTACACTATACTTCAAAGCCATAAGAGAGGTAGGAATTCTGGTGTATTTAACCAACCAGAACCCCATTCCTCTCCCAGGCAATGAGATAGTGTGAGACCTCTGGTGCTTTGCATCGAGCCCTGTTATGTGGGAGAACTCAGTGCCAAATGCTTAATGCACAGACTAGCCTATTACCACTAGCTGAAGTTGATACTTTTTAGACACTCCACCCACAGGGGACTCGAACACTGGCCAACGAGGTGGCAGTTGCACGCTGTATCCACTACACTATACTTCAAAGCCATAAGAGAGGTAGGAATTGGTGTATTTAACCAACCAGAACCCCATTCCTCTCCCAGGCAATGAGATAGTGTGAGACCTCTGGTGCTTTGCATCGAGCCCTGTTATGGGGAGAACTCAGTGCCAAATGCTTAATGCACAGACTAGCCTATTACCACTAGCTGAAGTTGATAACTTTTAGACACTCCACCCACCAGGGGACTCGAACACTGGCCAACGAGGTGGCAGTTGCACGCTGTATCCACTACACTATACTTCAAAGCCATAAGAGAGGTAGGAATTCTGGTGTATTTAACCAACCAGAAACCCATTCCTCTCCCAGGCAATGAGATAGTGTGAGACCTTGGTGCTTTGCATCGAGCCCTGTTATGTGGGAGAACTCAGTGCCAAATGCTTAATGCACAGACTAGCCTATTATCACTAGCTGAAGTTGATAACATTTTAGACACTCCACCCACCAGGGGACTCGAACACTGCCAACGAGGTGGCAGTTGCACGCTGTATCCACTACACTAAACTTCAAAGCCATAAGAGAGGTAGGAATTCTGGTGTATTTAACCAACCAGAACCCCATTCCTCTCCCAGGCAATGAGATAGTGTGAGACCTCTGGTGCTTTGCATCGAGCCCTGTTATGTGGGAGAACTCAGTGCCAAATGCTTAATGCACAGACTAGCCTTACCACTAGCTGAAGTTGATAACTTTTAGACACTCCCCCACCAGGGGACTCGAACACTGGCCAACGAGGTGGCAGTTGCACGCTGTATCCACTACACTATACTTCAAAGCCATAAGAGAGGTAGGAATTCTGGTGTATTTAACCAACCAGAACCCCATTCCTCTCCCAGGCAATGAGATAGTGTGAGACCTCTGGTGCTTTGCATCGAGCCCTGTTATGTGGGAGAACTCAGTGCCAAATGCTTAATGCACAGACTAGCCTATTACCACTAGCTGAAGTTGATAACTTTTTAGACACTCCACCCACCAGGGGACTCGAACACTGGCCAACGAGGTGGCAGTTGCACGCTGTATCCACTACACTATACTTCAAAGCCATAAGAGAGGTAGGAATTCTGGTGTATTTAACCAACCAGAACCCCATTCCTCTCCCAGGCAATGAGATAGTGTGAGACCTCTGGTGCTTTGCATCGAGCCCTGTTATGTGGGAGAACTCAGTGCCAAATGCTTAATGCACAGACTAGCCTATTACCACTAGCTGAAGTTGATAACTTTTTAGACACTCACCCACCAGGGGACTCGAACACTGGCCAACGAGGTGGCAGTTGCACGCTGTATCCACTACACTATACTTCAAAGCCATAAGAGAGGTAGGAATTCTGGTGTATTTAACCAACCAGAACCCCATTCCTCTCCCAGGCAATGAGATAGTGTGAGACCTCTGGTGCTTTGCATCGAGCCCTGTTATGTGGGAGAACTCAGTGCCAAATGCTTAATGCACAGACTAGCCTATTACCACTAGCTGAAGTTGATAACTTTTTAGACACTCCACCCACCAGGGACTCGAACACTGGCCAACGAGGTGGCAGTTGCACGCTGTATCCACTACACTATACTTCAAAGCCATAAGAGAGGTAGGAATTCTGGTGTATTTAACCAACCAGAACCCCATTCCTCTCCCAGGCAATGAGATAGTGTGAGACCTCTGGTGCTTTGCATCGAGCCCTGTTATGTGGGAGAACTCAGTGCCAAATGCTTAATGCACAGACTAGCCTATTACCACTAGCTGAAGTTGATAACTTTTTAGACACTCCACCCACCAGGGGACTCGAACACTGGCCAACGAGGTGGCAGTTGCACGCTGTATCCACTACACTATACTTCAAAGCCATAAGAGAGGTAGGAATTCTGGTGTATTTAACCAACCAGAACCCCATTCCTCTCCCAGGCAATGAGATAGTGTGAGACCTCTGGTGCTTTGCATCGAGCCCTGTTATGTGGGAGAACTCAGTGCCAAATGCTTAATGCACAGACTAGCCTATTACCACTAGCTGAAGTTGATAACTTTTTAGACACTCCACCCACCAGGGGACTCGAACACTGGCCAACGAGGTGGCAGTTGCACGCTGTATCCACTACACTATACTTCAAAGCCATAAGAGAGGTAGGAATTCTGGTGTATTTAACCAACCAGAACCCCATTCCTCTCCCAGGCAATGAGATAGTGTGAGACCTCTGGTGCTTTGCATCGAGCCCTGTTATGTGGGAGAACTCAGTGCCAAATGCTTAATGCACAGACTAGCCTATTACCACTAGCTGAAGTTGATAACTTTTTAGACACTCCACCCACCAGGGGACTCGAACACTGGCCAACGAGGTGGCAGTTGCACGCTGTATCCACTACACTATACTTCAAAGCCATAAGAGAGGTAGGAATTCTGGTGTATTTAACCAACCAGAACCCATTCCTCTCCCAGGCAATGAGATAGTGTGAGACCTCTGGTGCTTTGCATCGAGCCCTGTTATGTGGGAGAACTCAGTGCCAAATGCTTAATGCACAGACTAGCCTATTACCACTAGCTGAAGTTGATAACTTTTTAGACACTCCACCCACCAGGGGACTCGAACACTGGCCAACGAGGTGGCAGTTGCACGCTGTATCCACTACACTATACTTCAAAGCCATAAGAGAGGTAGGAATTCTGGTGTATTTAACCAACCAGAACCCCATTCCTCTCCCAGGCAATGAGATAGTGTGAGACCTCTGGTGCTTTGCATCGAGCCCTGTTATGTGGGAGAACTCAGTGCCAAATGCTTAATGCACAGACTAGCCTATTACCACTAGCTGAAGTTGATAACTTTTTAGACACTCCACCCACCAGGGGACTCGAACACTGGCCAACGAGGTGGCAGTTGCACGCTGTATCCACTACACTATACTTCAAAGCCATAAGAGAGGTAGGAATTCTGGTGTATTTAACCAACCAGAACCCCATTCCTCTCCCAGGCAATGAGATAGTGTGAGACCTCTGGTGCTTTGCATCGAGCCCTGTTATGTGGGAGAACTCAGTGCCAAATGCTTAATGCACAGACTAGCCTATTACCACTAGCTGAAGTTGATAACTTTTTAGACACTCCACCCACCAGGGGACTCGAACACTGGCCAACGAGGTGGCAGTTGCACGCTGTATCCACTACACTATACTTCAAAGCCATAAGAGAGGTAGGAATTCTGGTGTATTTAACCAACCAGAACCCCATTCCTCTCCCAGGCAATGAGATAGTGTGAGACCTCTGGTGCTTTGCATCGAGCCCTGTTATGTGGGAGAACTCAGTGCCAAATGCTTAATGCACAGACTAGCCTATTACCACTAGCTGAAGTTGATAACTTTTTAGACACTCCACCCACCAGGGGACTCGAACACTGGCCAACGAGGTGGCAGTTGCACGCTGTATCCACTACACTATACTTCAAAGCCATAAGAGAGGTAGGAATTCTGGTGTATTTAACCAACCAGAACCCCATTCCTCTCCCAGGCAATGAGATAGTGTGAGACCTCTGGTGCTTTGCATCGAGCCCTGTTATGTGGGAGAACTCAGTGCCAAATGCTTAATGCACAGACTAGCCTATTACCACTAGCTGAAGTTGATAACTTTTTAGACACTCCACCCACCAGGGGACTCGAACACTGGCCAACGAGGTGGCAGTTGCACGCTGTATCCACTACACTATACTTCAAAGCCATAAGAGAGGTAGGAATTCTGGTGTATTTAACCAACCAGAACCCCATTCCTCTCCCAGGCAATGAGATAGTGTGAGACCTCTGGTGCTTTGCATCGAGCCCTGTTATGTGGGAGAACTCAGTGCCAAATGCTTAATGCACAGACTAGCCTATTACCACTAGCTGAAGTTGATAACTTTTTAGACACTCCACCCACCAGGGGACTCGAACACTGGCCAACGAGGTGGCAGTTGCACGCTGTATCCACTACACTATACTTCAAAGCCATAAGAGAGGTAGGAATTCTGGTGTATTTAACCAACCAGAACCCCATTCCTCTCCCAGGCAATGAGATAGTGTGAGACCTCTGGTGCTTTGCATCGAGCCCTGTTATGTGGGAGAACTCAGTGCCAAATGCTTAATGCACAGACTAGCCTATTACCACTAGCTGAAGTTGATAACTTTTTAGACACTCCACCCACCAGGGGACTCGAACACTGGCCAACGAGGTGGCAGTTGCACGCTGTATCCACTACACTATACTTCAAAGCCATAAGAGAGGTAGGAATTCTGGTGTATTTAACCAACCAGAACCCCATTCCTCTCCCAGGCAATGAGATAGTGTGAGACCTCTGGTGCTTTGCATCGAGCCCTGTTATGTGGGAGAACTCAGTGCCAAATGCTTAATGCACAGACTAGCCTATTACCACTAGCTGAAGTTGATAACTTTTTAGACACTCCACCCACCAGGGGACTCGAACACTGGCCAACGAGGTGGCAGTTGCACGCTGTATCCACTACACTATACTTCAAAGCCATAAGAGAGGTAGGAATTCTGGTGTATTTAACCAACCAGAACCCCATTCCTCTCCCAGGCAATGAGATAGTGTGAGACCTCTGGTGCTTTGCATCGAGCCCTGTTATGTGGGAGAACTCAGTGCCAAATGCTTAATGCACAGACTAGCCTATTACCACTAGCTGAAGTTGATAACTTTTTAGACACTCCACCCACCAGGGGACTCGAACACTGGCCAACGAGGTGGCAGTTGCACGCTGTATCCACTACACTATACTTCAAAGCCATAAGAGAGGTAGGAATTCTGGTGTATTTAACCAACCAGAACCCCATTCCTCTCCCAGGCAATGAGATAGTGTGAGACCTCTGGTGCTTTGCATCGAGCCCTGTTATGTGGGAGAACTCAGTGCCAAATGCTTAATGCACAGACTAGCCTATTACCACTAGCTGAAGTTGATAACTTTTTAGACACTCCACCCACCAGGGGACTCGAACACTGGCCAACGAGGTGGCAGTTGCACGCTGTATCCACTACACTATACTTCAAAGCCATAAGAGAGGTAGGAATTCTGGTGTATTTAACCAACCAGAACCCCATTCCTCTCCCAGGCAATGAGATAGTGTGAGACCTCTGGTGCTTTGCATCGAGCCCTGTTATGTGGGAGAACTCAGTGCCAAATGCTTAATGCACAGACTAGCCTATTACCACTAGCTGAAGTTGATAACTTTTTAGACACTCCACCCACCAGGGGACTCGAACACTGGCCAACGAGGTGGCAGTTGCACGCTGTATCCACTACACTATACTTCAAAGCCATAAGAGAGGTAGGAATTCTGGTGTATTTAACCAACCAGAACCCCATTCCTCTCCCAGGCAATGAGATAGTGTGAGACCTCTGGTGCTTTGCATCGAGCCCTGTTATGTGGGAGAACTCAGTGCCAAATGCTTAATGCACAGACTAGCCTATTACCACTAGCTGAAGTTGATAACTTTTTAGACACTCCACCCACCAGGGGACTCGAACACTGGCCAACGAGGTGGCAGTTGCACGCTGTATCCACTACACTATACTTCAAAGCCATAAGAGAGGTAGGAATTCTGGTGTATTTAACCAACCAGAACCCCATTCCTCTCCCAGGCAATGAGATAGTGTGAGACCTCTGGTGCTTTGCATCGAGCCCTGTTATGTGGGAGAACTCAGTGCCAAATGCTTAATGCACAGACTAGCCTATTACCACTAGCTGAAGTTGATAACTTTTTAGACACTCCACCCACCAGGGGACTCGAACACTGGCCAACGAGGTGGCAGTTGCACGCTGTATCCACTACACTATACTTCAAAGCCATAAGAGAGGTAGGAATTCTGGTGTATTTAACCAACCAGAACCCCATTCCTCTCCCAGGCAATGAGATAGTGTGAGACCTCTGGTGCTTTGCATCGAGCCCTGTTATGTGGGAGAACTCAGTGCCAAATGCTTAATGCACAGACTAGCCTATTACCACTAGCTGAAGTTGATAACTTTTTAGACACTCCACCCACCAGGGGACTCGAACACTGGCCAACGAGGTGGCAGTTGCACGCTGTATCCACTACACTATACTTCAAAGCCATAAGAGAGGTAGGAATTCTGGTGTATTTAACCAACCAGAACCCCATTCCTCTCCCAGGCAATGAGATAGTGTGAGACCTCTGGTGCTTTGCATCGAGCCCTGTTATGTGGGAGAACTCAGTGCCAAATGCTTAATGCACAGACTAGCCTATTACCACTAGCTGAAGTTGATAACTTTTTAGACACTCCACCCACCAGGGGACTCGAACACTGGCCAACGAGGTGGCAGTTGCACGCTGTATCCACTACACTATACTTCAAAGCCATAAGAGAGGTAGGAATTCTGGTGTATTTAACCAACCAGAACCCCATTCCTCTCCCAGGCAATGAGATAGTGTGAGACCTCTGGTGCTTTGCATCGAGCCCTGTTATGTGGGAGAACTCAGTGCCAAATGCTTAATGCACAGACTAGCCTATTACCACTAGCTGAAGTTGATAACTTTTTAGACACTCCACCCACCAGGGGACTCGAACACTGGCCAACGAGGTGGCAGTTGCACGCTGTATCCACTACACTATACTTCAAAGCCATAAGAGAGGTAGGAATTCTGGTGTATTTAACCAACCAGAACCCCATTCCTCTCCCAGGCAATGAGATAGTGTGAGACCTCTGGTGCTTTGCATCGAGCCCTGTTATGTGGGAGAACTCAGTGCCAAATGCTTAATGCACAGACTAGCCTATTACCACTAGCTGAAGTTGATAACTTTTTAGACACTCCACCCACCAGGGGACTCGAACACTGGCCAACGAGGTGGCAGTTGCACGCTGTATCCACTACACTATACTTCAAAGCCATAAGAGAGGTAGGAATTCTGGTGTATTTAACCAACCAGAACCCCATTCCTCTCCCAGGCAATGAGATAGTGTGAGACCTCTGGTGCTTTGCATCGAGCCCTGTTATGTGGGAGAACTCAGTGCCAAATGCTTAATGCACAGACTAGCCTATTACCACTAGCTGAAGTTGATAACTTTTTAGACACTCCACCCACCAGGGGACTCGAACACTGGCCAACGAGGTGGCAGTTGCACGCTGTATCCACTACACTATACTTCAAAGCCATAAGAGAGGTAGGAATTCTGGTGTATTTAACCAACCAGAACCCCATTCCTCTCCCAGGCAATGAGATAGTGTGAGACCTCTGGTGCTTTGCATCGAGCCCTGTTATGTGGGAGAACTCAGTGCCAAATGCTTAATGCACAGACTAGCCTATTACCACTAGCTGAAGTTGATAACTTTTTAGACACTCCACCCACCAGGGGACTCGAACACTGGCCAACGAGGTGGCAGTTGCACGCTGTATCCACTACACTATACTTCAAAGCCATAAGAGAGGTAGGAATTCTGGTGTATTTAACCAACCAGAACCCCATTCCTCTCCCAGGCAATGAGATAGTGTGAGACCTCTGGTGCTTTGCATCGAGCCCTGTTATGTGGGAGAACTCAGTGCCAAATGCTTAATGCACAGACTAGCCTATTACCACTAGCTGAAGTTGATAACTTTTTAGACACTCCACCCACCAGGGGACTCGAACACTGGCCAACGAGGTGGCAGTTGCACGCTGTATCCACTACACTATACTTCAAAGCCATAAGAGAGGTAGGAATTCTGGTGTATTTAACCAACCAGAACCCCATTCCTCTCCCAGGCAATGAGATAGTGTGAGACCTCTGGTGCTTTGCATCGAGCCCTGTTATGTGGGAGAACTCAGTGCCAAATGCTTAATGCACAGACTAGCCTATTACCACTAGCTGAAGTTGATAACTTTTTAGACACTCCACCCACCAGGGGACTCGAACACTGGCCAACGAGGTGGCAGTTGCACGCTGTATCCACTACACTATACTTCAAAGCCATAAGAGAGGTAGGAATTCTGGTGTATTTAACCAACCAGAACCCCATTCCTCTCCCAGGCAATGAGATAGTGTGAGACCTCTGGTGCTTTGCATCGAGCCCTGTTATGTGGGAGAACTCAGTGCCAAATGCTTAATGCACAGACTAGCCTATTACCACTAGCTGAAGTTGATAACTTTTTAGACACTCCACCCACCAGGGGACTCGAACACTGGCCAACGAGGTGGCAGTTGCACGCTGTATCCACTACACTATACTTCAAAGCCATAAGAGAGGTAGGAATTCTGGTGTATTTAACCAACCAGAACCCCATTCCTCTCCCAGGCAATGAGATAGTGTGAGACCTCTGGTGCTTTGCATCGAGCCCTGTTATGTGGGAGAACTCAGTGCCAAATGCTTAATGCACAGACTAGCCTATTACCACTAGCTGAAGTTGATAACTTTTTAGACACTCCACCCACCAGGGGACTCGAACACTGGCCAACGAGGTGGCAGTTGCACGCTGTATCCACTACACTATACTTCAAAGCCATAAGAGAGGTAGGAATTCTGGTGTATTTAACCAACCAGAACCCCATTCCTCTCCCAGGCAATGAGATAGTGTGAGACCTCTGGTGCTTTGCATCGAGCCCTGTTATGTGGGAGAACTCAGTGCCAAATGCTTAATGCACAGACTAGCCTATTACCACTAGCTGAAGTTGATAACTTTTTAGACACTCCACCCACCAGGGGACTCGAACACTGGCCAACGAGGTGGCAGTTGCACGCTGTATCCACTACACTATACTTCAAAGCCATAAGAGAGGTAGGAATTCTGGTGTATTTAACCAACCAGAACCCCATTCCTCTCCCAGGCAATGAGATAGTGTGAGACCTCTGGTGCTTTGCATCGAGCCCTGTTATGTGGGAGAACTCAGTGCCAAATGCTTAATGCACAGACTAGCCTATTACCACTAGCTGAAGTTGATAACTTTTTAGACACTCCACCCACCAGGGGACTCGAACACTGGCCAACGAGGTGGCAGTTGCACGCTGTATCCACTACACTATACTTCAAAGCCATAAGAGAGGTAGGAATTCTGGTGTATTTAACCAACCAGAACCCCATTCCTCTCCCAGGCAATGAGATAGTGTGAGACCTCTGGTGCTTTGCATCGAGCCCTGTTATGTGGGAGAACTCAGTGCCAAATGCTTAATGCACAGACTAGCCTATTACCACTAGCTGAAGTTGATAACTTTTTAGACACTCCACCCACCAGGGGACTCGAACACTGGCCAACGAGGTGGCAGTTGCACGCTGTATCCACTACACTATACTTCAAAGCCATAAGAGAGGTAGGAATTCTGGTGTATTTAACCAACCAGAACCCCATTCCTCTCCCAGGCAATGAGATAGTGTGAGACCTCTGGTGCTTTGCATCGAGCCCTGTTATGTGGGAGAACTCAGTGCCAAATGCTTAATGCACAGACTAGCCTATTACCACTAGCTGAAGTTGATAACTTTTTAGACACTCCACCCACCAGGGGACTCGAACACTGGCCAACGAGGTGGCAGTTGCACGCTGTATCCACTACACTATACTTCAAAGCCATAAGAGAGGTAGGAATTCTGGTGTATTTAACCAACCAGAACCCCATTCCTCTCCCAGGCAATGAGATAGTGTGAGACCTCTGGTGCTTTGCATCGAGCCCTGTTATGTGGGAGAACTCAGTGCCAAATGCTTAATGCACAGACTAGCCTATTACCACTAGCTGAAGTTGATAACTTTTTAGACACTCCACCCACCAGGGGACTCGAACACTGGCCAACGAGGTGGCAGTTGCACGCTGTATCCACTACACTATACTTCAAAGCCATAAGAGAGGTAGGAATTCTGGTGTATTTAACCAACCAGAACCCCATTCCTCTCCCAGGCAATGAGATAGTGTGAGACCTCTGGTGCTTTGCATCGAGCCCTGTTATGTGGGAGAACTCAGTGCCAAATGCTTAATGCACAGACTAGCCTATTACCACTAGCTGAAGTTGATAACTTTTTAGACACTCCACCCACCAGGGGACTCGAACACTGGCCAACGAGGTGGCAGTTGCACGCTGTATCCACTACACTATACTTCAAAGCCATAAGAGAGGTAGGAATTCTGGTGTATTTAACCAACCAGAACCCCATTCCTCTCCCAGGCAATGAGATAGTGTGAGACCTCTGGTGCTTTGCATCGAGCCCTGTTATGTGGGAGAACTCAGTGCCAAATGCTTAATGCACAGACTAGCCTATTACCACTAGCTGAAGTTGATAACTTTTTAGACACTCCACCCACCAGGGGACTCGAACACTGGCCAACGAGGTGGCAGTTGCACGCTGTATCCACTACACTATACTTCAAAGCCATAAGAGAGGTAGGAATTCTGGTGTATTTAACCAACCAGAACCCCATTCCTCTCCCAGGCAATGAGATAGTGTGAGACCTCTGGTGCTTTGCATCGAGCCCTGTTATGTGGGAGAACTCAGTGCCAAATGCTTAATGCACAGACTAGCCTATTACCACTAGCTGAAGTTGATAACTTTTTAGACACTCCACCCACCAGGGGACTCGAACACTGGCCAACGAGGTGGCAGTTGCACGCTGTATCCACTACACTATACTTCAAAGCCATAAGAGAGGTAGGAATTCTGGTGTATTTAACCAACCAGAACCCCATTCCTCTCCCAGGCAATGAGATAGTGTGAGACCTCTGGTGCTTTGCATCGAGCCCTGTTATGTGGGAGAACTCAGTGCCAAATGCTTAATGCACAGACTAGCCTATTACCACTAGCTGAAGTTGATAACTTTTTAGACACTCCACCCACCAGGGGACTCGAACACTGGCCAACGAGGTGGCAGTTGCACGCTGTATCCACTACACTATACTTCAAAGCCATAAGAGAGGTAGGAATTCTGGTGTATTTAACCAACCAGAACCCCATTCCTCTCCCAGGCAATGAGATAGTGTGAGACCTCTGGTGCTTTGCATCGAGCCCTGTTATGTGGGAGAACTCAGTGCCAAATGCTTAATGCACAGACTAGCCTATTACCACTAGCTGAAGTTGATAACTTTTTAGACACTCCACCCACCAGGGGACTCGAACACTGGCCAACGAGGTGGCAGTTGCACGCTGTATCCACTACACTATACTTCAAAGCCATAAGAGAGGTAGGAATTCTGGTGTATTTAACCAACCAGAACCCCATTCCTCTCCCAGGCAATGAGATAGTGTGAGACCTCTGGTGCTTTGCATCGAGCCCTGTTATGTGGGAGAACTCAGTGCCAAATGCTTAATGCACAGACTAGCCTATTACCACTAGCTGAAGTTGATAACTTTTTAGACACTCCACCCACCAGGGGACTCGAACACTGGCCAACGAGGTGGCAGTTGCACGCTGTATCCACTACACTATACTTCAAAGCCATAAGAGAGGTAGGAATTCTGGTGTATTTAACCAACCAGAACCCCATTCCTCTCCCAGGCAATGAGATAGTGTGAGACCTCTGGTGCTTTGCATCGAGCCCTGTTATGTGGGAGAACTCAGTGCCAAATGCTTAATGCACAGACTAGCCTATTACCACTAGCTGAAGTTGATAACTTTTTAGACACTCCACCCACCAGGGGACTCGAACACTGGCCAACGAGGTGGCAGTTGCACGCTGTATCCACTACACTATACTTCAAAGCCATAAGAGAGGTAGGAATTCTGGTGTATTTAACCAACCAGAACCCCATTCCTCTCCCAGGCAATGAGATAGTGTGAGACCTCTGGTGCTTTGCATCGAGCCCTGTTATGTGGGAGAACTCAGTGCCAAATGCTTAATGCACAGACTAGCCTATTACCACTAGCTGAAGTTGATAACTTTTTAGACACTCCACCCACCAGGGGACTCGAACACTGGCCAACGAGGTGGCAGTTGCACGCTGTATCCACTACACTATACTTCAAAGCCATAAGAGAGGTAGGAATTCTGGTGTATTTAACCAACCAGAACCCCATTCCTCTCCCAGGCAATGAGATAGTGTGAGACCTCTGGTGCTTTGCATCGAGCCCTGTTATGTGGGAGAACTCAGTGCCAAATGCTTAATGCACAGACTAGCCTATTACCACTAGCTGAAGTTGATAACTTTTTAGACACTCCACCCACCAGGGGACTCGAACACTGGCCAACGAGGTGGCAGTTGCACGCTGTATCCACTACACTATACTTCAAAGCCATAAGAGAGGTAGGAATTCTGGTGTATTTAACCAACCAGAACCCCATTCCTCTCCCAGGCAATGAGATAGTGTGAGACCTCTGGTGCTTTGCATCGAGCCCTGTTATGTGGGAGAACTCAGTGCCAAATGCTTAATGCACAGACTAGCCTATTACCACTAGCTGAAGTTGATAACTTTTTAGACACTCCACCCACCAGGGGACTCGAACACTGGCCAACGAGGTGGCAGTTGCACGCTGTATCCACTACACTATACTTCAAAGCCATAAGAGAGGTAGGAATTCTGGTGTATTTAACCAACCAGAACCCCATTCCTCTCCCAGGCAATGAGATAGTGTGAGACCTCTGGTGCTTTGCATCGAGCCCTGTTATGTGGGAGAACTCAGTGCCAAATGCTTAATGCACAGACTAGCCTATTACCACTAGCTGAAGTTGATAACTTTTTAGACACTCCACCCACCAGGGGACTCGAACACTGGCCAACGAGGTGGCAGTTGCACGCTGTATCCACTACACTATACTTCAAAGCCATAAGAGAGGTAGGAATTCTGGTGTATTTAACCAACCAGAACCCCATTCCTCTCCCAGGCAATGAGATAGTGTGAGACCTCTGGTGCTTTGCATCGAGCCCTGTTATGTGGGAGAACTCAGTGCCAAATGCTTAATGCACAGACTAGCCTATTACCACTAGCTGAAGTTGATAACTTTTTAGACACTCCACCCACCAGGGGACTCGAACACTGGCCAACGAGGTGGCAGTTGCACGCTGTATCCACTACACTATACTTCAAAGCCATAAGAGAGGTAGGAATTCTGGTGTATTTAACCAACCAGAACCCCATTCCTCTCCCAGGCAATGAGATAGTGTGAGACCTCTGGTGCTTTGCATCGAGCCCTGTTATGTGGGAGAACTCAGTGCCAAATGCTTAATGCACAGACTAGCCTATTACCACTAGCTGAAGTTGATAACTTTTTAGACACTCCACCCACCAGGGGACTCGAACACTGGCCAACGAGGTGGCAGTTGCACGCTGTATCCACTACACTATACTTCAAAGCCATAAGAGAGGTAGGAATTCTGGTGTATTTAACCAACCAGAACCCCATTCCTCTCCCAGGCAATGAGATAGTGTGAGACCTCTGGTGCTTTGCATCGAGCCCTGTTATGTGGGAGAACTCAGTGCCAAATGCTTAATGCACAGACTAGCCTATTACCACTAGCTGAAGTTGATAACTTTTTAGACACTCCACCCACCAGGGGACTCGAACACTGGCCAACGAGGTGGCAGTTGCACGCTGTATCCACTACACTATACTTCAAAGCCATAAGAGAGGTAGGAATTCTGGTGTATTTAACCAACCAGAACCCCATTCCTCTCCCAGGCAATGAGATAGTGTGAGACCTCTGGTGCTTTGCATCGAGCCCTGTTATGTGGGAGAACTCAGTGCCAAATGCTTAATGCACAGACTAGCCTATTACCACTAGCTGAAGTTGATAACTTTTTAGACACTCCACCCACCAGGGGACTCGAACACTGGCCAACGAGGTGGCAGTTGCACGCTGTATCCACTACACTATACTTCAAAGCCATAAGAGAGGTAGGAATTCTGGTGTATTTAACCAACCAGAACCCCATTCCTCTCCCAGGCAATGAGATAGTGTGAGACCTCTGGTGCTTTGCATCGAGCCCTGTTATGTGGGAGAACTCAGTGCCAAATGCTTAATGCACAGACTAGCCTATTACCACTAGCTGAAGTTGATAACTTTTTAGACACTCCACCCACCAGGGGACTCGAACACTGGCCAACGAGGTGGCAGTTGCACGCTGTATCCACTACACTATACTTCAAAGCCATAAGAGAGGTAGGAATTCTGGTGTATTTAACCAACCAGAACCCCATTCCTCTCCCAGGCAATGAGATAGTGTGAGACCTCTGGTGCTTTGCATCGAGCCCTGTTATGTGGGAGAACTCAGTGCCAAATGCTTAATGCACAGACTAGCCTATTACCACTAGCTGAAGTTGATAACTTTTTAGACACTCCACCCACCAGGGGACTCGAACACTGGCCAACGAGGTGGCAGTTGCACGCTGTATCCACTACACTATACTTCAAAGCCATAAGAGAGGTAGGAATTCTGGTGTATTTAACCAACCAGAACCCCATTCCTCTCCCAGGCAATGAGATAGTGTGAGACCTCTGGTGCTTTGCATCGAGCCCTGTTATGTGGGAGAACTCAGTGCCAAATGCTTAATGCACAGACTAGCCTATTACCACTAGCTGAAGTTGATAACTTTTTAGACACTCCACCCACCAGGGGACTCGAACACTGGCCAACGAGGTGGCAGTTGCACGCTGTATCCACTACACTATACTTCAAAGCCATAAGAGAGGTAGGAATTCTGGTGTATTTAACCAACCAGAACCCCATTCCTCTCCCAGGCAATGAGATAGTGTGAGACCTCTGGTGCTTTGCATCGAGCCCTGTTATGTGGGAGAACTCAGTGCCAAATGCTTAATGCACAGACTAGCCTATTACCACTAGCTGAAGTTGATAACTTTTTAGACACTCCACCCACCAGGGGACTCGAACACTGGCCAACGAGGTGGCAGTTGCACGCTGTATCCACTACACTATACTTCAAAGCCATAAGAGAGGTAGGAATTCTGGTGTATTTAACCAACCAGAACCCCATTCCTCTCCCAGGCAATGAGATAGTGTGAGACCTCTGGTGCTTTGCATCGAGCCCTGTTATGTGGGAGAACTCAGTGCCAAATGCTTAATGCACAGACTAGCCTATTACCACTAGCTGAAGTTGATAACTTTTTAGACACTCCACCCACCAGGGGACTCGAACACTGGCCAACGAGGTGGCAGTTGCACGCTGTATCCACTACACTATACTTCAAAGCCATAAGAGAGGTAGGAATTCTGGTGTATTTAACCAACCAGAACCCCATTCCTCTCCCAGGCAATGAGATAGTGTGAGACCTCTGGTGCTTTGCATCGAGCCC
Source organism: Procambarus virginalis (assembly GCA_020271785.1). Lineage (NCBI taxonomy): Eukaryota > Metazoa > Arthropoda > Malacostraca > Decapoda > Cambaridae > Procambarus > Procambarus virginalis. Next base: position 245,968 of record WNGS01000019.1, read on the forward strand.
TGTTATGTGGGAGAACTCAGTGCCAAATGCTTAATGCACAGACTAGCCTATTACCACTAGCTGAAGTTGATAACTTTTTAGACACTCCACCCACCAGGGGACTCGAACACTGGCCAACGAGGTGGCAGTTGCACGCTGTATCCACTACACTATACTTCAAAGCCATAAGAGAGGTAGGAATTCTGGTGTATTTAACCAACCAGAACCCCATTCCTCTCCCAGGCAATGAGATAGTGTGAGACCTCTGGTGCTTTGCATCGAGCCCTGTTATGTGGGAGAACTCAGTGCCAAATGCTTAATGCACAGACTAGCCTATTACCACTAGCTGAAGTTGATAACTTTTTAGACACTCCACCCACCAGGGGACTCGAACACTGGCCAACGAGGTGGCAGTTGCACGCTGTATCCACTACACTATACTTCAAAGCCATAAGAGAGGTAGGAATTCTGGTGTATTTAACCAACCAGAACCCCATTCCTCTCCCAGGCAATGAGATAGTGTGAGACCTCTGGTGCTTTGCATCGAGCCCTGTTATGTGGGAGAACTCAGTGCCAAATGCTTAATGCACAGACTAGCCTATTACCACTAGCTGAAGTTGATAACTTTTTAGACACTCCACCCACCAGGGGACTCGAACACTGGCCAACGAGGTGGCAGTTGCACGCTGTATCCACTACACTATACTTCAAAGCCATAAGAGAGGTAGGAATTCTGGTGTATTTAACCAACCAGAACCCCATTCCTCTCCCAGGCAATGAGATAGTGTGAGACCTCTGGTGCTTTGCATCGAGCCCTGTTATGTGGGAGAACTCAGTGCCAAATGCTTAATGCACAGACTAGCCTATTACCACTAGCTGAAGTTGATAACTTTTTAGACACTCCACCCACCAGGGGACTCGAACACTGGCCAACGAGGTGGCAGTTGCACGCTGTATCCACTACACTATACTTCAAAGCCATAAGAGAGGTAGGAATTCTGGTGTATTTAACCAACCAGAACCCCATTCCTCTCCCAGGCAATGAGATAGTGTGAGACCTCTGGTGCTTTGCATCGAGCCCTGTTATGTGGGAGAACTCAGTGCCAAATGCTTAATGCACAGACTAGCCTATTACCACTAGCTGAAGTTGATAACTTTTTAGACACTCCACCCACCAGGGGACTCGAACACTGGCCAACGAGGTGGCAGTTGCACGCTGTATCCACTACACTATACTTCAAAGCCATAAGAGAGGTAGGAATTCTGGTGTATTTAACCAACCAGAACCCCATTCCTCTCCCAGGCAATGAGATAGTGTGAGACCTCTGGTGCTTTGCATCGAGCCCTGTTATGTGGGAGAACTCAGTGCCAAATGCTTAATGCACAGACTAGCCTATTACCACTAGCTGAAGTTGATAACTTTTTAGACACTCCACCCACCAGGGGACTCGAACACTGGCCAACGAGGTGGCAGTTGCACGCTGTATCCACTACACTATACTTCAAAGCCATAAGAGAGGTAGGAATTCTGGTGTATTTAACCAACCAGAACCCCATTCCTCTCCCAGGCAATGAGATAGTGTGAGACCTCTGGTGCTTTGCATCGAGCCCTGTTATGTGGGAGAACTCAGTGCCAAATGCTTAATGCACAGACTAGCCTATTACCACTAGCTGAAGTTGATAACTTTTTAGACACTCCACCCACCAGGGGACTCGAACACTGGCCAACGAGGTGGCAGTTGCACGCTGTATCCACTACACTATACTTCAAAGCCATAAGAGAGGTAGGAATTCTGGTGTATTTAACCAACCAGAACCCCATTCCTCTCCCAGGCAATGAGATAGTGTGAGACCTCTGGTGCTTTGCATCGAGCCCTGTTATGTGGGAGAACTCAGTGCCAAATGCTTAATGCACAGACTAGCCTATTACCACTAGCTGAAGTTGATAACTTTTTAGACACTCCACCCACCAGGGGACTCGAACACTGGCCAACGAGGTGGCAGTTGCACGCTGTATCCACTACACTATACTTCAAAGCCATAAGAGAGGTAGGAATTCTGGTGTATTTAACCAACCAGAACCCCATTCCTCTCCCAGGCAATGAGATAGTGTGAGACCTCTGGTGCTTTGCATCGAGCCCTGTTATGTGGGAGAACTCAGTGCCAAATGCTTAATGCACAGACTAGCCTATTACCACTAGCTGAAGTTGATAACTTTTTAGACACTCCACCCACCAGGGGACTCGAACACTGGCCAACGAGGTGGCAGTTGCACGCTGTATCCACTACACTATACTTCAAAGCCATAAGAGAGGTAGGAATTCTGGTGTATTTAACCAACCAGAACCCCATTCCTCTCCCAGGCAATGAGATAGTGTGAGACCTCTGGTGCTTTGCATCGAGCCCTGTTATGTGGGAGAACTCAGTGCCAAATGCTTAATGCACAGACTAGCCTATTACCACTAGCTGAAGTTGATAACTTTTTAGACACTCCACCCACCAGGGGACTCGAACACTGGCCAACGAGGTGGCAGTTGCACGCTGTATCCACTACACTATACTTCAAAGCCATAAGAGAGGTAGGAATTCTGGTGTATTTAACCAACCAGAACCCCATTCCTCTCCCAGGCAATGAGATAGTGTGAGACCTCTGGTGCTTTGCATCGAGCCCTGTTATGTGGGAGAACTCAGTGCCAAATGCTTAATGCACAGACTAGCCTATTACCACTAGCTGAAGTTGATAACTTTTTAGACACTCCACCCACCAGGGGACTCGAACACTGGCCAACGAGGTGGCAGTTGCACGCTGTATCCACTACACTATACTTCAAAGCCATAAGAGAGGTAGGAATTCTGGTGTATTTAACCAACCAGAACCCCATTCCTCTCCCAGGCAATGAGATAGTGTGAGACCTCTGGTGCTTTGCATCGAGCCCTGTTATGTGGGAGAACTCAGTGCCAAATGCTTAATGCACAGACTAGCCTATTACCACTAGCTGAAGTTGATAACTTTTTAGACACTCCACCCACCAGGGGACTCGAACACTGGCCAACGAGGTGGCAGTTGCACGCTGTATCCACTACACTATACTTCAAAGCCATAAGAGAGGTAGGAATTCTGGTGTATTTAACCAACCAGAACCCCATTCCTCTCCCAGGCAATGAGATAGTGTGAGACCTCTGGTGCTTTGCATCGAGCCCTGTTATGTGGGAGAACTCAGTGCCAAATGCTTAATGCACAGACTAGCCTATTACCACTAGCTGAAGTTGATAACTTTTTAGACACTCCACCCACCAGGGGACTCGAACACTGGCCAACGAGGTGGCAGTTGCACGCTGTATCCACTACACTATACTTCAAAGCCATAAGAGAGGTAGGAATTCTGGTGTATTTAACCAACCAGAACCCCATTCCTCTCCCAGGCAATGAGATAGTGTGAGACCTCTGGTGCTTTGCATCGAGCCCTGTTATGTGGGAGAACTCAGTGCCAAATGCTTAATGCACAGACTAGCCTATTACCACTAGCTGAAGTTGATAACTTTTTAGACACTCCACCCACCAGGGGACTCGAACACTGGCCAACGAGGTGGCAGTTGCACGCTGTATCCACTACACTATACTTCAAAGCCATAAGAGAGGTAGGAATTCTGGTGTATTTAACCAACCAGAACCCCATTCCTCTCCCAGGCAATGAGATAGTGTGAGACCTCTGGTGCTTTGCATCGAGCCCTGTTATGTGGGAGAACTCAGTGCCAAATGCTTAATGCACAGACTAGCCTATTACCACTAGCTGAAGTTGATAACTTTTTAGACACTCCACCCACCAGGGGACTCGAACACTGGCCAACGAGGTGGCAGTTGCACGCTGTATCCACTACACTATACTTCAAAGCCATAAGAGAGGTAGGAATTCTGGTGTATTTAACCAACCAGAACCCCATTCCTCTCCCAGGCAATGAGATAGTGTGAGACCTCTGGTGCTTTGCATCGAGCCCTGTTATGTGGGAGAACTCAGTGCCAAATGCTTAATGCACAGACTAGCCTATTACCACTAGCTGAAGTTGATAACTTTTTAGACACTCCACCCACCAGGGGACTCGAACACTGGCCAACGAGGTGGCAGTTGCACGCTGTATCCACTACACTATACTTCAAAGCCATAAGAGAGGTAGGAATTCTGGTGTATTTAACCAACCAGAACCCCATTCCTCTCCCAGGCAATGAGATAGTGTGAGACCTCTGGTGCTTTGCATCGAGCCCTGTTATGTGGGAGAACTCAGTGCCAAATGCTTAATGCACAGACTAGCCTATTACCACTAGCTGAAGTTGATAACTTTTTAGACACTCCACCCACCAGGGGACTCGAACACTGGCCAACGAGGTGGCAGTTGCACGCTGTATCCACTACACTATACTTCAAAGCCATAAGAGAGGTAGGAATTCTGGTGTATTTAACCAACCAGAACCCATTCCTCTCCCAGGCAATGAGATAGTGTGAGACCTCTGGTGCTTTGCATCGAGCCCTGTTATGTGGGAGAACTCAGTGCCAAATGCTTAATGCACAGACTAGCCTATTACCACTAGCTGAAGTTGATAACTTTTTAGACACTCCACCCACCAGGGGACTCGAACACTGGCCAACGAGGTGGCAGTTGCACGCTGTATCCACTACACTATACTTCAAAGCCATAAGAGAGGTAGGAATTCTGGTGTATTTAACCAACCAGAACCCCATTCCTCTCCCAGGCAATGAGATAGTGTGAGACCTCTGGTGCTTTGCATCGAGCCCTGTTATGTGGGAGAACTCAGTGCCAAATGCTTAATGCACAGACTAGCCTATTACCACTAGCTGAAGTTGATAACTTTTTAGACACTCCACCCACCAGGGGACTCGAACACTGGCCAACGAGGTGGCAGTTGCACGCTGTATCCACTACACTATACTTCAAAGCCATAAGAGAGGTAGGAATTCTGGTGTATTTAACCAACCAGAACCCCATTCCTCTCCCAGGCAATGAGATAGTGTGAGACCTCTGGTGCTTTGCATCGAGCCCTGTTATGTGGGAGAACTCAGTGCCAAATGCTTAATGCACAGACTAGCCTATTACCACTAGCTGAAGTTGATAACTTTTTAGACACTCCACCCACCAGGGGACTCGAACACTGGCCAACGAGGTGGCAGTTGCACGCTGTATCCACTACACTATACTTCAAAGCCATAAGAGAGGTAGGAATTCTGGTGTATTTAACCAACCAGAACCCCATTCCTCTCCCAGGCAATGAGATAGTGTGAGACCTCTGGTGCTTTGCATCGAGCCCTGTTATGTGGGAGAACTCAGTGCCAAATGCTTAATGCACAGACTAGCCTATTACCACTAGCTGAAGTTGATAACTTTTTAGACACTCCACCCACCAGGGGACTCGAACACTGGCCAACGAGGTGGCAGTTGCACGCTGTATCCACTACACTATACTTCAAAGCCATAAGAGAGGTAGGAATTCTGGTGTATTTAACCAACCAGAACCCCATTCCTCTCCCAGGCAATGAGATAGTGTGAGACCTCTGGTGCTTTGCATCGAGCCCTGTTATGTGGGAGAACTCAGTGCCAAATGCTTAATGCACAGACTAGCCTATTACCACTAGCTGAAGTTGATAACTTTTTAGACACTCCACCCACCAGGGGACTCGAACACTGGCCAACGAGGTGGCAGTTGCACGCTGTATCCACTACACTATACTTCAAAGCCATAAGAGAGGTAGGAATTCTGGTGTATTTAACCAACCAGAACCCCATTCCTCTCCCAGGCAATGAGATAGTGTGAGACCTCTGGTGCTTTGCATCGAGCCCTGTTATGTGGGAGAACTCAGTGCCAAATGCTTAATGCACAGACTAGCCTATTACCACTAGCTGAAGTTGATAACTTTTTAGACACTCCACCCACCAGGGGACTCGAACACTGGCCAACGAGGTGGCAGTTGCACGCTGTATCCACTACACTATACTTCAAAGCCATAAGAGAGGTAGGAATTCTGGTGTATTTAACCAACCAGAACCCCATTCCTCTCCCAGGCAATGAGATAGTGTGAGACCTCTGGTGCTTTGCATCGAGCCCTGTTATGTGGGAGAACTCAGTGCCAAATGCTTAATGCACAGACTAGCCTATTACCACTAGCTGAAGTTGATAACTTTTTAGACACTCCACCCACCAGGGGACTCGAACACTGGCCAACGAGGTGGCAGTTGCACGCTGTATCCACTACACTATACTTCAAAGCCATAAGAGAGGTAGGAATTCTGGTGTATTTAACCAACCAGAACCCCATTCCTCTCCCAGGCAATGAGATAGTGTGAGACCTCTGGTGCTTTGCATCGAGCCCTGTTATGTGGGAGAACTCAGTGCCAAATGCTTAATGCACAGACTAGCCTATTACCACTAGCTGAAGTTGATAACTTTTTAGACACTCCACCCACCAGGGGACTCGAACACTGGCCAACGAGGTGGCAGTTGCACGCTGTATCCACTACACTATACTTCAAAGCCATAAGAGAGGTAGGAATTCTGGTGTATTTAACCAACCAGAACCCCATTCTCTCCCAGGCAATGAGATAGTGTGAGACCTCTGGTGCTTTGCATCGAGCCCTGTTATGTGGGAGAACTCAGTGCCAATGCTTAATGCACAGACTAGCCTATTACCACTAGCTGAAGTTGATAACTTTTTAGACACTCCACCCACCAGGGGACTCGAACAGGCCAACGAGGTGGCAGTTGCACGCTGTATCCACTACACTATACTTCAAAGCCATAAGAGAGGTAGGAATTCTGGTGTATTTAACCAACCAGAACCCCATTCTCTCCCAGGCAATGAGATAGTGTGAGACCTCTGGTGCTTTGCATCGAGCCCTGTTATGTGGGAGAACTCAGTGCCAAATGCTTAATGCACAGACTAGCCTATTACCACTAGCTGAAGTTGATAACTTTTAGACACTCCACCCACCAGGGGACTCGAACACTGGCCAACGAGGTGGCAGTTGCACGCTGTATCCACTACACTATACTTCAAAGCCATAAGAGAGGTAGGAATTCTGGTGTATTTAACCAACCAGAACCCCATTCCTTCCAGGCAATGAGATAGTGTGAGACCTCTGGTGCTTTGCATCGAGCCCTGTTATGTGGGAGAACTCAGTGCCAAAGCTTAATGCACAGACTAGCCTATTACCACTAGCTGAAGTTGATAACTTTTAGACACTCACCCCAGGGGACTCGAACACTGGCCAACGAGGTGGCAGTTGCACGCTGTATCCACTACACTATACTTCAAAGCCATATAAGAGAGGTAGGAATTCTGTGTATTTAACCAACCAGAACCCCATTCCTCTCCCAGGCAATGAGATAGTGTGAGACCTCTGGTGCTTTGCATCGAGCCCTGTATGTGGGAGACTCAGTGCCAAATGCTTAATGCACAGACTAGCCTATTACCACTAGCTGAAGTTGATAACTTTTTAGACACTCCACCCACCAGGGGACTCGAACACTGGCCAACGAGGTGGCAGTTGCACGCTGTATCCACTACACTATACTTCAAAGCCATAAGAGAGGTAGGAATTCTGGTGTATTTAACCAACCAGAACCCATTCCTCTCCCAGGCAATGAGATAGTGTGAGACCTCTGGTGCTTTGCATCGAGCCCTGTTATGTGGGAGAACTCAGTGCCAAATGCTTAATGCACAGACTAGCCTATTACCACTAGCTGAAGTTGATAACTTTTTAGACACTCCACCCACCAGGGGACTCGAACACTGGCCAACGAGGTGGCAGTTGCACGCTGTATCCACTACACTATACTTCAAAGCCATAAGAGAGGTAGGAATTCTGGGTATTTAAAACCAGAACATATTCCTCCCAGGCAATGAGATAGTGTGAGAACTCTGGTGCTTTGCATCGAGCCCTGTTATGTGGGAGAACTCAGTGCCAAATGCTTAATGCACAGACTAGCCTATTACCACTAGCTGAAGTTGATAACTTTTTAGACACTCCACCCACCAGGGGACTCGAACACTGGCCAACGAGGTGGCAGTTGCACGCTGTATCCACTACACTATACTTCAAAGCATAGAGAGAGGTAGGAATTCTGGTGTGTATTAAACACACAGAACCCCATTCCTCTCCCAGGCAATGAGATAGTGTGAGACCTCTGGTGCTTTGCATCGAGCCCTGTTATGTGGGAGAACTCAGTGCCAATGCTTAATGCACAGACTAGCCTATTACCACTAGCTGAAGTTGATAACTTTTTAGACACTCCACCCACCAGGGGACTCGAACACTGGCCAACGAGGTGGCAGAGTTGCACGCTGTATCCACTACACTATACTTCAAAGCATAAGAGAGGTAGGAATTCTGGTGTATTTACCAACCAGAACCCCATTCCTCTCCCAGGCAATGAGATAGTGTGAGACCTCTGGTGCTTTGCATCGAGCCCTGTTATGTGGGAGAACTCAGTGCCAAATGCTTAATGCACAGACTAGCCTATTACCACTAGCTGAAGTTGATAACTTTTTAGACACTCCACCCACCAGGGACTCGAACTGGACAACGGCCAACGAGGTGGCAGTTGCACGCTGTATCCACTACACTATACTTCAAAGCCATAAGAGAGGTAGGAATTCTGGTGTATTTAACCAACCAGAACCCCATTCCTCTCCCAGGCAATGAGATAGTGTGAGACCTCTGGTGCTTTGCATCGAGCCCTGTTATGTGGGAGAACTCAGTGCCAAATGCTTAATGCACAGACTAGCCTATTACCACTAGCTGAAGTTGATAACTTTTTAGACACTCCACCCACCAGGGGACTCGAACACTGGCCAACGAGGTGGCAGTTGCACGCTGTATCCACTACACTATACTTCAAAGCCATAAGAGAGGT